>JAWWEU010000111.1:19574210-19625077 GCA_035583155.1 Acropternis orthonyx | reverse complement strand
TTTATTTTATTTTATTTTATTTTATTTTATTTTATTTTATTTTATTTTATTTTATTTTATTTTATTTTATTTTATTAATTTGAGAACTAAGAACTGAAAAAAAATCTGAATAAAAGCTACGATGCACCACTGGTAGTGCTGGACAAATTCCAGAGAACTAGAACAAGGAAGGAAGGGACATGGAGGACGAGTGACAAATGGCCAAAGACAACTGCACCAATTTGCTGTTTGCAAGCAACAATTCCATACTTGTTTGTAAAGCAAAACAAGAAAGAAAGTGGAGAGATACGTAGGACACAGGTAGTCCATCTGTGTTTAGACTGTAAGGTCATTCAGGAATGACTTGCAGCTTCAACACCCAACCAAAACAGCCATATATGAGACAAGATACTTGTTGACCTAGTAGTTCCTGAGCTATTACTGCCACAGCTCAAAATACCCAGTAGTCAGCTTGAAATTTCCACAGTAGGATACAAGACAGAAGGCATTATGCTGAACTGGAAATTATAATTGACTCCATTACAGATGAATGGAGCTATCAATCCTGCTTTTTCTGGGGAAATTACAGAACTTCAAAAGGATGATGTTTTCATATGGTGGATGTGAGGGTGCAGAATGTCCTGCAAGGTGAGAATAGGAAGATATCAGAAAATGCAGAGGAAGATAGAAGTAAGACTGAGAAGGTGATGGCTCAAGATTCAGGATAAATGACACAGATGCCCAAAGATCACTGTAGAGCAAAAAGTCAGTGGAAATTACTGTTTTAAAAGAACTGTGGGCCTGACTCATCACATTAATATATCCACATCACAAGTCAATTGATTCAGTGAGTTTTACTGTCACACAACTGAAGTAACAAAAACAGCAAACCAGGTTAAAATATTCTCTTTTCACATCTCTTCTACCATGGAAAAGACAGAAATACTACTGGGGAAATAGGAACAAGAGCAAAAGAAGTGGTCAATAAATTTGGAGTGACTGAGCAGATTGGATGATTGAAGAACCGGATAATGGTATGTGGAACATTTCTTTTGTCAGTCGCTGATGCAAACCTGGATCAGGTCGAGAATGAAAAAACTGGTGACCATATGAGAAATGAGTCAGTGCTGTTGGTATTCATGTTAGCGAAAATGCCATGATGATTGACAATAATTGGAACTCTTGTTAACATTATCAGCAGAGAGGGAAACCATAGTCTAAGCAGACATAAAGGTTGATTGCTTCTCTCCTCTGAAAGCAGAAAAAGCCCTGTTAAATAATAGACAAGGCAGACACTGGTGATTGGGTCTCTGCTCGCCATATAAAGAAGTTTTCCCAGTTTTAAGTGTGTAAGTACCATTACATAGACTTACATTGACTTTAATTTTTGGATGCATATTAAAATTAGGGTGCTCAGAAGTACATCAAGTATCATGAAGAAATTGCTCTCTTGCTCTTAGTCTTGAGAGAAATAACAAAGAAGATAAAACCCTCAATTTTCTTCTTAGCTGTGTTCTAAAGAAATAAAGAAATTAATCTTCATGTCCTTAAAACTCTTACCTTTAAAACTCTAAGATTTAAAATTCTTACTTTGAAAACCCATTGTTCTAAATGTTTGAAAAGTATTAGAATTTTCCACTTGATGAACATATTGACACTAATTACTGTCAAATTTGAGTAACTTCTAAAAAATTTCTCTTTTCCTCTTTTATGCCGTAAGGTCATCAGACAAAAAATGACTCAATATACAAGGAAAACAGTAAATCAGACTTTAAATAAAACATGTACCATTGAAGATCTGGCAGATGGGGAAAATATATTGGAAACTTGTCTCACTGACATTTGACCCCATGGCAGTGAAGAAGCTCAGACATTTCAATTTTTTACTATATGATCTTTCTCAGCTCTTGTAATCAGGAATATTGGTGTTAACAACAGTATTCCAAACATTTAAGAGGAAAATATTCCCTTTGTATTAGACAGGAACTCTTTTAAATTCTAACACAGGTCTTAAACTGAAGCTGAGTTTCAATTTTAGTCCCATTTATCCATCAAACACACTGGCACATTTTTATTTTAAGAACCACTTGATTTTTACTAGCATTTTGTAACAAAAAGCCAGCATTCCTTGCTTCTATAAAATATGCTCTGATGGCCTAAGTTATGACTCTGTCTGCTGTTCAAGCATGTCTGAAATTGTACTTCGTCCATGGCCAAGTGTCTCTTCAATCCTGCTTTGTGCTGTCACAGCAGGAACAGAGGCTGAGTGTACAAGGTTTAGGTGATTTCGCTACTGACAGCAATCTCAGTGATATCAGGCCAGCTTCCTTCCACTTCACAGCTACGTTCACAAGTACCTCTCCCTGTTCTCAGAGGTGGCACCAAATTACAGTTACTTTATGACTTCACACACTTCTCAGAGAGGCAAAAAGTTGTGACTCCCATGCCACACCAAGCATCTTCAACCTGTTCCTACCATGATGTAAAACTGCATTGTGATAAAAAGGTCTTTTGGATGGACAAAAGTAAAATGTGGTGCATTAAAAGGATAGGGAGAAACATAAGGATTCAAAGTGCCACTGCAGTGATGCAGAGACCAGAGTCTGAGTTCTAGTATAGTAGTACAAAATAGGAGAAATCCATACAAGTCAGAGGATACATTGTAGAACTCTAAGAATCAACACAACAAAGACTGAAGTCAGTCTTACTAGACAGCTGTGTACAGGAATATTTAAAAAAAAAAAAACCAAAACATAATTCAATAATAATAAAAAGATATATCAAATGCTGTCTAAAGGAGAAAAAAAAATAAAAAAGAGGCCATACATTTGCAATAAAATGTATAGTCTTACTTTTAGAATAATAGTATTATAAAAATGGAAGGAAGCAAAGCTAAGGGCATCCAGGATGATACAAGGGCTCAAGTGTCTTATATATTCAGAAAGGTTAGGAAAAGTAGGTCTGTATTGTTTGGAAAAGAGGATCTTATGAAGGACTTCAATGAGATACATGAAACTCTAAAGGGACCAAGGAGGAGAGATGCAGCAATGCTATTTGAGCTAGTGTCAAATGCAAGCTCAAGGAGACACAAAATTATGCCATTGAAAAGCCTGACAATGAAACTCACAAGTAGATATATAGTAAGAGCAAAATACTGAAGATTGCAATTACTGCAAATAGTTTAAACACTTTAAAACCAAAAAACTTTGGAAAGCTATGATGGATGAAATAAGTATTTCTGAAAATGGAAATACTCAAATTGAAGTTTGAATTGTGGTCTTACTCTAGCTTCATAGGAAGATGCAGAATTGAGTTTTTACCTCTCAGTTAGATAAGAAATTAACAGTGGATAGTAGAATGGCCTTTGAACTTGGACTCTCAACACCCCACACCCTCATTTCACTCCCAGCACACTCCATCAAGTAATCAAGTCAAAATGCAGCAATCCAATGAAACACCAGACTAGGAGAATTAATTGCAATGTCAATCCCTGGCTGGCCCTTCAGATTCTTCGCTGTTTTAAATTGTCACTTCATTACTCACCTGCATGATACCTCACAGCTTATCCACCCATCACCTTCCCGCTCTGCCATCAGCTGGGTCATGGGACATTCAGCGGGCACTCTCCTCCTCCCCTCCTCTTTCTCTTCAAAAGGGGAAGAGGTTGTGGTTGCACAGCAGCACATGTCACCAGCACCTTCCCCCTAAGATGTGCGGCATGACACTGGTACCCCTGGCAGAGGAATTAGTAGCTGTGAGCAACTGTCATGTGAGTCCATCAGGAACGTGAGCAGGTAGAACAGGAAAACCGCATAATGAATATGAAACCCACAAAAAACTGTGGGGCAGAAATTGTGTTAAAATGAACATGAGGGTGAGAGAAACATCAGCACTTGAAGGGCAAAAATCCTCACAGGGTCTCACATCATCCCCAAATGAATCAATTTTGGGCATAAAATTATTCTTAAAACTTCCTGCAGTGAAACCATCAGGAAAAAAACATGTTTAATCCAAACCAGATTAATAGTATTTCAATCAAGTGACACCACCGCAGGTTAGAGTGCAGATTGGTGGACACTGATTTCTGCAGAAATCTGCCTGAGTTTTTTCCAACTTCAGAGTACTGACTTTCTACAGAACAGCAGACAAACACCACCTTAAGGTGATATTGTTAAATTTTATAATACTATAAATAAGCCTTCAACTGCATGTTTATCCATTGCTAAAACTATTTTAACATTTTACCAGTCCCCTCCCCAAAGGTATTTATTAATATTTCTGGCAACAAAATTAATTACCATGATCCACCTA
The DNA here is from genome assembly GCA_035583155.1 of Acropternis orthonyx. NCBI lineage: Eukaryota > Metazoa > Chordata > Aves > Passeriformes > Rhinocryptidae > Acropternis > Acropternis orthonyx. The sequence continues at coordinate 19,620,787 of JAWWEU010000111.1, read as the reverse complement.
CCTATGTCAAATGTACCTTAACTCCAGGAAAATTATTTGATTTGATAGCCAGAAGTTTAAACTTTTGCATATATAAGTGGTGAGAAAAGGTAACAGAGGTGAATCTGGCATCCATTCAGTACCAGATTTCCAACAGGAAGGCAGTATCTCAAGATGCAGTGCAAGAGGATATTTTGCACCCTATTAGGCAGGGAAGCCAAGCTGAATGGGTTAAAATTTGCCACCAGTCCCAAGTAAGTGATTTTCTTAACCCCTTAAGGGCTCAAACTGCACTGGAAGGAAAAAGCAATTACGCATTGAAGAGGAGAAGGGAAAATACGTCCCAAACTGGTTTGCCCGCAACAAGGTACAGATTCCTCCGTGGTCTGCAGGGAGCAGCTGACCTCCCCAACTTGCTTTTTGACCACTCCTGAAATAAAATCTAAAGGATATTTTGGGGTATAGGAAAACACAACAGCTCAGATAATGTCCCAGGCAGTATATTCATTACAGGCTCATCAGAGTGGATGCCTGCAATAGGAAGATTAAATACCCATTTACCAGCATCAGAGGAGAGTTTGGTTTTATAATGTATTGTCCCCTATTCCCCGTGAGGCTGCTTTGTTTGATAAAATGCTGAGTGTGGTGTAAAAATATCCCTCTCTCTGTAATTTGCACTCCTCTCCATTTAAAGCTATTCTTGCTGCAAACGAGAATTGAAAGCTGCTAAAATTAAGTGGTGTCAGTTCTCAATGACACTTTAATGATAGAGCGCTCAGCAAATGAGATGAGAATGAATTCCAGCTTCTCTGCTAAAGATAGTAACCAGCACTAAACAGTATAATGCTCCAACTGGGCTACACTTCACCTGCTTCATTCATATTTAGTAGAACTGAAATAGGGAAACTATAATTAAAATGCTCATAAAATGGAAAAAAAAAAAAAAAAGGATAATTTCTAATAGACATGGCAGGAAATAACTGAAACTTGTGAAGTCAAAACACAGCCCTTCTTTGTCACATCTGCACCACCCCAGAGGCCACCACTGGCTGATCACAGGGCACGTGTGGGGCTATGGCATGTGTCCCTCAGTGCAGAAACTGCCACTCCCAGCAAGTTTGGCAAAAACCTACGTATCTAACCCAGGCATAAGAAAAATTAAGATTTGGAAATGCTGCAAGGTTGTGGGCTAAATGGCACTAATGCCTCTGAAAAAGCATTCAAAGAAATAAAACTCCAACAATGTAAACACTTTCTGGCTCTCAGTATTATTATAATTAGACCTTCAAGAACATCCACCCAATCTCCCACACAGATCATCACTACTGCTAACGTGTGGTTTTGCTACTGCTAACAAATGACAAATTCAAAGTATGTCAGCTAGGTGTGTCACCTCTGTGACCCCCTTGTGCCACTTTTGTGTTGCAAAGGTGTTTTATGATGGGACAATTATTCTGTGAAAAAAAAATTGTTTTACTCAGGGCTTCTGGGCAGGGCACAGCAATGGGAGGTTCTGGTGTAGAGAGAAAGACGAACACATGAAGTTGGACACAAAAATCCTGGTGCTGCTTGAAGTTCCTCGAGTGCCTGGGCAGAGCCACCACTGCCTTTCCTTCTGCCCTGTATATTGTGAGCTCACAGTCTGCATTTACAGTATAGTTCTTTCTACAAACTGCTGTGGAGGAGAAGTACATTGTTTCCAGCCCTTGACAAAAATAGAGTTGTTTTTGTATAATGTCATGTCATCCATCCAGTTGGATGACCAAGCCTGTCAAGCATGTGAATGGAAGATAAATATTAAGGCATGCAAAGTATAAAAAGCATTCATTATGGGGAGAGAAGTATTTATTACTATAGAAAATTTTCAGTGGACTTACAATTATGAAAGCTTTCTTGTTATAAAGTGATTTAAGGTTTCAAAATTCATTGCAAGTACTAGCAGAATATTCCATATGACTCAAGTGGAGATGAGGCCATTTGAGATGACTAACAATTAAAATCTTTATACCTCGTAGGAATACCAGGGTTTCTTTACAAATACAATATGTTTGATGGATATGTGATCGTCCAAATACTGTATAAAGTTTTAAAGTAAGTTGCTGGCACTATTTACTCACACTTACCTTGATGACATCAGGCTGTGTTTGTACCCTGAGTCTTTATCTACAAATTCATCTTCCAATGTCTTCTAACAAATATCTTCCCTTGTAAAACTGAATGGAATTCCTCATTTCTCAATTTCATACGGAAAAAAAACCCAAACCAAACCAAAACCAAAACCACAAACCAAACCCCAACAAACACAAAAAACACACTTTTTCATTTGTATAACAGAATATATCCAAAGCTGTGTAAATGTCTAGGAGTTGTAAAACTGATGGCCTATGGGCTGAGGGCAGGTGAAATGGTCATACGTGAATGACAATAGTAATTCCACACATATCTCTGTATTTCTTCCCATACAATGTTCCTCTCCTGGCTATACAAGCACTAACTTGACAGCAACTGTCAAGAGATTCTTAAAATGAGCTACCTTGACTTTTGTAGACACTATTTGCAGATCACACAATATGGTACCTATGGTTTTTACACAATATATTTGTGTGTCTTCTGTTACGCACACAGCTCAAAACATATGCATTCTTCCTGTAAAAGATTGTGTGACTTTGGTCATTTCAGTCTTCATTCAGGCATAGGCAATTCATAATCTTCCCTTCCTAACTAGGTTCTCTTTCAGGAAAGCAGTTTTTTATGGTATAACCAAAGGAGACAGGAGAAAGCATCAACTGTTGCATGACAGTCACTTTTCTGTGTCTTACACTGGCAAAATTAAGGTAGGATAAACCAAAGCCACCAAAAGCTTCCATTACTACTTCTACTATTCTATTAGTAGAAAAAAGAAAAAATAATTAGCACCCTACATATTGTGACTTCACATCCAGTTCTGCTCTCCAAGGTTCAGACTTACATATGAACATGAAATGTGGGATGAGAGCTCCAGATTAGCAAGCACCTCAGCTAAACTGATACTGAAGTCCTGTGAAGATAAATGTAGGCACATCAAGATGTAGTGTAGAGACAATTGGTTCCTGATGCTTGTGGAACCAAGGAGAGAGAAAAGGGGTCAAGTGTATCCTGACACCAATGATTTAAGCCTGTTTGGCTTATTTCAGGCCCAAGTTGGTCCTCTCAGTTGTGTCCAAGTGCTGAAGTGTCTCTTCACACACCAGGAGGTGTGAAAGAAGGCACCAGCTTGCTGGCACCACGAGTAAGGGAAATTGGTATGCACTGACTGAAAAATAACATGATTGCTTTCCCCTCTCTGAGTATCCCAGCACAGGTATAGGAGACAGGAGGGAAATGGGATCTGCAGTCTACTTATCCTTTGAAATATTTTTTGTGCAAGGGGTACTGTGCACACACCTTCCTTGCACATAGAACATGCTTCTTTTGTCTCTCAGCCAGGCCAACATCCATTAGTTTTCTGTCAAGTATATAGAAATAAAATGAGCAAGAGTCACATATCCCACAAGATACTGAGCATCACTTGCAAGATGATCCTCTATGAATTTGAAGAAGCTTGGAAAGGTATTAGGCAAAAGAAAACCAAAAACCAAAACTTTAAAAAAAATATATAGAGGCAACAAAATTGCAAATCAAAACAAACAAACAAACCAAACCAAAAGCAAGAAAAGGGAAAAGGAAAAAAAAAAACAACTCTCCCTATCTAAGCAGTTTTACAAAGCTTTGGAAAGAGCAAGACAAAATAAATATTGAGTGAGAAGGAAAAAAGCCAGTATTGCATCAAATACTTGCCCCAGGTCCTACAGCAGCAAAAATGAGGTGACATGCAGCCATACATGAGTGGACAACATGTCAGCTGCACAGAGGGTCTCTTCATCGTCACACATGTCCCCTAACTGGCAGTTTACCCCTTCAGACACAATGTTAAGAGACACAGGAAGAATGTTCTCTTTTTGAAAAGTGTCACATAAAGTAGCTTACCAGACTGGTTGGCAGAAAATCATATTTTCTGATATCTGATGTCACATTTTATTAGATTTAGGATACTATTATCCTACTTACTTAGGGGTTTAAAAGTATCCTTTTTATAGCTAATGCCACAGGTAGAATGTTAAACTACAGACGTTTTGCAATAAAGGACTAGACTGTTCCGTATACACATCTGGTATTTTTTGCCCCAAACAATGCAATGGATGTTTAGTAATTTTTGTCCTTTTTTTTTTTTTTATCCTTGCACATTTGTCCTCATTTCATCCACTAAAATATGAGTGAATCTGGTTATAGAGTCTGCAGAACTCTGGAATGATAATTTGCAACTCTTCTAATATATTTTAATGAGCTATGATTATTTAATATGCATAAGATGATTTAATCCTAATTCCAAAGCTCAGAGAGCAGTTGTCCTTTCAGTTCAAATAATGGCATTTGTTGTAGTGCTTTACAGCAGTTTCCACCTGCTAGTAAATAAAACTCACAATATACATGTTTCAATACTTGGGATTTTATCTGTTATGAATTGTCCCCCTGCATTTATGAAGAAAAGTTTTATCTTGGTTGCAGTTATTAGTGGACTTTCAAATAAAATATTTTATTGAATCAAAGATTCTTGAAAAACTTCAAGAAAAATTTAGATTATTGTTAAGGGAGTATTTTTAGTTGTCAGTTTTAGACCTTTTAATTGAAATGATACTATTTTCTGACTATAGCCATGCTTCAATTTAAACAGCAAATTCTGTGTGTATTTAAGGGGAGAATTTGATTCAAAACATCAAGTACATTCATGATTACCAACAATAGATAATTACTTCTGTCCTGTTCTGGAGAAAAGACTTATTTGCTTGGGTGACAATTGACTTATTTTTGTAAATGAGAATTAGCCTTACCTACAGTTAAAACATAAATATACCTTTTCTTTATCAATTTTACAACATTTAGTGATTAAACCATAGATTGTTATTCCTAATCAGTCTCTACATCGTTAGTTACTTATCAGTTCTATAATTTAGTGATAGTACAGTGTTACTGACAGGTATCCAGCTGAACAGCAAGTTCTTGGAGAATGAGATGAAGCAATCAGAAAAATCCTCAGAAATGTGTGGCACTTCTGGCTTTTTCATGCAGCCCTGCTTCAGTCATAAGTGTTGTGAGAATGGGAAAACACAATATTGATATTTACTAATATTCACTAGCATGAGATTGACAGGGGCTTTTTAGTGCTATTCACATAACAGAGGGAAACTCCATGGAAAATCAGAAATAGGATTCAACTACTGATAAAAGAGAAATGCATTATATTGTGTATGTTATTAGTTGCTGCAGGGTTTAAAATAAAATATCCAGGAGAGAGTGTGGTGCTTTTAGTAAGGTGAAAGGACCAGATACCAGTATCACTCTGTCTTTAGGATTTTACAAAATTTTCTCCAAACAGAGCTGCAAAAACTCTCCTTCCATAGGTTGGAAACATTTAGGTCAAGAACTTTACATATAACATATTAGACCTTCAAAGACAATGCAGATATGACTTTCAGGGGTCTGCATCTGAGTAGAAATGTCCTTCTCACCACCAAACTAAACCAACAAGCTTGTGTGCTCTGGGAGCCACTGCCTTGGACCAGCTTTAGTCTAATGTCTCACATGCACAGTTGATAATTTTGCAGGAGGGAGGACACCACTTTCAATTCCCTTGCCAGAGCAAAAGAGTCTGTTGAGCAAGTAATCTAAAGAAACCTGCCAGCTGACATCAAGTTACTCCCTAAAGCAGAAGCATTTTTGTGAGAAATTTCCAAATAGATCCTTTTTATGCAATTTATAATTCTTTAGAATAAAAGACACATTTTTGAACAAGATCAATTCAAAGACCTCTAAATAAAACCCCTCAGTGGGGTTTTGATAAACTGTAGAATCACTCTATGTTTTATCAGGAGACAGTAGGAATTCATAGACATTATTTTAACTTTTTCTACTCCTTTTCAAAGTTTGTCATTCCTTGGGGTAATTCAATTAAGAGACTATCTTGTCACCTGAGCTGACAATACACTTTTTCTCTGAAGAGTAACATGTCAAAGCAATACATCAACTGTTCTACTTATGCTTCTCAGTCACCATTACAAATGTATTTTTAATTTTTAAAAAATAAAATATTTTACTGTTTTTTCATTCATCTAAAGACAATCAGGGGCTCTGTTTCTTTCAATTTTTTTTTTTTTTTAATTTCTGTATTTTTTGGTTTTCCACCTTTACTGAGAGTTATTTCCACATTTCTGTAAATTATTTCTCCAAATCGCTCTATCTTTTGTATATATTTAAAGAAAAAAAAAAGTTAACTAGCTTCATATTTAGATCTACAACTGACCTTTAGGATTGGTCTCCTTAGTGTACATTTTAGTAGGCATAATTGTGTTGAAGTATGAATTAATTTGGCAGTGGTCTTCCCTGCATACCGCAGATTATTTTAAGAAGATGAATGTAACCTTCAGTTGTGCTCTGTAGAGGTTTATTCCAGAGCCTTTCAGTGTGATTTGAGATTGAAAGCTTACCAATATTTGAAGAATGCCATTGAGCACTAAGCTGTATTTGTTTGTCTCCTAAACTCATTCAATTAAGAAAATAATCCATTATGGAAAATCTTGATTAAAAGTTGGCTTATTCTCCCATTTGATTAAAATTCAGCATTACACCGAATCAATTGTTCAGTTCTTCTGTGAAACCTGCATCAACTGCAGGCAGAAGACAAATTGCTCTGTTGCTCTGGCACCTCACTCACCTTTTCTGTCCTCTGATTATAAAATCTACTGGAGAAAAATAAACATGCTATAATATTGGGGTTTCATTTGGTCCTTGAGCCTATTTCATGGCAAACTGAGACACACCATGACAGCCCAAGGGGACTTTGGAGTGGGAGGATTTTCTTGGCCATAGGCTTTAGCTCCACAGTCCCTACCCTGTCCAGGGATGGAGACTGTGGCATAGCTTATTCCTGCCATAAACGTCATGAGTTTCTTAGCTTTTTGAGCCCTGAATAAAATCTTCAGGATTTAGTCTTTTGCATATTTCCACAATGACATCAGCAAACAAGGCTAATCTTGCCTGCCAACAAAATGTTTTTATAACTCCATACTAAATCCCTAATTAAAATCACCACGTAGGAACCTCTGCAACAAACAAAGCAGTAGAGGTTGGGCTGGAACCTGACAGCTGTGTGTCCGGAGAGGACAGGTTCTTTATTGCCAAACTTACCTCAAAGTCATGTCTGTTTTCCTTGTCTGTGTTCAGCTCTGGTAGAGCTAACTCTGCAGCCACTCTGTCTGCTGTACGGTTTCAGTGGGTGAAGTCCTGGTCTTGGCCAAGTAGCCAGTAGCAAAACTCCTCATGATTTCAACAAAGTCAGGCTATGGCTTCAAATGTGGCAATAAAAAAAAAATCAGTAACAAAATGTTGGTAAGTTTGCTTTTCACTGTGTTTTCATTTCATGCTTATGTGTCCTTTAGCAAATGTGACAGCTTGCAGCAGGTAGAAATCTTTATTCAGGAAGATTCTCAGACATAAACAAGTGGTTTAAACCATGGTCCTCAACCAAAACTTCAGGGAGAAACTTTTCCAATTTATTCTTACTCTATGACCAATTCTTTTTACTATTACTGTAAATAAACGTTCTGCCAATTTTCCCTGCTTTCCACACAGGATTGCTTTTGCTAAATGCAGTTGAACCAACCAACTCCCGACATTAAAACTGCATCACCAGGATTGATTTTTTATATTTTTCTGGTTCTTTCATATCTCAATTGCTCTTTTGGTTCCTTTATGGGTTTTTCCTGAGGTTGAGTCATCACATATTGAGAAGTTTGCCTAGTGGAAGATTTTAAACATAAAATAAAACCCTGTAATTTCAGTATGTTACCAGTAAACCATAATGTTAGCTATCAAAACAGTGGTTTATCTTGTTATTTGATGAGGACACAAGAGAGAATAATTGATATAAGCACTAAAAAAGATCTTTGGCTTCTTCAGTGTTTTCATGGTTAGTGTATTCACTGGCAAATAGATTTTAAAACATGACTTTAGAAACAGCCCAAAATAATGCAAGAAAAAATAACTTTAGGACATAATACATATTGGGCATGGATTTACTGAATTTAATGTTTCTTCCTCTTACCATTATTAACTGGAATCAAATATTTGTGAAATTTAGGGAAACCCTATTTTATCACCTGAGAGTGTGAGAGGTGAGAGTGAAATTAATGTGCATAAATAATGTGGGCAGGTGAAGCTAAACCCACTGGAAATAGGATAGTTACTAAAATAACTCTGAGGTCAGTATTTGTGATGAAAATAGACAAGATTTATGGCAAAGTAATTCAATCAAATAATCTGAAGCGGGTCAGAAGTGTTGCATTGTAATGCAGCGCTATAAAATCTATAGACATTGTGCAATTAAATGAAATGCAAAAGCAAGCCATAGATTGTTGCTGAAGAGAAGAGAATAAAAGAAAAAGCGAAAGAAAATGTCAGCTGCAGAAGATCTCATTTTGGAAACCTACAATATGTTGATTGATAGGACTAGCATTTTTCAAGCTCTGTCACAGCTGAAGTATAAAGCTGTCAGTGCATATGATAATGATGGATGCCCTAAAACATGCAAATAGCATGAAAAATCATTTCTCACATAATTTTGGAAGATGAGAGAAGTTGTGAACTGAGGGGAGAGGGGAGAGTAGGTCAAGCTTAACATTCAGCCAAGAGGAAGAGGCAGCTGCCTTGCCACTGCTGGAGTTGTTAATTACTATGCAAGTGAAACAATGAGTTATGCTGGCCTTCTGCAAATTTTCCCACGGAAATTTTATTGTGGCCAGCGGAGGAAGAGAGGTAGAACTGCAGCTTTGGAGCTGAGCACAATAGTGAGCTCCCCTGGAACAAATCCATGCTAAAGGAAATCTGCCCCAGGGGCTCCCCTGCTCTCAGGAATGTGTTGCTTTAAGAACGTCCTGTGTATTTCAGAGGTGACATTTACAGTATACCATCAATATTGGGGGTGTTTCAGTTAATTAGCCATTTTTATTAACGCTGAAGTACAGTAAAATGCAATGTAAGTGTTAAGAATGTAAATGAGCACTATCCTCAGACTGATCCAGCTCAAAGCAGTGAACTATCACACACTGCCCCCATATTTATGGTGCTTTTTATTTTCTAGACTGAGCAGAGGTTGCTCATACTTCCAGCTGAGTTTCACCTCTTGTGCATATGCATGTGCTTACATGTGCCAAAGTTCACAAGAAGCAACAAAGCTGTGGGTGCAACTTTTACATTGCTGGATTTTTAGTTTCATTACATATGCAATTTTGAGGAAAATCAAATTCATAACTGACTCTGATAAAAAGCAAATATACATTAAGCCTGGTTTTGTGGTTTGTTTCATTCTTAAATAGTTACAATAATACACCCTGTAGCATCTAATCTGAGGAAAACCCACAAAATATAAAAGAAAGTATTATTTTTGTAAAGTGCCTCATTTGGGCTCCTTGAAGTGGTAAAAACCACTCAGCTCACATTGCTTTGTATTCAAAACACCTTATTACTCAGTCCTTATTCCGTATTAACTTTTGACTATACCTTATTTTCAAAGCTCTGTTTCACTCAGGACAGGTCTACACACTGGATCTTCTCCTTACTGGATCTTTTTGCTTAGTTTATCCCACAAAAAATGTCAGGTTAATATGATCCCACTTTGGCATTTCTAAGTCTACCACCACATTTGCCTCTTATTTTATATATGTTTTTCTTGAATCTTAGGGTTAACATCTTATAATTCTTGTCCCTTCTAAACAGATACCATCTGATATCAGGTCTTTCCATCTGTCTGTATCCTTCCAATGATCATGTCCACCTCAAATTTCACAATATGGGTATTAATAAAAATTTTTAAAAATGCTATCCTAAATCTTTCACTAAATGGTTTATATTTGGTCTTATCTGTATCTGTGTTAGATATGGAGGCAAAGACCACCTCTATTCCTGGTGTGCATACTGCTGAACACACTGTCACACTCCACAAATTACAAATAATGAGCAATGGTGATGGACCTTATTTTCTACTGCCTTCCATCTTATTGCTATTTACCTTTGCACAAAACAAGTGTCAAAGAGGTGACATTAACAAGCACTGGGGTTTGTCAGCAGCTTAGTGTGTTTTAAGTTGAACCCTCATTCACAAAAGAGGACAATAATCTGAACACTTCAGAAAATTTTATCTAAACATTTTACTAACTTACAAATCGAATTTCTAGTTGATTTCTGAGACAATCCATTTCATACTTCATTTTGTTAAATATTGGTGCATGATCAGGCTCTGATCTTGCTGTCTCGAGCTGCTTTGTAGCTGGTAATTTATGAAAGTAAGGTTTTAAATGAATGTTGTTCTGATTTTTTTTTTTTTCTTTTCGATTTCATCTTTGTTTCAAACCTGGAGCAATAGCTCTTATTCATGTCCAGATATTCAAAATGCTTTGTATTTGTTATTCAGAAGGATTATGTTCTTTTGGACTTGTTCAAGTTCACATTTAAAATGAGTAATACCTCACTGTTGCCACTGATGAGTTCACATCTCTCTTTAGCGTTCTATTTCACTTCTACTATTAAGATTAGAAGGGTCCAAAGGTAGCTGAAATGAAAGAGAAATTTAACGGAAGTCCTGAAAATCAATGTACATCTAAACTAATCGTGACCCAAAGGTGCCGTAATGGACTCAGACCAGTTCAAATAATACCTGCCCAGGGCAGATTAGGGAGACTTTCCCCCTTGCCACAATTAAAATACTTGTAACAAAAATGACTAGGTATTCCCAAGAGCCTTAACTGAGGCAACTCCACAGAAAGCAATGGCTGCACAGCATCCAAATTACCAGGCCAAGTTTACAGAGCAGAGATGAGCAGCACTATGGCTGAGTAAAGAAAAAAATTCCACTCATCTAAAACCTGGACCACAGCCAAGTTTTTCCAATAATGGTAGGTGACAGGCCAGAGCTGATCCAATGTGCATTTTAATTGGTGGCAAACTCAAGTAACAAGCCATTGCTGTTGATCTGTCAAAGAAGGAAAAAAAAAAATCAAACAAACATGTAGCAGGGTGTTTATTTTGTTATTAGACAGTGTACTACATAGATTCGTATGTAAATTATTACAAGATCTCTGGCATCTTAACAGGAACAGAAAGGGAATTTTCCCCCACTAATTATCTAATACATAAATCTCCAAAAGAGAAACAAATCAGAAAAGGTAACACCTCTGTGGACTGATGAGGTGAAGACCCTGAGTCTTAGTTAAAGCAGCTTAATAAATTGGTCAGGGGCAGCCCATGTATGTAAAAGTTCTCAGAGGAAAAATGGCAACTATATTCAATGATGCTTTTGCTTCAATTAAATATTGTGAAAATGTGTAGTAGCCCAATATGGGCTTTTCTGAGCAGGAGCATGCCACTGATTTGAGAAAGATCCCTTCTTCTTTTAGACAGCTTTCTGAGCCTAATTGTTTTCATTCAGGTGTTAATTTAAAGCATGAAAAGTGAGCACTAAAACTCGTAACACCCCCCATTAGCATACATAGCACTTTATTTCTCTTGGGTTTGTTAGATTTTTTTTAACCTCGATATTAACAAAACAAATCCATTCAAGAAGATTGCATTGTTTAAGGGCAGGATTTTGAAACCAAAAGGACTCTAACCAATTTCTTATGACCGAGAGGTGGGTACAGTTTCATGTGTTGCAGAGTGTTCGTGTGCTGCTCAGGAGAGCACAGATTGCATTCCATCAAAGGCAATTTTTCAGAGGTTGTCCCTCCTTTTGCTTTCCACGAAAATGAATCTATATCATTTACATGGAACACTTAACCTTCAGACTGTCCTTACTACAGCAACATTACTACTATTGCAGATACATGTTTACTTAGACAAATCTAATTTACCCTTTGTTAATGTGTGCTGTCTTTACTTGCTATATTACATTAAAGTAGAAATAGAGTTACAAAAAAATTATCTTGCTTAAAATCATTCATAAGCTTTTATCAAGGGAATAAATTTACCAATTTCCCTCTTAGTTTATAACCAGCCACTGTACTAACTTGACCTTTACCTAAACAGTGCTATAATTGCAGTTAAGATTATGTAATTTACAATAACAACAAAAAATTACTTTTGAGGAACTGCTACTGGCCATGAATGTCTCACAGCCATTAAATGCATCATTCATCTTGAGAAGAAAATTATTCTTATCCACGTCGACATTTTTAACATAAACTGTAGTACTCTCTGTTGGCACTTTTTTACGTACCCATTAATCTCAATAGTAAAGCATAAGTCTCACCCACCTATTCTCTGAAGTTTGGATGTCACTACTGTGTACAATAAAAATTGTATATTCATGAACTCCATTTGTTTTATGTCCTTCTCTCTGTCAAAGTCTCCCAAGCAGCATATGCTTTGCTCTGTGGAGAATAAAATCAAATTTGTCTGTCTTGTCATATTGTCATCAAAGTGATACTATCACAATTAGATTAACATTTTGTGAAGGAGCTGAAGGAAGGGAAAGGAAATAGGAACAAATTATAGAGAATCCCAGTTAACCCTTTCTCCAGCATAAAGCCCCCTCTCAGTGGCACCTAGAGGTAAAGAAAACAACCAGGATCCAAAATAAGCAACACTGTCCAGCCACTGCAGCTGTCCTCGGGGTCAGCAAGGTTACTCATCAGCCCTGCAAGGTGCGTGTTCATCCAGAGAGTTGTCAGTACCAGTGAGAAGAACAGTTGCTGGGAGTAGAGCTCTCCCCAGGCTGTTTTAACAAACCTGTGACAAGCAAACATGCAGCCACCCAGGGCAAGTCCTGGTCTGGCTGGTTACTGGGAGCACACCGGGGCACCTGCTCCTGCACAGCACACCGAGCCGTCATAGGATGCTGCAGGGCCAATGGAGCACCATGAGCATGTCTGCTGCTTGGAAAACAGCAGTGTGCAAGCAGAGCAAAAAGAGCAATGTGTTCTTTTTTTTTTTCACTTTTATTCAGTTTAAAAAAAAAAAAAAGCCAATTGGTGATTTTGTCAGATAAAGGGGCAAAATCCATCCTGTTTTACAGAGTTGAGGCAAAAGTGTCTCAAAATTTACTCCCACTGCACAGTTGCATTTTCACTTTCAGTGTATAGGCAATATCCATGCAATAAATTATGCTTGTGCAGGACAAAGATATGTATCTGTACAACTTATCTTCTTATTACAACTGCATCATCTGCACATTGATGTGCCTCTCTGGGGATTAATTCTAACATGAGCTGTTTCTAATACTTATTCTTCAAGACAGGTCTGCCAAGGATGTATTTTCTTTTCATTCTCCTGTAGGTGAAGTTACCCAACAAACTGATAAATTCAACTGTTTGACACACATGTCACAGCACACTGACTCTAAGAATTTCTATGAAAGTTATCAGATGTTCAAATTGGGACTATTTCTTCAATGCGTTTTATGCAAAGTCAGGTAGTATGATTACCATCATTTGCATTGTACAATACTTAGGAAAATTTAAAAAAAAAATACATAAAATTTAAAAAGAACCAAAAGTAACTTTCATGTCCCCCTGCAAAAAATTACAGTATTTCCCACTAACAGAAATCAACGTTGCCCACATCTCTGGGAAACAAATTCTATTCTCTCTAGTCAAATAGATTTTTTTTCCTAGCCTTGAACTGTTCTCATGTGCAAGGATTTAAGGACATCATCTCTTTTATGTAAGAGAAAATTGGAAAATCACCTAGAACTGAATCATACGTGCCACAAGGCTTGCACATATTACCCAAATAATATGGGATCTAATTGTACATGCAGAGTGAGAGAGTAAATATTTTTTGTCCTACATTTTTTTAAAGTGTTTATTGTTTGAAGAGGAGGTCACAGGACAGAGCACTGTGGACAGAGTGTTGGGAAAGAGAGGGGGAAGGCACACCAAAGGGATGATAAAGTAATGAACAGCAGTGCAAACAGAAGAGGCTGTGGGGAAGGCACAGGCAGAACAATATACTGAGCAGAACATTATTACATTCACACACACAAGAAAAGGTAAGGTCAAAGAGAGAGGGAAGAAACTTTGACTTTGAGATTTTGCCAAGAAGTAGCTTTTGGTAATCAAGGCTGTTCTAGCAGAGCACAGAAAGGAAAGCCAATTGGAAAAGATTCAGAAGAGCTGGAGTAACTTAAGGTAGTGGTGACAGACTGCCTGTTTGCTTAATTCGGAAGTAAACAAAATGCAGGAAGGCAATCAGGAATGGGGGATGAGTTTGTGAGATACCTCTTCCTTCATATATACCACAGAAAGAAGACAGAGCACAGCGACCGGCGTTGGAAAAAAAGTAAGCAGAAGGCAAGATCTGGCAGAATAGTGAGGTCTGTCCTGTGTAGAAATTGTCCCTTCTCTCAAGAGCTGGTCGTTCCAATGACAGAAAGGAAAACAAAACTTTAAACTCTCTTCTGTGAGAACCTGCTCTATCTTCTGACTGTACAGCATTGCTCACCCCTGCCTGAATGCAGAAAGAAGCTTTTGCTGCCATTACAGATACAAGATTGTGGGCTGATCTCATGAGTGCCCTCAACTCTCACTGAAGTCAATAGGAGTTAAGGGCGTTCAGCACTTTCCAGGGTCAGGCCATGTATCACTTAAAAATAACTCACCAACATTAAACATCATTAAAGAAACTAATGCTCATTAACTAGCAATAGACCACTGGGAAAGGATCAATAGTTGTCTCCGAAATCATCTTACCTATTACAGTATATGCATACTCTACTTAATGACAGTGAAGAATAGTGACACTGACTGATAGGTCACTGATAACAGTGAATGGAAAAGAGTGCTTCTTAATTAATCAGAACAGTATTAGCAAAGAATTCCACTTAACAGGGATACATTTGGGGGCCTAACCAGGTGATTAGGAGGAATGATGTGCTGACCCTTGGTGAAACAAAGTGGCAGCTTCAGAAGAAATGAAGAGAACACCCTTTTCATTCCTCAGTTTTTCCTCAGAACCCAGTGCTTTATTTCATCTCACACCTTTCACAGCATTGCTTTTCTTTAATTGTATCTTAATAACTGTAGTAAATTTGTAACCGGTCAGGCTGATTCTGAGCCTGTCAGTGAAAAAGGTTCTGTTGTGTGTCACTAACATGATGTTCTGTCTGAACTGAATGGTTCTTGTTCTGCAGGTCCTGCTTAGGGGAAGTTGCTGCCATATTTAACTGGAGTTGTGGTTTGCCCTGATCTGACTTCGAGGCCAGTATTTGGCATAATATAAACAATCTAGACTTGCATGCCTTGTATGGTGCCTGAAAGAAGTGCAGAAGTGGCCTCAGATTAGGAGCATTGATTCCTTTTTCTGATCCAGATCTGAATTCCCTTTCCTACAGGATCTACATATGTGAAATCACAGAGACCTTCAAGTGCAGAACACTTTCTGCAGCCTTTGAGAGACTATTTCATGGACATTTTAAGGAAAAAAATGAAAGCAGCCCAATCTTATCTGCATTCCACTGGTACTTAATGACCCTCCCCATCTGACTGAATTTATTGTAATCCCTATAAACCTAAATCTCAAAGAATTCCAATGCCTTGCACATCTCTCCTGTTCTAATTTATGACAACTTGGTAATGTGCCATCTGGAGGTTTCACTGCCATTGGGATGCATGTTCAACCCTCAGTGGAAGCAAGCCAGGCCAAAAGGAGAAAGAAAAGAAAATGCAGGGGTAGGAGAAGATCCGGCTTCAAGGAACAAGTGTCATGAACTCACAAAGATAAAAACTACATCTCAAAAAATTCAGTTTTAACTTGCATGATCGGCACATACACAGCTGATAACCCAGGGTCTCAACCTAAGGACATTAGCAGCATTACAGGGCATTCCTTACACAAGGACAAAATGTTCTTGAGCAATTTCTGCAATGTATTAGACACAAACAGGTTTTTCCTCAAAACTGAAGTCATGTCAGGCTTCTTGCTTCACCTCTTTTAATTTTCCCTGAACAAACATATTTATTGTGGTGGTTTCAAGTAAATTTCCAGTTCACATACTTTTTATGTGAGACAACAAAGGGCTTATGGGGGGGAGCTTTCAGGCTGATTGGCTGATCTACACCCAGGCCATCAGAGGTCTGAGACCTATTTTACTCTGAAAAAAATATGCCTGGCTCTGATTTTATTGCTTTTATTAAGCTACTTAAACAGAAATAACATTGAAGACTGTGTGTCACTGAAGTCATAATTACTAACCTATAAAAGAGTGATTCAGCTGTCAGGCTGGATCGAATCAACAAGTTAGACACAGTACTGAGAAGTATATTAGATCACAAAATAAATCCTCCTATTAATACCAAAATAATCAGTTCTAACACAATCATAAACAGATTCCCTAATATATTCTAAAGAAGATATTAGGAAGACAGCTGTTCATTTGTTACATGTACCAATTACAGAGTATCTTAATGTCGAAACACCACGTCCTGAAACGTCCATGTCCCTGGCACCAGTAAAAAGGTTTCTCTTCAAACACTTGCTCTTCCTGTTCATGGGTGAGCTAACCCTGGTCTCCCAGACTCCCTCTGCAGTCACTGACATGTAGATGTTGACAGCACTGTCTATCAGAAGAGTCTCCTGTCGACCAGAAGTACAGAGGAAATTTTCAGGCTTCTCACTGAAGGCAGGACCCCATTTCCAAAATACTGTTTAATTTCACTGAGGATCTATGTCACTAAAGTTTCCTCCATGAATGCCTGACCAGTGCTCACATGCACGCCATCACAAACAGCTGCAGTGAAAAAGTTCACAGTTCACAACAGGACTGAGACTCCTCCAGGAGGTTCTGAGAAGCTTATTTTGTGACAGCAGCAGAGTGACTCTCCCAGGCACTGCCTTTGCCCTGGTCTCTTCCAGCACTGATGCAACTTCTCAGCTCCATGTGCCACTGTACAGTCAAAAGTCTCCTCGATTGCATGGCTCGCCAGTCTCTGACTCTTGTCAGTGCTGAGCATGAGACCAGTGTGGCACTGCTGGCCAGAGGAAGAGTTTGGAACAGCAAGAACCACATCTGCCTGCTTTCCTTCCCTATTCCTCCCTTCCCTTCTGGGCCAGCCAAGGTAGAGACTGCACCCATGGGGAGCTCGGGAGAGGTAGGGCAGGGCAAGCAGAAGACTCCTGCAACTCCTCACTGGGCTGAAGAGTGAGAGAGGCTATAAAGAGAAGAAACTTGGGGAGATACTCTGACAGTGCTAGGGCTTTAGCTACAGACATTAGTACTACAGGTAGCCATGATTTCTTGTTCCATCGGCCAGGTACCCTGCATAGCTCCCTCTGTGGTCTATGTTGGAAGCTGGATCTATCGCAAAGTGGGAAGTTCAGAGGCATTAGGAGGTTTCCCTGTACCTAAAAGACATTTTTAGAAAAGGAAATTATTACATCAAAATTTAATTGAAAGACGTATTCACACACTTTGCAACTCTTCCTCTTTTCTGGGCTGTGGTAAGTTAAGACCCAGCAGGTCCCATGTATGTTTATTCTAGGTTCAGGAAGAGGCTGAACACTGATGATATGACTTCTCATACATCCATATTGGAGACTCTGAATGAGCAGCCTTCTCTGAGGTGTCTTCTGAACCAAGACAGGAACCTACTTGTTCTTCTCACCTCTGCAAGAATTTCATCCAGATGAGACACAAAATGCATTATGTTCAGAATAGAACATATTCATCTTGGAACAGTTTGTGAAAGAATTATTCTAGTGAGTTATTTAAAAGTAGTTGGCATTTTTTGAAGACTGTGGGGTCTGCAAATCTGACCTTGCCTCTGCCAAACACCAAAAAAAAAAAAAAAAAAAAATCTGATTACAAGATCACTTTCATGGAATTTCGACAACACTATATCACCAATTCAAAAAACATATACAAATAGATTAAAAACAGTAGCTTCAACACCCAGGAGAATTCTCTAAGCAAGAAACTGTTGGGGAACTCTCCCCACTGTACTGCAAGTAGAGACAATGTAGAGCAAAGATTATGAGATTCACTAGGAATGAGAAAAAAATAAAAGTTCAGCAAGATTCAATATTCTATTGGCAAAGTACTCCACTAAGACAACACTGGTTTACTGCCCTTTGCATAGAGCACAGAAGCAACTGGAGCAAGACACAGGTGTTGTTCCAGGAGTGAGTAGGATCCATGGCACTTATGCAGTGGGAACTGTCAGCTATTATCAGTGGTACTTTCCCCCATTGCACAAATGAGCCAAAGAAATGTGCCAAAACAAAACAAGCTACCTGAAAAAGAGGCAACATCACACTTCAAAAGTTCAAGTTCCCACATTGACTTTCACCTCCCTAGGATTCCTTATGTCCCATGACTGAGCTATTGCAGCTGCCCTGGTCACTCTAAATCACAGCATTCAGGAACAGTCTGCCACACTCCTCCTTGCTCTGTCGAGACATAGCCAAAAAAAATAAAAAATAAAAAATTAATAAAACCCGCTTTCATTCCTTTCTGTGGCTTCTTGATCTCAGGAAAAGCAGTTCAACACCTACAGAATACCTTCCCTAAGGAGATAACTGTACAAGCAAAGTTCAAGTATCCCATCATTGATTGCATGTGTTTCATACTAAGCTGCTTCCACTGTAATGCACTTTCTACAATAGCTGATAGATTTTTCCAGTCTTCCTCTGGGAGTCCTAAATGACTTTGCTAGAGAATAGTAAAAGCTCTTTTTTCTTCACTGACAAAACTCAGTTCTTGAATGAAATGTTTGCAAATCTTTACAGATATTTATAAAATACATGTTGAGTCTCTTAAAAATAAGAAAGTTGTAGAACAGAGTAGAACACAGGTGGCGATACAAGAACATGCTAAATTGCTCTTGCAGTTTGATTTTCTAACCCCATGATACCACAGGTTGTGTAAACTCAAATCAAAATTCTCTGTGTACACTCTTATCAACCACTGTGTTTATTCTGATGCAGAATCCTTCATTCCAGCAAGCATCTCTGTCCAGAAAAGTATTGACTTTTGTGCTTAAATTTGAATGTACATCCCATTCAGTAGAATGTAAAGGACATTTAAGCACCTGTACACCTAAAAAGAGACTGACAGAGGGCATATATGAGTCAGAATTTTATTAATGTTCCCTGAAGGTTATATAAGATCAAATGGGTAGATTGGCTTGGCATTGTATTGCAATGACTTTGTGCAATATTTGGGAAAATGAAACCATTAATGAGATATCACCTGATTTTTTTTCATTGACACTCTGGGTAATAAAATGTGAAATGTTTTATTTCCCCAAATGAGGTCAGCACACATATGGATAATTGCCTGAAACAATATAATTTTTGTTTAACTGGTTTAATTGTCTAGGTAACTTGTTGGTTCAAAACAAATATTCTGTAAAAAAAAAAAAAGGGGGGGAAAAAAAGCTGCAGTTGGACTCATAAGAAGCCCTTCCTTTATGATTAACACTGCAGTTCCTTCTGGCATACCTCTGGTGCTTGGACTTAACAAACACACAACAAAAAGCGGCTGTTTCTGTATAGAGTTTTCAGTTTCAATAATCTGGAATTATGCAACTGCCAACTTCTTTAACTACTTTCTCTCTGGGAATGAAGAACAGATTCGTATTCCTTCCTTATATTTGTATTTTTCTGTGCATTCATCCCTTCTTTTGCCATCTGTCATAGAACTAACTAGCTGAAAAATTGAGTGTTTTAATCCTGTTTTGGTTACTATTTGGCATTAGTTATTTGTGTGAAAAAAACCTCTAAGCATTCCATATACAAAGCAAGGGGAGTAGATAGACTCCTGAAAATATAAACTTCTATATGAGGATATCAATAAAACTGGCATCTACCCATTGTTTGTTATTTTTTCCATCTTTGGTACTAAATCCAGATTTCTGGAGTTCTTCAACTAAAAAGAGAGCCGAGTTTGCATCTTAATGCATTTGATTGCTGAGCTCTCCACTTGGAACTTTCCACTTGAATTCTCAGCTGGAAGTGCGTGTAACATCTGTGTGCAGACTTGGCAGGAGGAGCCCGACACGCTGGGCAGTACATGAGTCCTCTTCACCATCTTGCAGGATTAGATCCATATTCCAAGATCTGACACAACTCAGAGCGAAAAGGTTGCCAGATCCACATTTATGCTCAAGTAAGTGTCTGGCTTTTCAGGAGTTGCCAAGAAAAGATCCCTGGCTTCTCTTTTCAGCCAACCCCAGATTTGTGCCAGTCATCCTAGAGAGGTGAGAGCCCTCACTAGCATACATGTGTTTGAAGAGTTGTACTGATGTTAAAGTAGCTCCACCAATTGCTCTAGTCAAGGCTCTTGCCCATAATGCTTCAGAGTGCCGAAGCCTTAAATTCACAACTCTGTTTCACTTTAGCAGGGTTTTCAATCCCTCACTTTAGTAAAAAAAGTGCCACTCAAAGGCTGGATCACATTCCAATTATTCTCACAATAGTGGACAGAGTAAGGAAACAGTGGACATTCTGCCACGTGGAACAATTACATCATGTACAGTCAAACAACAAAGAAAAGGGAAAAGAAAGCAACTAAATCAACACACTGTGCATCCATTCATTTTACCGTGTCATTTAGCATATGGTCACTCATGTGATCAAGACAGTAACTGGCATTTTTCCCAGTTAATTCACCTCTTTTCTCTTTGTCCTCTGTTGTAGCACCAGTCTTCCAGCAAGATTTCAGGTT
This sequence comes from Acropternis orthonyx, assembly GCA_035583155.1. Lineage (NCBI taxonomy): Eukaryota > Metazoa > Chordata > Aves > Passeriformes > Rhinocryptidae > Acropternis > Acropternis orthonyx. The sequence continues at coordinate 19,600,023 of JAWWEU010000111.1, read as the reverse complement.
GCAATCCCCTTAGAGAATGAGTGGTCTTATTAAGTGTCTGAAAAAAAACCAGCAATTTATTAGTGCATTGAAGCTAATTATAGCACTACCTTAATCAAATAAAGGATCACAATTAAAAAAAAAAACCACCTCAGTTGAAATTGACTAACATTTTTTAGTTCCCTCTGTGTCTCTCTCTCTGTATAAATTGCCAATGGAATGAAGTCCTATAGCTGTAGCAGCTGTGTAAGTAACTTCTCAAAGAGTAAGTTTTTATGGTTTTTTCCTGAGGTTTGGTGGTTACAGTGATGTGAACTGACTAATATTTTACAGAGCTTAGCCGTGAATCATTCACTGCAAATAAAAGGCAAGGCACGCAAATGTTCGTATGCATGTTCTTCTCAATTATATTTCTGAGGACATCCACTCAATTTTGATATCTATTCAGCATTACATATTTGAAGTCTAGACAAGGGAAGTCTAGACATCTGTAGTATCCTGTCTTTTTTTTTTTTTTTTTTACACTATTTTTGAATTTAGATGCACTTTCAAAACACAGAAGGCTATTGTGCTCAGTAAAAGCTGATGTAAATGTATTTAGCTCTAACTGATCTCCATTACATAAACAAAATTTTCTGAAGGCAGCTGTATTACATGGATGGGTACGATGAGAAATCCAAACTGAAGTGCAGGCAGGCAAACCCTGTTTTTGTGGAAAAGAGCAAGAAAAATGAGTAGTTACCAACCCATGTACACTCTGGTGGCTTAAGGTCTCTGAAAAATAGGGAGAACAGTGATGTTCAAATACCTATTTCCTTTTCCCCCCCTTTCTTTATGCTGTTTTATTACTTGGTAATAAATTAGTAAAGGTAGGAGACTTTGTTTACACACCTGAAGTCCAAGAGGATGGCAGTTCCCAGAGCTACATTCTACCTGAAATGTTCAAGGACATGCAGCTGACACAGTGGGCCTCTGACTGTAAGACAGACAGCTCCAGGCACAAAGCTGCTGTATAAAACTGTCTACATCTACCTAAATTAGAACTGACAACCAGCCCTGGTTTTATAATGCTGAGTTCTCAACTTTTGGACACCAAAACCTATTCAGAAAAGGAAACAGAGTACATTAGAATTTTTTTTATTTTTTATTTGCTTTTGGGCATTGTTTCTTCTTCTGTTTCTTCTCCGCTCTGTTTTTTTTTTACCCTCACTTTAAAAAACAACATTTGATGCATCACATTTTTTACTCTACTTTCTTTCGGTAGAAAACCCCTTTAAAGTTAAACACTTAATTCTAAAAAAAATATACATCTGAAAATTTATCTCAATCGCACTTGGTATGATACAGTGTTTTCACTAAAATAGAGCTTGTTAAGGAGAGGAGTTAAATTTAATCGCAAACCACTACATTAAATGGAAACAGAAATTTAATAACAAACCTCTGCATTAAATGGAAACAGCAGGTAGAATAGAGGACTAAAAGAGAGATTCCTGTAACTGCTTTGCAGACTTTGCTGAATTATCACTCCTAATGAGCTGATGAAGAGTAATGTTTCAAAAACAGTCCCTAATTTCAGGCGTCAGATTTCAACCTTCTCCAAAAAGTGAGCAGTTCTGAGGTTCTGATTAGTCGTAACTCCCCATAAATTGGCTGTCTAGGGTGCCTGAAAATGAAGACTTATAGTCAATTGATTTTATGTTTCACACTTATGCCAAAATCATTGTGACTGAATTTTCAAAACATAACACTTATTTAAAAAAAAAAGTATTACACAATAGTTCACTAAATATCTATTTAAAACTGCCATGAAATTTGATAGGAATAACACCATGGGCTGAAGAGCCTACAGTCAGTATGTTTGTGAACACAAATTCCAGTCCTAGAACATCTTAAAATCTACAGTGTTCCTAGCTTTCCTCAAAAACTGAAAAAATTGCCTTACAGCTGATTTGGACTGGCTTTCTTTAATTATTATTTTTTGGCTTTTTGAGGAAACATGCATTTCTGTTTATGCAAATGTTTTCTTCACTAGGTTGTAATAAACCATAAAATGAAGACTCTGACCAACACTGCTCACAGTTCCTCTCAGTTTTTGGTTGTAGTCACTCTGTCACAGTTGTTTGGTTTTCAGGTCTGCATTATTATATCTTTGTTTTTAAAATGAGAGAAAATTCTGGATGAAGTCTTGAATTACTCTTTGTTCTGCAACATATTTTGTTAGTGAGCCCACAGTAGTATCTAAAATACTGTAAATCATCAGTTTTTAATCTGGCAGGAAGTAGATAGTGGCCCATTAAACTTTCGTAATTAAATTTTCCCTGCACTCCCCCATAGAACCATTATCTGAGTTTTCTAATTAACACAAGAGGAGGGAGTCAGTTCAGAGTGATGGGATCTATAGCCATCCCCTTTCATTTTAATGGCTTTTAATAAACTTTTATTACTATTGATATTGATAATTATAATACACCCTTTCCTCTGCAATGTGATTCTAAGGGCCTTGTCAAAAATTGAAAAATTCTGCCTCAAAGTTGTAGCATAGCAAATGACTGTGTCCTGAAACACCCAGAAGCTGGAGCCAACAACATCAGTGGGGGAAAAAAGACAAAGCGTAGGCAGGAACGGTGTGAATATCCTCTCTCACATGGTCTCCAGGGGGTTATGCCTTGGTCCTGGTCTGCCACAGCCCTCTGCTCTCGCAGCAGAGCCTCCCCCAAAGAAGCTGACATGAATGCTGAATCATGAGGTGGTTTCATGACAGATAAACACAAAGAATTATGCAGAGTTCATTTAACTTCTTTTACTTTCAGCCTTACAGAGGTCAGATACTAGAGAGGAGGATTAACTGTCGTGACATCTAGTCCTTCCTTAGATTTTTCATCATTGCCTTTTGCACTAACTAAACATTTTTACATGGAGCTTTTATTGGTATGTCAACACTTCTAACCTCACCACAGCCTCGGTACAGCGTGTCTCATACCTTGACGATCCTCTTTCATGGAAGCAATTATGTTTCCATCAGCACTACAGTGACACAGATTTCACTGACTGAATGAGATGCAAGCCAGAGCAGAAGAAACTCTTTCCCTAAGGACTGGTAAGGAGAAAGGTGTTCTTCCTCCCAAAACAGGGGATATCTATGCCAACAAACAAGCTGCATCTGTGTGCACTTTCCTCAGTGCAACATGACATGAGGACAGGTATGGGCTCCTGCTTGCCATTTGAACTGATGAAGCAGTTTGAGCTAAGAGGTTTGGGTGGAGAGGCTACCTTCTCCTGCATGGAGCTGTTGGTGATGACTTTCAGCCTAAAACCATATGCATGGAAAGAATCCTTTATGGGAACTTCATTTCTTACCCCATACTGCTCTCAAGCATGAACACAGCTTCAGACAGGCGAGCAGCTCACACACCTGCAACTGACTACTCACTGTAAAATATGCAAGTGACCCCTTACTCCTGCACTTCCTGTGGGGATATCCAGTACAGGCACTCAGGTCTGTGGAGATTAGACAATCCCAGCAGTGGGTCTGACTCTCCTGCCAAGCCTTCCCAGCAGTTCCACAGGGCACACCAAGAAGTCTTTCCTTCCAACAGGGCATGGATGTCCTCTCTGGAGAAATGCCTGTTACTCAACTATCCTGAACTACAGTTTTTCACACCCTGATATCTACCCACAGATCGGCAATACAACTTCATTACTGGTTGTCCTGGATCTTGGAGTTGTATTTTATGACTCCTGAAAACTGATTCTGGAAAAAGACTTAAATTGTATTCTGTTCCAGTTACCAGGGCTGGGACCAGTTTATCACTATGTGGGTATAACCAAAACTGTGTATTCTACACCCTCTGTGTCATTTCTCATGAACTGTTAATAATGGATCATTTGCAGCAGCTGCCCTGGGCACACCTGACCCCTCAGGCCACAAGCTGGGTGTTAAAGAACTCTGAGAGACAGGGGAGGGTTTCTTTGCCTGCATATCAATGACTTGCCTGTGCTAACTTCCTCCTGGGGATCCATCAGCACCTTCACACCCAGCCTGAGGGGTCATGTCTGCCAATGGGCCATCAGGGACTGGCACAATAGGCAGCTGCAATGACCTAGACCATCAAATATCCCAGGACTCACAGAGTTACACCACTCATTGTGAAAGTCCCTGCCCTGGGGGAGATACTGGGCATTCCCACCTGAACCTGAGCATATATAATCTTGGGGTTTGGGGACTTCTAGTACCACTTGTAGGATCCAGAGGAGGACCAGAGCCTCAACAAGACTGTGACTGCCACTCTGGGCAAGACTGTAATCATTATTTTGGCAAAACTGTGACCATCCCTCACCAACAGGTTTCTTTTCCTTTTACTTTGCACTCAGGGGTACCACATGAGGCTCAGCACAGGAGCTAATGAACACCATTCTGTTCTTGTCCCAGGATGCTGGGTTGTACATCTGTCTTTGTGGGTTAAAACTAGTTTTCTCTGTATCATTGTATTTTTTGTAATCTTTTTAGTAAATTGTAACTCTGACTTGTAATCTTTCTTGAGTTGGGCTCATTCCTCCCACTGGTTTACTTTTAAGCCAACACAGATTCAGAAGTTCTAATTGGGACCATTTTCAGTAATTCTTCCTTATTGCAGGTTATGATCATTAAGACAATTAATTTCAAACAAAACAAGTTCTTTATTTAATATTGATATCAATTGGAGAAAAAAATCATAGAAAGTTACTGAAATTTAATTTTAAATTAAAGGCATTTGGAAAAAATCATTTTTTTTTTCAAATACAAAGGGTAAAATATTGGGTTTGAAAGTCTATGATTCAGACAGATGAAATTACAGGTGAAGAACGTTACTTTAAAAAAGGATCACTCTATAAATAGCCAAGAGTCACAGCTTGTTAACTGTAAAATACTTAGCAGTTAATATAATTGTAAAACATGAAGAATGCATTTCCTGTAAGAGTATGAAAATGAAACCTTCAATTCATAGCAACACTCAGCCAGATCTGGTGGGATCCTAAATTTAGATTTGGTAAAAAAACAGTAAATTGCATTAGAGATCTTATTAAAGACCAGATCTTTACTTCTGTTGTTTGAACTACTGATGAGCTAATGATTAACATGTAAACCCAAGTTCTCCAAATACAACCAGAAATATGTCTGTATGATTACCTCTTTTCAGTAACTTCTAAACTTCTTGTTTGATGTTTGCAACTGAACATTGCATGTCCCTCTCGCCAGGACGAAGCAAGCTGTTTTCTGAAGTTCAGTGTTAGGCAGGTAAGTATGAACTGGGTGAAAGAGGAGAGAAAATGCCTCATGAATAAGGTATGCAAAAAAGTTTGGCATACATCGTTGAAGTGATTATGAGGTCTGTGTGAAAGCAGTAGTAGGTAAATTTTGGCTGGCACAGCACATAGATACACAAGAGAAAAAACTCAGCCAACAGTGTGATCACAGGACAGGAACCAGATGCCTGGATTTTGCCTTCTGAAAAACTAACAAGGAAAAGCATGGGGAGAGCTCCTCTGTGACTTACAGTATTAGGGATATAACAAAGCACGGTTGAATGGTCAGCAAACATGATTTGTACCTGTGAGCAAAAGTCGGTATGAAACTCATCTAAACAGGTATTGAGACATCTTTACCATCATCCATTGCAATTATTTCTGCCCTTAGTGTGGCCTGGTCGTGAGTGGGGAAACAGGTCTGCAGAGAGGCTTTTCTGAGAACCTATCCAGAAGAGTGACATGGTAACCTTGGGAATGTTTGGATTTGGGAGATGGGATGGGAATGTTCGGTTCAGACAGATTTTAAATCAGCAGTACCTTCAGTGATTTTTTCTATTTTGTCATTGAAAGAATATTAAATAAAATAAAGGTTTTCCATAAATATATAGAAATTTCAAATATTTCTATTCCAATAGTTTGCATACTGAAACAGGCTAAAGACATAATCTTTCTTGAAAATACCATTTAAGAATTGCCAGAAATTAATGTCTCAGAAGTCGGGTATCTGCCAAAGTGACAGATACTCACAAATGGACTTAGATTTGCTTTTCTGACCTTGTCTGCTGATCATCTTATGTCTTAATTATGAAGGTGCGAGGTCCTCTTAAATTCCATCCACATCAACTTCCAATTTTATAATTTTTCAAAAGTAATTGAGCTTATCCTTCAATATTAGTCAGCTGATTTTTTTCCTATGTATCCTGCATCTTTGAGTTTCATAGATGAATTAGAAAAATGAGAAGTGTAACTAGATTATAGAATTTCCTGAATATGTATATTAGCTCTATTTTTTTTTTCATACAGTGTAGATGATGAATATGTCTTATGAGCCAACAATGTATTAATTTCCATCCTTGTCTCTATTGCTATGTTTCAGGCAGTGATGGCTCTGTGAAATTTGAAATCCCACCTTGCAGAATGTTGTATTATAAAAGATTAATTAGAAAATATTCACCTCTTTATTCACATGTAAGATGATGTAACACACAATATATTAGTTTGGGAACATTTTATGATATGTATGGTTGGTGTATGCACATACATATTTGTAAATTTACACACAAGTAATTAATTTTATATTTTTATTTCATATAGATTCACAATTTTGTTTGATGTGTATGTATATATAAATAAGTGTGTGTGTGTGTGTGTGTGTGTGTGTGTGTGTGTGTGTGTGTGTGTGTGTGTGTGTGTGTGAAAATGAGAGGAGAAAAAGGAGAGGAAGAGAGAAAAACATCTTTCCAGCATCCTAGGACACAGGAGTGATGAAAGGAATATCTTTTGCTGTAAGGACAACATTCTCACACACAGACAACTGTCCTTAAGCAATACCAGGGACAATATCTCGAGGTCACTTAAAAGGTTTAATTCCTTTGCAGACTTTCCAAAACACTGTTTTATTTCACCATGAATAGATTGACATTTTTCCTACCTCCAACAGACTGTCTCTCTTCCCAGCTTCTCTGTCGATTCCTAATTTGGTCTGTTCCTTGCACTGAAGAAGTGAAAAAGTTCTGCATGATATAATTCCAATAACAAATATTAAATTTATTTTTATATTTCCCATTTTTCATGTATTCTACTTTTTTCTGGAAGTATTTGAAAAGATAGATTGTATTCAGGTTCTCCTTAATAGGCTGCTTGACTTTAATCAGTATGTACGATAATTTCCTGATAAGAATTTAGGCCAAGTCAGGAAGAACACTCCAAGCAAAGAAACATCTGTGATAAAAGCATCAAGCAGTCTTTCTTACCATGTACCAAGTTCAAGGTCTCTGATAAGCCACCTGGCAATACCTACGCACTCTGATAACCCCAAGCTGGTATTACAATGTTTAGCCAGGGAAGGTCTTGTTGCTGGGCACTGAGCTGATAGGCTTATGGCTCTCTCTTCTATAAGACACAAAAATATTTGAATATCATGTGGGCAAAACACACACAGAAATCCATGAGGATGGGCATCTTAATATGGAAGACTGATAGCAATCAAAACCTTTGTAAGTCAGAAACTCTGCTTTTGCTTATTTAGGGTTGTCCTTCACTTCTGAGAAGCTACTGTGGCAAAAGTCAGCCAAAATTCGTTCCTCCAAACTCCCAGTTTCCACATTCAGTCAGTAAATACCACCAGAATCCTGGATATCAACCCTCTGTTATTCCTGTTTCCTTACTAGAGTCATGAATTTACTTGTAATCTAGAAGATTTATCCATTCATTTTCATTTTAATGTCATTTCCTATAACTTTATCTTCCTACAAGTTTTCCTCCACAGAAACATTGCTTTTTCTTCACAGCAAATTACTGTGCTTTAAGAATGCTCTCAGCATGGTATATACATGCTCAAGGCATAGCTGTCTTTCATGTCCAGCAGCGTCTCTCTTTTGCAAATCCAGATCATTTGGATACAATCAATCACTGATCTCACCAAAATTTTCTGGCTTTATCTATGCCTCGTGGCTCTTAGTCCCAATCTTAGCACCATGTTAGGACCAACTTATTTCCTTCATTTTGCTTTTGAATGTCAGACTTTTCCTCTCTGCTCTTGATGCTCTTATTTCCGTGTATGAACAAGGACTTCCAATAACCCACAGACGAACCAAAATCCTGCCTGGCTTCTGTGTGCAATTGTTACTCTCTTCTCTGGGCTGGTGAAGTTGGGCTTTCAACGGGCTTACCTGTGACTTACCTGTGGTGATCCTGTGAGTAGCCTGGCAGGGGTTATTGTGGGGTCCCCCTGACATTCATTGTCTCTCTATGCTTCTTTGTGTATGTGTAGAGTTTTTCTTACATAAAATGTATTTCATTTTCAGATTCTCATAAATCTGAAAATTATTCTCAATACTACATAAGTTTTGGTGTTCACCCTGCAATTGATTAGGATAATAAAAGATCCCTCCTTAACATATTTCAGTCTTATTCTCCTGTTGAGGTGGAGATTTCCATAATGTAAATATCAACTGGGGAATATTCCAGAAATGTAATGGCTGCATACATTAATGACAGTCAAATAAACAAGAACCTGTGATATGATGTGATGGCAACACATCACAAAATAAAAACCAGATAGGCACTGGCTCTGGAAAGTTGCTTCAGAATTTGGTTCCTAATTGTGGGGGTGCACTATATACGGGTTATTAATGAATCTACAAATGTCACTTAAAATAGTCTTCTCCTAGCATCAGGAATTATTAGAGATGAAAGTACTGAATAATAAACACAGCATTCTCTTTCTATTCAGATTATTCACCCCTACATAGAACTTTGTGTACAGTCAGTTTTATGGTTTTCTCATGATCAGTCCATATTCCATATAAGTAGGAGCTGTGGTTGAAATGGGAATTCGGAGGTACCAGTATAGAATTTTGAATACTGTTAATGCATTACAAATGCTCTCCATGGGAAATTCTGGTCTATCTGCTTGAAGTGTTATTATGGCATACCAGCACATTTTGATCACTCTGGACTATTTCTTTACCCCAAATAGGAAAAAGGAATAGAAAGGCGTTTTATAAAACTGGAATACGACCCAAAAACATTTGTATGTTTATCCAGGGGACAGGTATGAATTTGGATTTATTTTATTTAAGCAGAATACATTTTAACTGGTGGAATTATTCTCCTAATTTCATCTTCCCATGTTCCAGAGATTTTGTTTCAATATTGTTTCATTACTTCATTTCTTCAATCTCACTGTTATGAAAACTTTGAAATCTGTGCATCTTGCATGTTGAAGCCAGCCATGATTAATATTTCCCCCCCAAAATAACACCGAAGAAACACTGCAATTTTCAAATTTCAGTTGATTTTCTATGACAACTAAAGAACACTGGGGCACAGCACAGGTTTCATGCAAGTTAAGATGTTTTAGAAAATTATTAATTAAACCTGGTTTGCACAGCAGTGAAGAGAATCAATGAAGAGGGGATATGCTTCAGAGCAAAATGAATATAAAAACCTTAACAAATTTAGGGCATTTTGGAAGTGAGGGGAGGAAGGTGAGGGGAGAAAATTACTAACAACAACAACAAAAAAACAATGTAGGAAAAAATAAAAGGAAACATCACTCAGTGAGAGCTAATGGACAATATGCAGCTGACTGACTTCTGTATTCTTATGAATTCAATTAGTCCATTTGGAGTGAATTTCAGTCATCTAGGTACAATTTCTATGTCATTGATGGACAGCGCCTGTACATTTCACTTCCTTTAAAACCTGAGACTGCAGCTTGTTTTGGCTGAGAAACAATTTCCAAACTGCATGCAGTTGCCTATGAAGTCTGGCATGGAGCCACGTACCACCTCTGGGAAGGACATCTTTTGCAGCCCTGCTTCTTCATAACCTTATTGCCATTGAAAGGTAATGACAAATGCTGTGAAATGGCCAGAATAAACAGCAATATTCCTCCTCAAGCAGCTCATTCCACGGACTGTATTGCTCTATTCAGCTGTCAGCAGAACTCCCCATTGACTGTAATGAAGATTTAACCTAAGAAAAATTAAAATTCTGGTGCAATATAGTCACTTGCCAGCAATGAGAATTATTTTTGTTTCAAGTTACAGTTTAAAAAAAAAAAAAAAAAAGAAGAAAAGAAAGAAATTCAGTGTAAAACTTAATTCTGGATTCCAGTTCTGCATTACTTCCAACAATTTTTTTCACTTGCTCCTGCCATTACATATTATTCTTCCTATTACTAAGGTTCCAAGAAAACAATTGTACATATAGGATGATATACCATGCAGAGCATATTACATTTTGTTAGGGTTAAATTTATAGGGGGCATCAGATGACAGTTGAATTTGAAAAATTTCTTGATTGATTTTCATTCAAAACTTCCATGGAGAGTAAATTTTAATTAAGATGTAACTGGGCTATTTTTACAGAATTTCTGATTTGTGGGCTACATGTTACTAATGTTTGCAACAGGGAATTCAGGATTGCAGTAATACTGTTTTGATTATGAAAATAAAGTTTTAGTTTGACCTTGAACAATGTTCTGGTGAATGGGACTAACAAGTTCCCTATTTTTGTGGGTTTAAAGGTGTATTGACATCTTGGGATCTGAGCACAAACAGAGGTAAAAACCCCAAAAAGAAATCACTCATCTTAAAAAAGCAGTTAGAATTGTGGAGCACTGTGCATAAAACTATGATGGGAAAAACATGTTTAATAATAAAAGTTTATTATGTCCTTCAGCTGCTAATTAGTAACAAAATAAAAAAGCTGGTTACAATACATGGGTAAACAGAATTTATTTTTTAAATCCTTTTACAGAATTATTGACTATTTATTAGGCTCCTTTTTAGTCATTGATATTCCTGTGCCATAAGAACCCTCTTGGCTATTAGGAAGCTACAACCAGTGCAGCAATGAAACCATAAGTCATTCAGGTGTAACTACATTAAATAGCTTCAGTAGTTCTGGGACTTGCTCTTTACTAACTAAGAGAAAAATTAGATCTACAATCACAGGATTACTGTCAGAAAAGGAAATTAAATCTGTAGAAAAACTAGAAGAATGAACATAAGAAATGCATCAAAAAGAGAACCTTGGCTGACTCTGAAATTTTATGGTTTTTTCATTAGGGGAAACTTCACTCATCCGTATTTGTCTTTTACAAAGGATTATGAATTGAGGACTACAACTCCATAAAATTTATATTTTGTCATCTGGTTTGATTGGTGGAATTGTGTTATTGAGAAGGATTCTGAGATCACATTAGCCAGGAAAGAGTAATGCACTACACCCACTGAAGAACAATACATGTTCTTATCTACTCAGGCAGGCAATCAATTCTCTAGTGCATATATCAATACAGGCTGAAAGTCCACTATTGGCAGATCGTGTGGATGAGGTCTTGATACCAGCTTTACCAGCAGTGATTACCACAGAAGAATTCACTGTAGGTTAAACAAATAAGCAAGCAAACAAACAAGCAAACAAACAAACATGGATAACCCCCTCACACAACTGATTAATTCTCTATCACTGTGAATTTATTTCCATAATATGATAATATAAAAGCTCCTCTCAAACTCACAAGTGCAGGCAGTGAATGATCTACTTTTAAATTGTAACCTAAGGAAATACATTATTTTAAAATACTGAATACTGTGAAATGTCTTTTGATGTTAGGGATGTGAACTCCCAACAGAAAGATCCTTAACCTCCTCAAAACTAACATAAACTTTCAGGTAATATTTCCAAACTGATTGTCACTTCTATGAACTTCAGTGCCAAAGAAAGCATCAGAAATCATGGGAGGAACTCTATTTCTTGTTCTGCTTCACCAGAAAGGTACAAGATTCTTGAATACTTTAATACAGCTAGTATCTCATAGTTGTTCTGCCAGCCTAGGTTTGTAGACATACCCACGTTTGCAATTACCTAAAATTATTACAGCATGACTGGTGATTTTCCTAAGATTTTGGGCAGGAATTAATTATGTAGCATCCAGGATAAAGCCTAAATCTCTTTAAATCCTAAATGGGAATCCAGGCTCAAAATCCTGATCTTCCTGCAATCTGTGCTGATCTCTGTTAACTTCCCTGTGCTTTTGTTGCCTTTTGTGTAGGGCTCTGCCCAATCAATCAGTACCTACTGTTACCAGAGTTGAGGTATACTCCACCAGGTCCTGCAGGAAGGCAAGCAGATGCCTCCTCCATGTGTCTTAGCAGAAGATTAGAGCTCAGCAGCCTTGTCATAGAGTGTTGCCATCATTAGTACCAGCCATGGGCTTTGCACCAACACTACAAAACCTCAGGGCTGAGTCTCCTCAGACTTACTTTGTGTGGGTCATTTTTTTCTTCTTGATTGAGATGTAATAGTAATTTTCCAAAGACCAACTGACTATGGTTGATATTTAAATAGTACAACCATAGTTTTTATGGAGTTAACACATAATAAGCAATTCTTCTGTGCAGGATGAGATACTTAGGACTCCAACATAATGAACTTATGTAGAGAAACACAGGTCTGGTGTGCCAGGAGAGAGGTCTTAAGGAGTAGGGCCACAAGAAGCCATGAAGATGACGAAGGCATGGGATGATAAGAGATGGGGCACAAGTTTGGTACTGGAGACTCCAAGGCTATGAACAACTGTTCTGTCACCAGTCATCAGTGACAGAAATACTGACCTAGGACTGTACCAAACATATCTCAGGACTAACAAAGAGAAAGAAATATTATCTAACATGCATAAAAGGCTACATATATAACAAAGCCATATGTACAGTAGAGTTTCAGCCCAAGATGTAAAAGCATAATGGCAAACCTTTAAATATGGTCCCCAGTGAATCCTCAAGTGAGGAGGAAGAAACTATCAACATAACTCCCCACTCCTCCCCAGGAAGGACTCATCATGCTGGTGACTCACTACACTCACACACGCATTGGACTGCAGACATTGACCTTAGGACCCAAGGGATCAGTGGAAGGGTGAGCATGGCAAGAAAAAAGGAAGATGCTAGGAGATGTGTACAGCAGTTTAGCATTATTATTACTATTACTCTAATTATTGAGTTTTTTTCTGTATAGTTGTGGTTTCTATCTTTCTCTTTTTCTCTCTCTGTTTTATTCCTTCCTTTCTCTCTTCTTTCTGTAAGAACTGATCTGAACTAATATCCTAATAACAGTTGTTTGATCAAACTGCCAAAATTTCAGTTGCACTAACAACAAATTCTTTGTTTTACATATAATTTTTCCCTATAACAAGATTAGGTTGTTACAAATATCCCAGTAGAATGCAGGCTCTGGACTACAGTTATAACAAGACTGAAGTGTCTGGGGGCCTGTAAAGAAGCACAAATTCTTGGTACCTGGGAAAACATCAGCATTGTAACTGAGGTACCGGTAACGCTGAGGAGCCCCCAGGATGGAAGCAGCAATGGAGTGTTAACTGCATGGAGACTGTGGGGAATATGGGTCTGGCTGGAGGTGCTGACTTTGCACCCAAGGCAATTTTTGACCTGAAGTACAAAGGAGGGGAGAGCACCATGTGTCACATTTTCCCTGAGCCCTCAGCTTCACCCTTATTGATGGGAAGGTCAGACAGGTTTAGTAACAGCCATTCATTCACAGGCATGGTCAGCCTGTCTGCATGGGAAAACTTTAAAACCGATTTAGCCAAACCAATGGAAACAACCGTTTCAGAATTAGTTTTCATTTCAGCAGAAGTTTGTTTGGTTTATTTTTCCTTTAGGTTGGAAGATGGTAAAAAGAAAACAGGATAGTCGACACAAGTGAGTAAGTATTCATCCAGCCACATGTACCCATATATCTAAACTGCTTAAAAAAGCACATTGAGGTTGAAACTTTCAGATTTTTTTTCTTCTGTAGAAAGTTGCAGCTTTTTTCTGGAGGTAGTGCTTCAGCTGAACTTTTCCATCTGCGTGGCAACATCCAAAATGAAAAAAATTGTCCTTCTACAAACATTCTAACTGACCCCACTAAATATTATCATGACAACTAATGCTTTCTTTGTTTGTGCAGGACAGAGACTTATTTTACAGTTCTTTCTGAGTGCAGCAAGCTTTGCTAATATCTGTCATCTACCTAAGAGCCTGTTCTTGAACAGGGTCCTGCACAGCTCTGCAAGCTGTGCTGTTCGGAGGAGGACTGGCTGCCATGCAATTGCCAGCATGGCTACCAAAGAGACAGGACAGCAGGTCACAGTCCACTTTGCTGTTTACAGTAGTCATATACTCCTTTCTCAGTCCCTTCTGTTTTTGTGTTTCTGATCAGTTCATCATTTTGCTGTGCCCGTAAAAGAGGTGATGGAAGAACACCAGCTCTGTTTTTCCCCCTAGCCTCCTTCACTCATTTTCCAAAGCTTAGTAACCTGCTGGGGAGAAATTCAGCTTAGTTGTTGCTGCCTAAGAATTTATAAAACTCTCTGATTTGGCCTTCACCTCTCATATCATAACCATTTGAGTGCAACACAAAGACTGCATTAATACCCCTTTTGGTGAGTTTCTCTCTGCTGAGGGACTCCAGGATCCCCCAGTTACTGCCCAGGAGTTTGCAATCCACCATCCTAGCAGGAAAGGTAAATGGCCCTGCAAGCATACAGAGAACATTTATGCTTTCACATGAACACAGACACAAGGATTTCCTACATGGGGGTGTTTTTGCACAGCACAATAATGCTGGGTGGGCCAGGGTGGGAGGAGGGTTGTTCAGATCTAACAGAGGCTTAATAACAGAAACTAGAATTAAAGCAAAGCAATAACAGAAGTGTTTTATTTCTGTCTTCTGTGAGATTTCTTACAGGTAACTCTAAACTGACATAGGTATTACACAGCAGACAACACTGTAATACATATTAGAACTACGTTTGGGGTTGAAAATTACCAAGAAAAAAATAATCCATCTGAGAATGAGTCAGAAATAAGCAACTTCAAGTCACGAAATACAAATTAGCTCAGAGGTTTAGTCTGAGGATAAATTTTTGTAGGAAAGGTTGTTTTTCCTGATTTATAAGGGATTTGCGAGAAACCTGCAGTTTGCCATTTGAGAAATGAAGTCTTCTTACAGCTTTACATTGTTTTGCCACCACTTTCATAATACTTGTTTATGTTTTAAGGGGGGAAAATGTACAGCGAGGTGGAACGGTTATTGACCAGATTGATCATGGGAACAAATCTGCCGGTGGTAACCTTGTTTAATGATATGTTGCTGGGCTCAGCACCTTGCTGAGGCTGTGATTCTTCACCGGCTGGGCCCGCATGATGGATCACGGTAGGAGGCTGATGGTGCAATCACTCACTGGCAGCCACTGACACCTGCACCAGCCTGACACCCGTCCCCTCTGGATGTATCAGCCAGCCTGCTCAGCCTACTGGGAGACACAACTATTCCACCAAATGGAGAACAAAAGTTCTTTATCTACCTTGCAGCTTCCTCTGTAGGACATTGCCTTGTCTTTTTCTTTCCATTTTATCCGGCTCCATCTGCAATTCTGTCACTTCTTTGCATCCCCTTCTGACTTAGGAGCATTCTGATCCATGGCTGACTTAGGAGCAACAAAAAGAGGCAGCCACTAAATCCAGAAGAGAAAGAAAAATAAAAAGGGGGGCAGGGAGAGGATTGCCTGGCAAAAGTATGAAAGCTGTATTTTCTCACTGAAAATCTCTTACCTGTTCGTGGATATTCTATTAGACAGAAAGTTGCTGTCTGTAAGTATGGTGGAACTCACATTCTCTGTTCACCATTATTTTAAAGAGAAAACTCTTAATATTCTTTATACTGGATATGGACCACAATAATTTCCCAGTAAAAACTAAGAGGGAAAAACTAAGGGAAATGAGCAACTTTTCCTTTGCAGACAGTTCCCTTCCTCTCTTTTCCTCAAGACAAATTTGAAAGTTAATTTATGCAACAACAATATTTCAGATTCAATATTTTAATATGACAAATACACACACAATTCAGGTTCCTCTAAAAGCAGTAACATATAGATATACATGCACATGAGCACTATCTGTACTGTCCACCAACCAAGATGTACTCTTAGTTCATTGGTTGGGATTTTTAATAGTTTGCCACTTTTATAATACAAATCTCACATGTAGTGATATACAGCCACTTAAAGGGAAACATTTAAAATTATTTCTAGCCTGTGAAATAATGATTTCAATTGATTTTCTCTTTTAGTCCCCTTTCTTACAGGGTTGATGAACTTTTTTTGGGAAAAAAAAACTTTATTATTACAGCAGGTCATTATAATGATAAAAAAGTAATTATCTAGCCAAGAAGAGTTTAGCACATACTTACCCAATCTCTAATTTTATATAAAGACTTCTTCATTAGTTCACAGCACAAATCTGTGCAGTTTCTTAGAAAAAGAATGGGAACACCACTTCAGCTACCATGTTTCTTAATTGTGCATAGACTAGTTCTACAAATTACACACATCTGTCTTTGCAAGTCACTGTAAATTCAACTATATATTGTCTCTTGTTAGCAGTGGCTGCACAGCCAGTATCGGAGCCAGATGGAGCAGCATGGTAGTACAGACCACTGGCTGTCTCACCAGAAGAACGTGGATGGTCACCCTCATTCTTGCTCAACTTTCTCCCCTCTTGTGTTCTAGGTAAAAAACCCTACATTATGAGACAAACTTGCTCAGTTTCCTTTTGTCCTTTAACTCAAGCAGTCATTAAGGTGCATCCTGAATCCCTGTTTAAACCACATGCTCTCTTTGCCATGCAGACTCTCCCAGTAATTCCTGATCTCTTGAAGTACTCTGCATGAGTAAAAGTTGGAGCATTACTTACACCCTTTATGAGCCTTCTAATCATTAAAATGTGCTCTGAAAGCATTTACCTTGATTTGTTTCCCCAAATCAAAATCCCATAGGCAAAGTGTAGGAGTGGGGGATGTGGGAGGGAAGGCTGTGTATTTGTGTGGATCCCGAACAACACTCAAGCGAGCATTGGTCTGCTCTCTCTCAATCAGCAACTTTAAAACCTGAAAATCAGAACGAGTCATTTTAGGCTTCTTTAGAATACGACCTCCCCAAACAATTCTATTATTGGCCTTTAGGAAAGCATTAGAAAATAAAATAATAATATATTTCTCCTCCTAGTAAACATAGTTGCTGTCATAATTGCACATATAAGCACCACAAGCATAGATATGCAGAAGCATAACTGGGTACCATTTAATTGATAACCATACACCCAATTCCTTCCCCTCCTTTCGGGGTAGCAATCGCTTTATGCACCTGCTAAGACAATGAAAATGCTTTTCCAGCTGCAGCATCTGGCTCTTTGGCAGATTCATTTAGTAGTTGTGTTGGCAGCTTTGAATTTGCCTCTGGGTCTATCATATGTTTATAAAGGCAATGGACTGTCAACCCACACTTATGTGTGTGCCTTCGTGTCTGTTTGTCTGTGTTTCTCATCTGTTTACAGCTGGTTTTTGCCTGTGTTTGTTCACAGAAAATAAGCATTAAATACAGAGAAAAACACAAACTACACCGCTTTTACCTATGCATATGACTATACTTCAACTCTTGCCATCCTCCTTTCAATAAACATCCATTTTATTTGCGTCAAAGATAGCTCATTAGACAAATCCACTATGTTTTACAAGGAAATTGCATCTTTATACGTGTGCATATACAAATAATTTCTTTGTGACTAAGACCCTTAATGCAGTGATATCATAATAAATGGAAGGGGACATTTTTCATGTTACAATAATAAATGAGGTGTTAAAGGAATATCCTGATACGTGAGCATTTTATAACTACTGCTTGTTGCTTGGTGGCAGCTGTAAAGCAGGGCTCACTGAATTAGCTATGATGTACTACTCTAGGGTGATGTTAATTATTCTACAGTGGTATGCATTTTTTAAGTAGCTGCTTCACATTTTTACATGTTTAGGTATAACACATTGCAAAGGCAGGGCTTAAAATCCAGTTAAATATCCCACCTGAAACAAATGTTTAAGGGGAACATATTCCAAAGTGTTACAAGACAGATGAGGTGCAGGGAAAGAACTGAAGTTTTGAATGATCTTGCTATCTTGACTTCATATTTAAAAAAATAAACAGCAAAACTCATTTATACAAGCACACAATATATAAAAATCATGTCTGTACACAAATATATACACTAATATATGGGCAAGTGGGTTGAATGCTTTTCTTCCCCATTGAAAAGACCTCAGATAAACAGTAAAAAAACCTCCATTCTTACCTAAAATTCTCATGAAATAAAAATAATCTTTCCAAAATTACAAGGGTGTAAAAGTGGGTACAGACTTGCTGGTGTGGCATAGTCAATAAAACTCTCTGCAAATTATTTAAATGCACAAACTGTAACACAGAAGAGCCTAAAATGAGTGTTGATACAATTCACCTTCTTTGTTAGCAGTATTGCCAAAAAAATTACCACACAGCAAAATATATGAGGATTATTTTCTAAAGCAATTTGTAGGAGAAAGCATTTTTCACAATTTCTTTTATTGATGTAAAATACACAGCACCCTTGCTTTCCTATTTCCAGGCAGTGTTGCCCAGAGAAATTAAATGGAGGATGGAAGAGTTTACACAATGATAAATTAGGATTCATCAATTAGTATCTGAGAGTAGCCCCTTTTTGCAAATATAAGTACAGATGTGAACTTAAAAATCATATTTTAAAAGTGTCATTCCATATTAATGTAATTTGTTACTATATTAAAACAAAAACCCCCTCTGTTTCTCCCAAAAATCACTTGCAATAATATCTATATGCTCATTTTGATTAAGTTTGTAAACATCCATAGAAATCTTCAGGGATCACGCAGAAGTCCCAATGAAAGAAATTTTACATTTTAAAACTTGAGACCTTTTATGCAAATTATTTTGCCTTTGGCCATTTCAGGATGAAATGAAGGAACTGGAGGATATTACAGTTTTACATAACACTGGTGAGACTGTTGTCATCTTTGATCGCACATCAATTAGTCAAGATCCTGAATGATCATAGGCAAAGAAACCTAAACTCTTCTCCCCAGATGAACAAAAATGTGTCAAAGATTCTAACTGCATAAATTATTACATTCTGTCCTACAGCAATAATAGTCCCTTTATGTAGACTTTCTGGTCACCTGGTGTATCTTGGGAATAGAATTTTATTACGTTTTGGTTTTACATAATAATAATCTATGTATATTTTATTCTATTTTTGTGACCAGTACCACTGACACCAGACTAATCTTAAAAGGGCAGCACTGCACTGAAAGTTTGGGCCTTCCCTCAGCTCCTTCTGATGAATAAATGAGTCTAAAGATAAGGAAAAGTCTCTGAGTGCACTGTCCACCAAAGAAGTTCTCAAGACAAAGAAACAAACTTGCTAACCTGAAAGCCAATTCATTATTGTGATATTACTCATGTAAACAGGATCTGTCCTTCTTTCCTCTGCCTCCTTTTTTTGGAACATCACCACATAAAGCTAAAAGCTGCATTTGCCTTTACACTATGGGCACAGAAGTAAAATTTCTGACCAGTGCAGAAGTGCCAATCTCCGCAAAGTTTTCCTTTTCCCTACAGGTAGTATGAAACAGAGCCAGAACGATAGGGCCCCATCTGAGCCATGCCCAGCTCCCCCGGTCTGCACAAACCCACTCTATCAATCACGGCAGGATAATGCATAGTGGCTGGGCCTGTGACAAGGAATGATGGAGTGCTGAGCACAGGCCCGGCTTCGCCTGTCGCTTTGTGCATTTGTATTTCTCCAGGGCCGCTTTGAGAATTTGCAGAACTTGGGGGGAGTTGGGGAGGGGGGGAATTGCCTTGCATTTTTAAAAATATCTTAATTCACTTTGATTATCAAACAGCAATGCAATACGCAGACCTGGAAATGAACTGCAGGACACTGCGATCCCAAATTCCATCAAGGCAACATAACTGTACAAGATGTAATTTCATTAAGGGGCAGCCAATTTAATCTGGGTACAGCAAGCAAAAGATGCAAGATTTTGCTGTCTGTTTCTTCTCCATTATACCCAAGAATAAGTGTCAGGATTTTACTTTATCATAACAGCAAGACACAAAAAATCTAGCACTGGCTACACTCAAGATTCTTAGATCCATAAACATTGAAAATGAAAAGACAAGTCACTGTATAACTGTCTTCAAAGGTATCCCTTACACAGATAATTTTAAGAAAGAGTGACCTTCTCATAATTATTTTTAGTAAAAAAAGGTTTCAGTAAAAGCACTTAAAAGATAATTAAACTCATTCTCCACTTTAAAAACTCACATAAGCAAGAAACATTGTTTTGTCTAAAGGAAATGCTCTCTGAACTAATCTGCAAAGGATGCACTCTGTTTGATTTTATAAAGAAATATGTAACAATTAAGAATATATGCTGGTCATATAAACCAAGGTGTTATTTTAGATGGAATTGAATCATACACTACAGATATCTATTATAAAGCTGTGAAAAAGTGTTAATTAGCACAGTTAAAAACAAAATAAACAGGAGACATCATAAAGACACCCATGCAAATTTCAAGTGAAAATCATGTCCACCACCAAAATAATAGGAACGTTCTAATCCCTCTGAAAACAGACAGACAAAGATGAAATCCATTTTCCTTTTGTGACAGTTCATTTTTTTAAGTCTCAATATTGTTACACGTACAGGATGAAAAACTGTATTAAGAAGGGGGTACTGGAGAATACCATCTTTTATTCTCTTAATATGCTTTTGACAGCCGAGATAAAACGCTCAAACAAATCCTTCTCAGCATAAGTTTTTTTGAAGGGAAAAATATGTTTGCTTCTAAGGAGTCCTGTGGCCGGTTTTGGGAGCCTGTTACATGAGCCAGCGTGCGCGGGCAAGAAGCAGCGATGCGCTTTCCTTCAGCTGGGCTTGCTCACGGCAAGGCATGAGCCAGAGTTACCTCGCTAACAGCTTTTTTTGTTTTTCTTTCTAAGCCCATTCAGTGGCTGGGGTGACAGACAGTTTAGATTCGGTGCCGGCCGGACAGCGGTGCGAGGAGGGGCTACTCTTACTGAAGGGCAAAACTTAGGGAAAGAAGCGATCATGGAAAGCCGGCCGGGTGAACCGCGCCAGACCCTGCCTGCCGGGTTTGCTGGGTGATGCCCGGCTGGCACAGCTGGCTGTTTTCAGCCGAATGCTGGAAACAAACGCGGGGAGCCGAGCAGAGCCCCGCGGATCTCGGGGAGCGCAGGTTTGGGGAGAGCCGGCTGCTGCTGCCCCGCATCCCCGCACCCCGACCCCGCTGGCACGGACACGGCGGGGGCAGCAGCATCCCCGCCGCCCCGGGAGCGCCCCTGCCCGGGGCTGGGGGCTCCGCCGGGCTCCCCCTCGCAGCCTCCCCGCCTTCCTTCCCTGCTCCCGGCCGGGCGTGCGGGTGTTCCGTGAGGGGCAGCAGCAGCCGGGCGCTCTTTGCCCGCGGGGTGCCCGGGGGCGGCGGTAGCGTCCCCCCGGCTCCCAGCGGTGCCGCCCTCGACTGGCACGGGTGCCACGCAGGTCCGACCAGACGCGGGAGCGTCTTCTTGCCACGGCCCCTCTCCGTGCCATGAAAAACATCATTGAGCTTCAGAAAAAGGCACCGCTGCTCCCCCCTCCCAGCGCCGCTCTCCCCGCGGGGAGGCTGTAAAGGGAACAGCAGCCCTCGCTGCTAGTTAGAGCCCCCTACCAAAACTTGGGGGGAGGGAGGAGAGGATGAAAAAAAGAAGCCGGGCTTCCCAAGTAGCCCTTCTTAGAGGGGAGGGAGAGAGAGCAAGAGAGAGAGACAAACATCTGGGGATTGGACCATATGCTAAAGCTTTGTCTTGTCCTTCAAAGTTAGGCTGCCCTTGAAGTGATTTGTCAGGCGGCCTAACTGTGACAGGGAGAATATGTAGCAGTGGAGAGAGGGATGGAGGTGGTGGGGGGGGAGCAGGGCCCAGAGGCAGGGGAGAGGGGGAACGAGGTAGGGACAGAGAAATATAAAAAAGATCGAGAAACGGGAGGCAGCAAGTAGCAGGAAAGAAAGCACAAAAGAGCCCCTCTCTCCCTATCAGAGGATGATTTTCATTTGAAGGAAACAGGAGGGTGGAAGGAGAGGAGAAAAAGGGGAAAGACAGCAGAGGAAGAAGGAGATGAGAGACAAAGACTGGAAGGGGAAAGCAGGAGAGCAGGGCTGACTGAGAAGCAATAGCTGCCTTTGGTCTTTCTGCCGCCACCTCTTTTTTCCCTCTTCCCTTTTGCCCGCCAAGTGCTGAACTGATTAGAGTGTAATTAAGGCCATAAAACCCTCGGCTTATCCACCTGTTTATTCACTAAAGTCGTGGGCTCATCAGGCAAATTAGCTGCTTCCAGGCTGCACCTTGGGCCTAGAGCTGGCCTGATTAATGAAGTTTATTGGGAGCTGTTAAAAGCATTAACTGAAGGAAATCTCTGCAATTCGTCATATTTAAGGGATGGAAATTAAATCTCCCCATGCAAATGAGGGGAGACTCTGAAGCAGCTTCTTTTAGAGGTGACAGGGGTGGGGACACACGGGGGGCTCTCCCCCAGGCACAGCCTGCTGGGGGAGGTAGGAGTTTGCCTGATTTCAGCAGAAGGGGCTTTATGAAAAAAAGGAGTGACAGATTTCAAGGAACACGATCTCCTGGTTCTTGGAGCCCCAAATGCAAGAACCAGGCCCCATCTGAGGCAATGTGGTCCCTCTGATGTGCTCTTTAGGTCCCGAGGCATTGCTGAGGACGTTCATCGAGACAGGAGGTTTGCAAGGCAGCTTCCATGGTAGGTGGTTGTGTCCCCCTTGGTCGGCTAAGCCATCTCTAGTTTATTTCTGCTTCAAATATTTTGCACTCTTCTTAGCTATTAGTCACATTAAGTGGCTTCAACACAAGTACAAATGTCCACATAAAATTTAAAATACAAAATGTTTCTTTTAAGCAACATTCATTAAGCAACATTGAAACTGTAACAGTAGATGTTCTAGCTGACAAACACCTAAGAAATATATTAAGGTGAGATGGTCTAAGCAGCAGGGAATCTTATAGGAGCTGAATATTCACCAGCTTTAAAAGTGCTTTCTTCTGGCATGTCAATCTAATTTTATTTCTGACATGAATAGCATTTATCATACCCAAAGCTTCATGAGCCACAGCATCTTTATATTAACAATTTATAATAAAAGAGAAATTACAAAGGGTCACAACAAGGAATGAATGTCCTGAGGAAGGGATAATGAGAAGAAAGGAAGGTCAAAGAAAACATCTTGGCCTTGCTATTTTTATTGAGTGTTCAGCTCATAATGGTATTAGATTTACAATTTATTTATTTTGAATATTTTCATATGAAAAGAAGAAATCACTCTCTGTTATATAAGAGATATTTGTACCCAAATACTGACTTGTGAACATGATAGGGAGGGAGAAGAGAGAGAATTCCTATGTGATGTAATTCTTATTCTATATGCTTCTCTGTCTAATTGTTACAAGGCTAATTATTTGTTACAATTATTGGATTAACACTTTATTAATCAGTTTTCTTCTCCTTTGTAGACCAGCACCAGTGCAGTGAAATGCAAGGTGAGAATGTTGTCTGGATTTTCAACAGAAAATTAGACTGCCGTTTTCCTTATGTGTAGATTAGTTCAACTGTTTTGTGATTTAGGACCAGTACAGCATATTCTGTATCACATACTACTGTGTAGCATCTTTGTTCCTAAAGCAATAATTTGCTAACTTTTTGGATGTGGAGACTACTTGCCAGAAGCAAAATGTCTTTCTCCTTGTAGCATCTCCCACCAGGAAAGTTCCACTCATCAAACCACTCTGTGGGGCAGGTTCAACCTCCCATCTTCTCCAAACAACAGGTACAAAAACACAGTCTCTGCACACACACACACACAAACACAGAGTTTTCAACGTACTTCAGGCACAAAATAATGCATTTTTTAAAAACAGAGGGTGTCCTTAAAACACACAACTCAGCTGTTATGCACAGCAAAAGACTGCATCAGCTGCTAGTAAACACAAAACCCAAACCAAGCCAATCCAACCTGGCAACATGAGTATCTGTATTTTCTTATAAAGACAATTGGTAGAATATGCTTCTAATGCTACATGCAACACAATAGAGCAGGTTTCCTACTCATATTTCCGGGGAAAAGAAAGAAAGTAGTTTCAGTGAAAAAGCTCTGTATTTTTATTAACTGCAAGTTAACAAAGCATCTCCTAGAGAATTAAATGGCAGCAGTATTTTCTAGTTACAGGTTTAATTGCAAAAATGCAAAGAGTAATTGTAATCAGTTCATTTTTGGCTACTTTTTTTTTTTTTTTTTTTTTGCATCCTTTAGGAACATTTGCTGTAAATCTATATTAACACAAAGTGATTTTAATATTGCCCGATAAAGTGTTTAAATTTCAGGCAAAATAAACTCTTAGGGGTTCTCATTGAATGAAGAAGAGATCTGTCCAAGACAGTATTTGTTCCAAATTAGCAGATTTCTTTAGAAGATTACTTAAATGAAATTCAATGACTTGTGGAATATACTGTCAAAACACTTATTTTTCTTGATTACCAGTTCCTTCAATAAATTTATTTGCCCCATTAAGTGGGGTCTTTTAGTTCCGCCACTAATGGGATGTACTGCTTGCAACTTTTTCACCTCTGTTTCAGAAATAGAATCTATTTAAAGAGAAATATTTAGGAGAATCATCAAAAACTTGTAACCACACCAAAAATAGGTGGTTTAGTTAGAGACAACATTTGTTGAAGAAATACCTGATAGTGTGGTGGAATATCAAGTTATAAAAGATTTTAGGTGAGGAATGATGTAGCACTGCATTGGTTGAGAACTTCCAGCTCCAACAATTGGGATTATTTATATTTTAGGCTCCTCTTCATGAGCAATTATAACTTCAACAGGGATATTTTCCTCCTCACTGAAACTTTTGTTACAAGACTTGCTTCTGGAGTCTTATCAGGCACAATGAATAAAGCAGTTATTTAAAGCTGCTCTCCATATAGATGTACAGAACTCCAGTTATTAAAGTAAAAGGACACTGAATTGCAGAATTCAGGTTGCATAAACAGGCAAAAAAATCAATATGTCTCTAAAACCACAAAATAATAACTTAATTTCTTCCTTTTACAACAATGCTAACTATTGGAACAGTGGCATGCCCCAATTCCAGATAATCTTCATGGAAACACTGAGATAGTTACAATTTTTCTTCCACTTGCCTGATTCAACAGTAGTGGAGACAAGGCAAATTTTATCATGGTGGAAAACTACATTATGGCACATTCAGAGCTAAATTTAGCCCTCCCAGATCAAGAATGATCTTACAGTCAGGGCCAAATTATTCTCTTTAACTGTGCTGTGCAAAAGATGTCCTAAATGATGAAGACCCTGCTTTGTCCTTGAATAAGCACAGAGGACACAGAGACCTAGGTGGGAGGAGTATGAGCTGACGTTATGGTCAGAATTCGGTCCTAAGTGACCTCCTGCTTTTGCAT
The DNA here is from genome assembly GCA_035583155.1 of Acropternis orthonyx. Classification (NCBI taxonomy): domain Eukaryota; kingdom Metazoa; phylum Chordata; class Aves; order Passeriformes; family Rhinocryptidae; genus Acropternis; species Acropternis orthonyx. Next base: position 19,574,562 of record JAWWEU010000111.1, on the reverse strand, counting down.
GTGGTCTGCTACTTGGGCACATCAAGGTTGGAAAGGACACTATTTAACTGTAACCTAATTTTTTTCTTTTCTCCTGATAGTTTACTAAACTATTGATGATGCGGTTTTCATGATTTAATTAATTCTTTCACACTGTCTCCGTCCATCTCAGTCATACTTGAATATTTCCTCTTATTAACATTTTACAGCATGTTTTTCAGCTGTGGGTAGAACCACAATGTTAATGAACGACAATTATCTTTTGTACTTATCTGAGAACTTTAATGAAGCTTCATTAAAATTAACATGACATGATATTACTGGAAGAGTTGCACACAAAACTTTTTTTTTTCATTTATAACATTCCCCCCCC
>JAWWEU010000111.1:19551375-19569647 GCA_035583155.1 Acropternis orthonyx | reverse complement strand
GGGGGGTTTCAATAAGTTATTTTTTGGTTTGTCCTTTATATCTATCCATATATATGCTGTGAATTTCTGTAAATATAGGTGTATATACCAGTTTCAGTTTTAAGGTTTTTTTTTCCTCACTTCTTTTAACTGGAACTCTGTCGCATTGGGAGGTAGTTGGCATTTTGCCAAGAGTCAAACCAAAACAGTGTAAAGACTTAGACAAAAAGGATTGGGTCTAAAATGTCCTCCAAATCTGTTGCTGCCTTCTTAAACACAGGTACATTAGCCATTCTTTAGCTTCCTGGTGTCATAAAGAAAATAAATACAGTCCAATACTTGATAACCATTCTTTTTATCCCAGATGTCAAATCTTGCAGTCAAGCCCTCTGACTTGAGACCATTCAGGACTTTGGGGTTGTACTTTCCAGTATATTTTAAGCCTTTCTAAGGTGTAACTGAGCTTGACTTTTGACAAGCGAAAAGCTTATATTATCATTACACTTTTGGACTTGTAAGCCAGGGGTTATTTTGCTGATCTCTTTTCATATCTTATACTTTGCATGTTTTGTCTAGTGCCTTTTCAAGGTTACTATTTATCCAGTTGGAATGTTTCTTCCCTTGAGCTGCAAAAAAGTTCTAGGTAACACTAGAAACCCTGACATAATGACACACCAGATCTCTTCCATATCTGAGTCCCTCAGCTCCCCTGCAGACCTGCTTAGTTTTTTTCCTTTTAATTTTTTTTTTTCTAAATAAAATGGAAAGATGTTTAAGGATGTCTCAACCCAGGTATTTATTAAACACACTCTTTTACTACAATCCTGTTTTAAAAAAGAGTAGCCTAAAAGAAGGCAAAACAGTAGAAGTGATTATGCATTTGCATGCTGCTTTCTTCCTATACTTCATACAGTGTCCATGCAGCTTCTCAGGGAAGGACCATAATCATTTATGTATGTCAAGTACATAGAACCACTTTGAGTACAATAAAAATGAGTAACATTGAAGTGCTGCTCTTTCATCGAGCATAAAGAATAGGCTGACCTATGCAACACTTCAAGGGTCTTACAGATTTGTGCCATGCTTGTACAATAAAGGAGAAAAAGACCCAATATGGCTTACTGTTATTTGTAAAAGAGAATTTTCAGAGGGTGCTTCAAATGGTCACACGCAGCCTGTAAGGAATGGGCAAATGATTATATCCCTTTCAGTAAAGGGGCAGTTTGGGCTTTTTCATTGCACAGCAACATGGAATAGTACAGAGCTGATGAGACTGTCTGATACAAGAACAAAGGAAAACTCTGCAGGTAGCAACTTCGACTTCCAAGTAGCTCTTAGAGTGACATTATTGCCTACCTGGTGTTAATGATGATAATACCACACCAGGATTTTTCATAAACTTGAAGTGAGATTCTCTGTTATTCTCCTTTTCACAGGTGAAGAAACAGTCATAGAAATGAGTGTGACTTCCTCAAAGTCTTTCAGGACAAATGGCAGAACTGAGATTAGGCTTTAGTGATCCTGTTTCCTATATAAGGCAACCCGGACATTCCTGCCACTAGAACATTTCCATTTTCCATGTCCAGCCCTGCTCCTTTTCTTTTTTCCCTCCCAACCACCTTCTGTGTTGGTTGTCAGATAGTCCTTTTCCCAAAATTATAAGGCCCCCTCCTTGTCCCTCTCAGTCCTTGCTCTTTCCCAGATTTGGTTTCATGCCCAGCACACCACGGAGGACACATTACTTCTATGAACAAGATATTTTAGTGCTGTTTCAGCTCTTTTCCAGCCCTGCAGCACTTCCCCTACAAACACATGAAGGACTAAGAACCAACAGAGACCAGAGGAGAAAGCTAAAAGATACATTTTGATGGTGGAAAGGATGCATTATTCACAAAACTTTTTGAGTGTTGTAGTTCTGTCAGTGCAGGATTAGTCTCCCTTCATAAGCACAGGAATGGGCACTGCTCCAAGCACAGACAATCAGTAGAGACACAGCTACCTGGAGAGCCTACACTTTATTATGCACTATCTCCTTTCCCATTAGGCTTTAAAGTCACACTGAGAAACTCAGGAGGTCCTCTTATGGAGAAGTACCCCACTATAGCCAACAGTGTGAAAGTTGAGAACACAACAAGGCTCCCTGCCATACAATTACCTTTCAGTTCTGCCTCTAAGCATTTCCTGAAGCATAAAGACACACACACACAAAAAAAACTTCAAAATTATACTAGTATATAAAAACACTTCTGTTGCATACCAAGACAACCTAAGAAATTTTGGGGGCAATTTTCAACACTTCTTTTTGCAGATGGTTTCTGATGCTGAATTGAGCCTGCTGTAGAGACCAGCATGAATTCTCAGGGCATTGTGCAAGCAACAAAGGCTGGGGTCAAGTCTCATCTCTCACTGTATTTGCAGAGCATGCCTGCCGTTGTCAGTCTTGTCAACTCTCATGGTCTCTTTGCTTTTTACCCTGTGCTTACCCCATCTCTTCTTTCATTAAAAAACACGAAAGTTTCTGTCCTTGTGGATTTGCAAAGGGAAAATAGAATCCCCAAGGGCTTAGAAACCAGGCAGCAAATTAATACTGCCAACACTGATTATTCTTTGAGATTCTATTATTTTAAAGGCAGTCTCCTGACTTTCAGGGCCTGATTCGTGGCTTCTGAGCTGTAAAGTTCAGCCATCCTTGCACTTGGCAAGCATCTGGAAGTGAAATGTGTGCAACCAAGCTATATATATAATTCTGTAAAATGAGAGCTGTTTATCTCAGTAGCTGAAATATTCATTATTGAAAGTAAGCATTTCAACATTCAGAGGATGAATCATGTGGGCTGAGAATAACAATGATCTGGGAAATAGCAAAAAGCCTGCATGTCTCTACAGTGTCCTAAGCAGATACAGCTGAGAGGGTCTGACCTTGCAGAGGGGAGGTGGGATGAAAACCGCTCCTGACACATAGGTACCCGTCCTTACTTCTGGTTTGATCCTTTCATTTCAGCTTGGCTTTTCTTGCTGGTGTCTGAGACCACTCAGAACGTCAGAAAGAAATTAATGCTGAGTTTGCTGAGAGAGAGGAGGATGATGATGAAAAGGGAACAAACTGGAAAACATCAACCATTTCAATTTTTCCAGAATATTCTCTTATTTGGTAGACAACGTGGGATGTGTGTTAAAATGAACTGCCTTCTTCTACCCCTTTTGAAAAAACACCTGACATCTGGCCAAGCTTTAGGTCTGAGAAGTCACACCACTTTAATGTGACCACTAAATCTCCTCAGATTCTTCCTTTGCTTCACTTTCTTTGCACACAGAAATGTTGAATGTTGGAGACAACATCCTCAAAGGCCAGTGGTGCCAACTGCCTTTGGCCCAGGCCTAGCCAAATGAAATTGGGCATTCCCAAAAATGGAAATAACAGGCCAGGAGAGAGTCACTAAAGCTGAGAATTGTTCTGTTCTGTCACCCTGGTGGCTTTACTTCCTGGCACCAGTTCAACAGATTAAAAGGAGCCTTCAATCTGAAACGTTGAATGAACAAAAAAGGAGCAAATGGATATGGAAAAAAATATACAGATTGGGACAAGGATGCAGCGTGAGTTTTCTAGTTTAGTCTAGTTTTGCTCTTTTAAGCATAGAAGGTAAAGTAGGGACAACTGGGACAAATCATGATGGAAAAGCAGATGTTGAGAGGGAAGGCTAGTGTAAAGAATAGTATGTAGTAGCTGTTTGCCTCTGGCAGTGGCATTGGGTTTGTTAAAGCTGGCATGTTAAATGGAGTCTGTTCTCTTTCAAATGCCAGCCTCCAAGGCAAAGCCAAGCTGAGCTTTATTGCCAGCTTCAGCAATAACATTTTGACGTGCAATTTCCACATTGATATGATTAATTGTTAAATCAAATAAGAAGCCCTGTGATGGAAAAGTCATTTAACTGATTTGCCAAAATGAATGAAGTATGGTCTAGTCTTGTTTACAATCAAACTGTGAAGGCATTTACTAATAAATCCAGAGGTCTCCAAAAATAGGTTAAAAATAGTTTCATAGCAAAGATCTTAGAAAACTGCTTCTGTCTCTGGTTCTACATCAACAATTCCAGCAGCTCTGAGGGAGATCTATAAAACCAGTTTCTTAAGCATGGATGCTAGATGGGAGCAGAATCACTAACTGACCACAGCTGCAGCTACAATCTGCAGGGATGAGCTTCAGAGTTTCAACATGTTACAATGCAACAAACTAGAGCCTTAGTATCAGAAACTCCTTAAATGAAATCCCTATTCCTAAATGAGGATACAACAACTTTGCTACACAGCAGACATGAAGACAAACTAATCCGGGTTTGTAAAGTCAAACTGAAGTTCTATGTGCTCAGAGTATGGGGCCATATTCTGAAAACTGAGAATAAAAGGAATAGTAAACATCTTCTTAAGTGAGCATCATGCTGCCCATGCAGTGAAGGACACAAAATTCTTTTAAAAAATACAGTTCATGATCGTGTGATTTGAGCTGTTACCAAACATGAATGGACAAGGGAACTGCCTTACCCAGGCTCAGAGTCCTGCAACACAGACCCCTCTAAAAGTTCTTTTCACAGGTGTGTTTTGGGTAGAGTGTCTTAGTCTCCTGAGGATAAATGGGGAAAAAGAATAAATAAAGAGTTTACGCCTTCTTTCAAGAAACAATGGCACATATGACAAAAATTCGAACTGTGGCCTTCAACACTGACCTTTGACTTTTGCCCTGTCATATCCAGCAACACAGGCACTTCCCAAATAAAGCTGGAAGTGCCTGTGGATGTCACAAACACTTAGACAACCCAGGCAGTGGGTTTGTCTGTGTAATTTTATATGTTCATGCCATTAGTAGCTCTTCTGTGGAAAACCTTGGACTTACGACATGTCAGACCAGCAAAGGAGATTAAAAAATTAAAATGGCAAAAGGAAGTAATCATAAGAGTTAATAAAATGAAATTCTAGTTGATGTTGAATTGAAAATAACAGTGCGGTGGGATCTTATCTGTGTCACCCCTTTCAGAAAATATAGAGTTCCCTTGGATCATGTGTCTCCTATCCACATACTAATGAAAGGCAGTCTGACATAAGTTATTAGATATGATTAGATCACATCCTAAGATGATATAGCACCAGTAAATGTTTTCTAGCCTGTCATTAAAGCTGAATGTTTTTTTGTAATGAGTCCATCCTTTTTAATTCTGCCACTTAAAAAATATTTTTAAACATTTAATCAAACCCATATAGAGTATTAACAAGTGCTGAGGCAGAAAGGGAACCTATTGATCACAGGTGATACATCTAGAAGCAATGCACTGTTTACTGTGAGTTGTCTCTCAACTGAATAATGATTTGGTCATTTACAGGGAAAATCCCTGAAAGTAAAAGTCTGACACTGTGATACTCATTCTTTCTGATGGAATCCCATTGCTGAGATGGAGTTTTGTAAAGCTCTTCACACAAATTTTATTGAAACTAATGTACAGTGCTTTATGTGGAAGATATGGAAGCACATAAAGTATTGTGCAGTAAATTTTGTAATGAAGGGCCACAAATGGCTTGTTAAAGATCCCTGTGTGGATGACAAGTTCAGCAGAAAGTATTGCTAGACTAATGTAATTTTTAGGCAGTTTTTGGTCAAACAATCTTGTCAAGAAAAGTGTCCTCAGATAAATGACTTCATTTGTCATTCCAAGAATAGTATCTTGGCTGAACACTGGATCTGACTTCTCTCAGAAATTTTATCTCCTAGCTGTAAGCTGACCAGTTCAGCAACCTGAATTTCCACAAAGTATCACTCAAAAAATGGTGAACTTGAGCTGAGCAAAGAGTTTGCCATGAATAATTTACCCAAGATGGCTAAACTCTTTTTCTATAACTTTTGAGCAGCTGCTCAAATTTATTCCCTATTTAGACTTAGTCTGTTGATTAACTCGAAAACTACCAGATTAGGAAGACTTGTCACTTGTTCATTGAAAATTTTAGGTAGGTTAAATCCAATCAGAGAAACTTCATGGTTTTGATGCTGAGCCTTGATTGGCATCAAATTTTCATTTAGAAAAATACCATTAGATACATGACTACAAATGCAGCTTTGAAATGTTCTTTCAGCAGTCAATAAACTTCCTTACTTCAAAATTTTTAAAGAGCACACGCTGCAGAAAGGATTGAACTTAATGCAATTTGTCATCATCTAAATCTGTGGAAGTTTAAGACACATGGTAAACTCTGGGCCAAAAAATTCATTTCTAGAATTCAAATGAAAATTTTTGCAAGATTTTTTACAGCTCCACTAAGCATCCCTTGTACATTGCTATTGACTTCAACAGTTCTGGAAGTTATCAAAAGCTTGTGCTACTGAGAGTGATGTGCAAAAAGCAAAACCAACAAGATTTGAGATGATGCTGTGCATTCCTTAACAGCTATTGAATTTAGTGCTCATGACTGATGTTTGAATAATTTCCCAAACAATCAGAGTCTCCTTCAACAAAAGAATTACATTAGAAGTATTATCAATGCAATTCTTTGCTCAGAAGTGTCAGGAGCCACCATGCCTCAAGACTCTATATTTTCTCCTGTGGCTGCCAGCTCGTGATGACAGTTTTTGTCTCTGTCTTTGATTAACTGAACCACAGCTATCAACTCAGTTCACAGAGACCATCAAAAAGCCTCACAACAGAATGCATTGGTCAGTGCTGAACTTATCCTGTGGATGAAACAGTGAAAGTATCCCCCCAAAAAGAGCTTAAGGGGTCTGATATTAACCCTTGATACCAGTCCTTTGCTCTGGCTCTAGTCAGCTGCACCAAATAAACTTTAAAAAGGGTAATTTTAAAATTATTTACCATGATTGCTTGCATGGAAGACTCAATTTGTGCAAGATGCACAAGTATATGCAGAGGAGTCTCTCAGTGTAGTATTGCTCACAGTCTTGTCCTGAGAACATGTTTATGTAAGCACACAGAGGCAAAAGTACCCATACTGTTAAGCAGTAAAAAACATTCGTAGAGTGATCATGTACACATTCTCTGCCCCAGTTTGACAACGAAACCAGCTCAGGGCTGACGGGACTCTCCATCACTCACCCCATTGTGGCTGCTACACGGAAGAGGATTTAAGAGAGCTGATCTGCTCTCTCACTCTGGGGCAATGGATAAACATACTGGGATTTTTTTAAAGTCTTCCTTTGGTCCACCTGGCATTAGTCAATAAAAGTGACAGAACAGACAACTGCCAGAGGATGAGTGGTTGAGGTTGTTTTGTCGATGAACTTCCATACTGTGGCAGAAAAAAAGAACAAGCGTGAAACCAAAGCCCCGGACCTTGCAGCAGTGAGAGAATCAAAGACCTTGGAAATTCACACCTTGAAACTGTTGTGAAGTAGACCTGAACTGGAACAGAGAGATAAAGTAATAGAAGATTATTCTTTGATAGGAAAACAACAATGTTCAAGCAGCAAGAACAAAATACTCTGGCACGCAGTGTAAGTGCAAAATTTCTGCTGGTGTTATCAGGAGGCAAAGTCAGAGATTGCAGGGAGACCACAAGCAAGATTGCTGTAATTGTCCTTGGGGATCTCCAGTGAGTCTCTGAAGGCTCTGCACCTTTGAGGTCATATCTCTATCTGAATGTAGAGGTGCCTTATTTTGTCTTTTACATCAGTGAATATGATTAAACTCCTGCTGTTGTGCTAAATTTCAAAGATTGTAAAAAGTCAGGGGAATTAAAAAGGTCACTGCAGTATTTCATTTCAATAGCAAATCTGTGGAATAATGTTGTACAAGTACATAGGAAACTGCTTTGAAAAGAGAACTTGTCGGTGACTTAGTTCTAGTGAAAAATAGCAGGCATTTGGAAAATGGAATTCTGTTTCCTAAACCTGTTATTAGAAATGGGCAGAATAGATGCTTTTCAAACACAAAAGCACAGAAAAGATGCACAATTCCCAAATATTTGTGTAACATATGCATTTTGTACCCATACATTTACAAATGGCAAATTCTACTTCCCTACAGTATATGTTGATGATAAATGCATTGTCTAGAAAGATATATTACATGTGCAGACACAGAAGAAAAGACTTCCATATAAAATGGCACAGAGCAGGTAAATGTTTCAAGCCCATTTGTAAAATAATCTAGCATATTTCTGAACTTTAAACAAAGCTCTTCTTATTCCTTGTGTATACATATATTTTTGAATAATCTCATATTTACTTTCTTTCAGTTTAGTCAGACACATTTCTCTTTACAAAGCCATGGATCAAGATAATTTCTGCTGGTTTACAACTTAGCTAAAGCCAGTAGACATGTAGCTCTGCAAATAATGTAACTTTCCTTCAGGAACAGAAAAAAATACAATTCCAACACTGAACATGGAAACTGTGGAATTGTTTGAGGTCTGCAGGAGACATGACTGAACATGGTACACAAGCATGATGGCATATAAAAAGTTTCAGTCATATTTAAGCTTCATGGAAACTTTGCAGCTTGAAGTTAAGCACCTGACTAAACTGGAACCAAATAGGGCAAGTTTCTTGAATAAGTTTAATAAGTCTGAAGACTGTTACATTTGATGAAGTTGCAAAGTTTGGCAATAGCAGAACTAAACTTTCCCTGAGCAACTCAAAGATACTCTTGCAGGAAAAATCCTGTTGGGCTTTTTATCAGGGTTTGTTCAGAATGGCTGTATCACCAGGGGAATTTTGCTGTTAACTTTTTAAAATGTACACTGTGTGTTAAAAGGTTTTAGGGTTGAGGGGTTTTTTTGTTTGCTTGTTTTATTTTGAAGGCTTACAGATCAGCTCACTTAAATGACAGAATTATACCTCTTACAAAAAGGCCATCATCTTGCAAGATTTCAATCGTTGATGCCAAAGTATTTGAATATTAAATTCTTCTGAAGGTATCTCCAGAATTTTTAGCAGGGACAAAACACTTTTCTCTAGCAGGAGTCTCTGCTAAAATTTACCAAGTACATGAATGAAAGCAGAATGTTCATTGAAAAAATTATTAGGCAGTCTCAAGAACAGAAGGTGCCTATGTGGAAGATTAAAAAATAATTAGAAAGCTGCTTACTGGTTTTGAAAGTTTGTGTTTCTCTGATGCCTAAATTCACAGAAGAATTTATATATTTTTATAAGCCAGAAAGTTATTTCAGGCTCTTCCTGCAATAAAGAAATTTAAGAGGAATGCTTAGCAGGCTGTTTTGTTGAATAGGCATCAAGCACAGAAAAAATGCAACCCTGTTATCATTTCTACACATCACCTGTACACTTTGATGACAATGGACACAGAACTGATGTTATCAGACCCTGAGGAATAAATTAAAGCTATGGAATACACACTGGTACAAAACAAAAGGGAAAGTAAATTAATCTTCTAATACTGAGAGGTGAAGCAGAATCCTTAAAATAAGAAGAGATCTAAGTCCCTACCTGTTTTGTTTTTTCCTTCCCAAACCAAACCTGAATGTTTTTTCAGGCTACAACATCTCTGTCACCTTCTACACTGTGCTGACCCAGAGCTAGCACTGGTGTATGAGGGGATATATGCAACACAGAGAGCTTGTTTCACCAGCAAGGAAATTAGCCCTCTGTCATTTGAAACCTAAATTTTCCTTTTGCTCTTTACCTGTCACATCACAGATACCCAAGAGCTACTTTCTGTGGTATCACTAACAGGTTTAGATAACTATTTCTGTGGCACTTTCCAGCGTGTGGGAGAAGGTGTCCTTGAGAGCACTAGTGTGTTTTGGCTGGGCACTATACACAGATGCATCCAGACAGGTGTAATTGTGCTCTGCCCGTGCTCCCTGGTGGCTGGAGGCCAGCCAGCTCTCATCAGGGCGCTGTGCAGTCGTCGCACTGTCATGCAGAGCCCCAGCAGCTCGCGATGCCTTCGTCAGCCCGAGCATATCCACAGCTCTTGGAGTGGGTTATCTGAAAGCCTCAAAGTGTATCACAGAGGTGCACACACACTGTTTTACCAAACTCAAAGCCCGGCAAGGTGCAGGGTTTTTTCCTGCCGTGCTGAGTCGAACTAGACCACTCAAACTCCCTTCCCCTGAGCTGGGAGCCTGCAGTGGTGGGTTGGTGGCACTGGCTCTCCCAACATCAATCCCCAGTCTGATTCTGTAAACTGTGGTGCACCTATTCACCCTTTGAGAGGATGAACACAAGTGCTTCCCTGGTAGTGTTGGCAATGCTGAGAGACAGCACTCCTCATCTTCACCACACTTTTGCAATCACTTACCTATGTGGCGATGCTGAGGTAAAGCAAAATGCAACCAGAGGGCATTGTGGCAGGGGCATGCAGCTTTTGTCTGACCCTCGCTGAAGTATGTCACATGAAGCTATACCTGGAAGAGTCCCTCAGCTGCTCCTGTGAAAACTGGCTGAGAGAGTTGTGCTTGTTTAGCCTGGGGAAGGAAAGAATCCAGGGAGACCTTATAGCACCTTTCTGCACATAAAAGCTGGAGTACATACAGAAAGCTGGAGAGGGATTTTTTATGAGGACATGTAGTGACAGGACAAGGGTGAATGGCTTCAAACTGAAAGAGGGTAGGTTTAGGACAAGAGGGCATGGGCTTAAGCTCTGCCAGGGGAGGTTTAAGTTGGATATTAGAAAGAAATTCTTTACTGAGAGAGTAATCAGGCATTGGAATGGCCTGCCCAGAGAGGTGGTGGATTCACCATCCCCCGGAGGTCTTTAAGATGAGACTGGATGTGGCATGTAGTGCCATGATCTAGTAATCACAGTGGTGTTGGATAGAGGGTTGGACTTATGATCTCGGAGGTCTCTTCCAATTCAGTTGATTCTATGATTGATTAGATATTAGAAAGGACTTATTGCTTGACTCTGAGGGTAGTGAGACACGGGAACAGGTTGCCCAGAGAAGCTGTGAATGACCATCCCTGAAAGTGTTCAGTGCCAGGTTTGATGGAGCTCTGAGCAACCTGGCCTAGTGGAAGGTGTCTCTGCCCATGGCAGGGGCGTTGAAACAAGATGATCTCCAAGGTCCCTTTCAACCCAAAGGATTCTATGATTCTCTAGGCTAATGGATTCAATCAGCAAGTTTCCCCACCTTGTTAGACATATACTGCTTTGAGCCTCTTAGCAGAGTAAATCTCATGAACAACAACATTAATATACTGAATTTTAAGATACTCTATTGTTAGGCTGTTTTCCAATCAAGATACAGCCATTTACTAGCAATGTTTTTACAGAATTTTCATACCATAATGAGGCTCCTTGATAAGTTCATGGAAGGAGCTTCACTAAGCCTTTTGAAACACTAAATAAACCTCATAAGATCCAACATCGAACCCCTATAATTATGATAAAAAGCATGTTAAGTTCAGGTTTGTGAAAGCTATTGAGAAAATCAAGGGGGGGGAAAAAAATCAATGCTAAAATCTTGCTTTTATGCATTTTACTGGTAATTGGGTCATTAGAAGTAGTAGCAGAAGAATTAAGAATTGCACATGATTATTCTGCACAGACAGCAATATCCAAGATTGGAAATAACATCTTCACCTTGAACTTAGTGAAGACTGTTGGAAGGCCAAAGAATTTTGTAGGAGGACTGAAAAGTTAAAAACTGAGGTCAGAAGGTAAATTTTCAAAGGATCAAGAAAAATCTATATTAAAATTAAGTTATTACATGAATTTTTACCCTTCTGTATTCAAAATAGCTTTCTGAAAATATTCTTCAAATTTGGCCCACAATGTATAAATTTTTGAGAACATTTTTACCATCACCTCCAAAGAAAATTTGTGGAAAGGCTAGGAAAGGAAATAAACAAAGGCCAAGCAAATTATATCAAATATTCAAGCCTGTTGTTTGGCAATTTTCCACCTCTAAAAATAATCAATTAATGAGGACTTTGCTGTCTCAGATTTCACCAGCAGTATCACAAAGTATCTTGAGAAAAGATAATGCTCTCAATTTATTGAATATATACTGTACAGAGTATGGAAGGAATGATTTCTGGAAGACACTTCTTTTGCCTGGGATTTTTTTCTCAAGCCGCTCTTTTCCAAATTTTCATATAAAAGGTCACTTAAATCCTTCCTACAGAAAATTTTTAAGTAATCTGAGAATAACTAAGACCTTTGAATTGCTGTGATTTGTTCTGTGCAATTCCTCACTGAGCAATTGCACTGTCAACTTTGACAGTTATTCTTAAATAGGAAAATTCTCCATTGGCCAGAAAGGCCACAAAGTCTGCATTTCTCTCCCTGCAGCAGCTGCCAAACCTGGAGTAGGCTATACAATGTGAATTTCTACAGCAATAAACTGAGACATAGAGCACATTAGTTTTCCAATAATCCCTGCAGAGCACGTGTGCATATCTCTGTTTCCCAATGGGCCACTAATCTGAGGAGCAGATAAGCATCTTGCCCAAGGCCAAGAAGCAAACCAGTAGCAGAAATGGTGGAAGCATCTGAAGAATTTTGTTTCACAGCCCCATGTTTTAACACTCACCCCACCTTCCACGTTCTTACTTCAACAGTGGTGAAAGAACTACTCAGATCTAATTTGAGATAGGGTAAGACTATAAAAGCATGACCATGGATAAGAACCTCTGTTTTCTTTGTCATACTGCATTTTCAGGGGCATGCTACCCCTTCAGTGGTTTACATTTTAAATAGGTAACTTTTAAATTGGTTAAAACTTTTAAATTGGTTGCTGTTTCCTGGGTGTTAGAAAAGAACATTTCCTTGTTAAAAAGCTACATACGTTTTAGCATAGCTGCATCAAAACAGGAACATCTTGCTCCCACACTGATTGACTGAGCATCTTGTTAATCATTGCAGTGTGTATCATTAATTCATTATTCAGCTGTAACAATGTGATGTTTTCCCTATCACAGCTTAAAATATATAGTGAGTGAATACATAGTGAGTACAAAGTACTTTCAGATTATAATATTTTATCATGGCAAAGAAAGCTCTAAAATAACATAATTTGACACATAAGATGCAGCAAAAAGTTGAGAGACAACAGCCATCATTATAAATGTTTATGGACATACCTAAAGTCTTATATAAAGTTCATCCTGTTAAAGGACATGTTTTATGTTGTACAATTCCTCTTAGAATATCAATCTAATAAGCACCAAATGAGGCTGAAGACAATGCTGTTATAAAAAATGGAGAAAAATGATTAAAATGTGATAATTATACTGACAGTTTATATGCTCAATCTAATCAACCAAGCTTCCAATTTGTCATAATGTACACTCACTCATACATTATTGCTTAATTATAGCAACACTTCTATTTCGAAAGGCTGTCAATCATGCAAATGCCTATCATTTTTCTCTATTTGCATTAAGGAATGTATTTTTATGTCAGATCCAAAGCCCTCTGTGAACCTGAATTAACCCCAGCTCTTTCTTTTGTTCACAATACTCATCCCTGTTTATTCCCTGTTTGCTGTCTGTGGTAGTTCATGCTGTGTGATTTGCTGCTTTACAGCTCATCTGCTGCTGAAGGGATTTCTGAATCTCATCTCTGTTCCTGAACTGTGGTCTCGGTGATGTATGAGTTCTTAGGAGCTGCAGACCTCAGCTTGAACTATTCAGGTCTGATGTGAATAAAATTATCAGACAATCTTTTCTTCTGTTCCGTATTTGTGTTATTAGTCCTGCAGGAATGGGAATGGAGCAGAGAACCTTGCCTTGCTTCCAAAATCAGTGAGAATAGCTGTGGTCTGTAAGATCAGAAAAAGTGTGAAAAGAAATCCTTAATAAATGACTCAACAATCACATTCTGATACACATTACATTGAATTGCTCTTACTCTTTTTCTTTTGACTTAAATGTTTTAATAATATATTTTTGAGAACCTGTGGTCCCTTCTGTCCCCCATCTTCTCCAACTTTGATCTAGAGCATAAGTGGAAGGAAAATCAGGCATTCTATGAGGGTGTGGGGCAACACAGCAAGAGAAATGCTGAACAGGACCCTTAGCAGTGGTAACAAAGAGAAAACCTAAGGAAGTTGGCAGGTGCTAAAATACTTTGGGAGCATTACGGCTCTGCAGTGCTACCAGCAGGGAGTCTTTTGGTAGTAAGCAAGAGGAGGTACTCTAATATGATATTGCTCCAGCACTGATAATTAAACCCACTATCTTACATTTTGCCATCCTCCGGAACCATGTGTCAGACAGCATATGCACCAAGCTGTACAAGGGACTAAGCACATAACAAGTTCTGCCATTCTACAGGTGATGCTCTTCTGAACACAAACAGTTTGTGGCAGCCTCTGCAGGCATTTTTAACCAGCCTTGGGGACAGACCTTCAGGGTGAAGTTCGTGCAGGGAGAATTCAACTGCTTAGATTAGTCAGTATTGAGACATCAACACTATATTATTTCTGGTAGAATTTACTTTTGTTTCAATTCAAATGATGCTTCCCCCTGACTTGGTGGTTGACAAGGTGGTGATCAGTACGAGGTTGGACTTGATGACCTTGGAAGTATTTTCCAACTTCAATGAGTCTGTGAATCTATGAAATGACACCCTAGCAGGAATCACTCCACTGTTCTAGGCAGTCACCACCTCTCTGGCATTACATAGCATAACTGTGTTTTGCTTGTTGCTTCCCTCCCTTATCCATTTTCAGGAATCAAGAGGCTTCCAAGAGCCACCTGCCACCAGCTAATATCTGGAAACTCACAATCTCTGGCCAACTGTTACTTGTCCCACTCCACAGTGAGACTGGACTAAGCAGTCATCTCCACACTTCTAAATGTGTGCAGGTTTGTAATTTATAATCTCAGCATACTATATTATTCAGCTTAACTTTCTTTTGCTCTTATGCATTCTATCACAGTATATTTTCTTTAAAAATCTAATAACTTCTTATGTGCATATTTCATATGCAGTACATAAACATATTCTATTTGAGCTTTAGATGACAAACAATTAAACAAACAAACAAAAGAGCAATTCAAAGTACCAGTATAGGGTGACAACAGAATTACAAAGAAAAGACAAAAATATGGCATCATGCTATGAAAAATGCCAAGTTATTCTTTGCATGTTGGCTCAGAAAATCTCAATATATTTTTGGTAAATGAGGCATGAAGCATATTCTTAAAAATATGGTGTCCAGGAGATAGTACTACCCAATATTTTATCCTAATGGCAATATATAGTACTTTAAAAAGCTTGAACTTTAAATCAAACACTTTGGGGAGGACATAGCTAATCAATTAGTTTCTTAAATATAACAGCATCAATATGAAGATGAGGTAGTAAACCATTTCTGGGACCTTACTTGGTTAAAGTGTGTTATAAAATTGGCACATGGCTTACTGTGTAACTAGTATGCAGGCAATGTGAATGGTCTTTCTATACCTCCTCTACTTCTCCAAAACTTCTTTTTCTTGACTGAAGCCATTGATACCTTGTTGGATTAAGATAATCCCTAATGCTCACACTCATGAAGGATGCACTACCTTTGATTCAGTATAATTATTGAGGTGACAAAACTATAGTATTTTTTTGTGCTTATAGAAAGCAGAGAAAAAAAATCAAAGAGAGAACCCCATAGCATGCCTTAGAAAGGCAGGATATTTTACTATTTCTAAATAAACAGTATGGCAGAAATCCATTTCATTCATATTATAGTTTACTCCAAAGAAATTTATCTTCCCTGTTTGCCATTTCTTCTTACTTTAAAAGATATCTACAATACGTTCCTCCTGTGACAAGTTGTTAGACAAGATTTCATCTGTCTCAAGCAAAACCAAACACAAGATGCTTTTTATACAGTGACAAAAATATGTATCTCACACATATATCTATTTAGAGGACAGTAGTACTAATACTCGTCATTCTTTAAATCCTCCGCTGAAAGCAAGAGGGTGCAAGTCCTTTCATTTCTTGTGAAGTAGCTTCCAAATTTTTCTCAGATAATAGTAATTTACTGTTGCAAATCTGCTGTTGATGTCAGTAGGAAGTTCTCATGACAGACTGCCTATCTTACTTTGGGTAGGCAAACTGTATTCATTTGAAAAAGAATCTGCCAGATCTTTTAGTCTGTTTTTTACTAGATTTCTCTGCAGGTTGTGAGGTAGAGGTAGAGACAAGCCTTTAGTAAGCTGACAAATCAACGTGCAGATCCAGTTGTATAGGTGAAAAGGAGATTCTGCAAAGATTGCCTCTGGAAGTCTTGTGTCATTTTTCTGGTCAATGTCCTTTACTTCCACTTGGCAGAGCAAGCAATTTTAGGAAGGACTCCAAATCTGGCAATTTTGCACTCGATTTCATGCTGACAGCTACAGTGTACCAACTGTTGAGGCTGCTTGGGTGTCAAGCACTTCTCCTGACTCTTCTTGTTATTCTGTAAGATAGGAGAAAGGTCACTTCTGTTTGGCTTTACCACGTGTTAAAACAGAAGCAAATAATAATTCTTTCAGTCTAAAACTGACAAGTAGGCTAAATTAATTAGTTTATAATTAATAATTCTGTTGGAAAACACCTTGTTAAAGTGTTTGGTAGGACTGCCATCCTGTCACACATAATTTCTCTTTTGCTCATCCTTTGCTGTCTTTGCTGAGAATTTTTTCTTTGTCTAAAATATGAATATATAAAGGTGTGTAATGTGGAAGTCTGCTACTCTAAAAGCCCCCTGAACAAGGACCTGTAGCCAGTTGGCTACTGGTAGCAGAATGCAGACATGCTTTTTGCCTGCCTCTCATAGGCACGTGCCAGGACCTTGATTGCCTCCTCCCCAAAACAGGAAAAGTTCATAAACAAATTTTTCAAAACCTTGCATATCAAATGAAGGAAAGTTTTCAACCAAGTTTAAGGGCTTGTTACCTGCCTCCAAATGTTACAGCTTCAGTGCCCTGCAACAGCAGAGAGAAGCCAGTTCTGGTCACTCCCCATGGCCGTTGCACACGATTGACAGCAAATGGCTCCAACACGCACCTCAGAGCTTCAACAGGATGTTAAAGTACCTGAGTCCTCTCTGCAATATGTTTCTGTCCTAAAAACATATTATATGAGTAACTACAGAAAACCTTCCTCCTAAGTTTGAAGCGGCCAAAGTCCTTTTATAATATGGACAAAAATTTCACAGAGGTTCTTTATTTTCTCTGGTTGTTCATCAGACTGTCTCAACATCTCCATGGTCTTCTCAGAAAGTAGCTCCTGTGTTCCTTGTCCAGTCCTTTTTTTTGAGCAGAGTTGAAGCAAGACCTTGTCCAAACTTTTTCTTTTTTCTTTTTTCTTTTTTCTTTTTTTTTTATTTTAACCAGAGACATTCACAAAACAAGAGTCCCTTGCTGTTAAAAGAAAATTATCTACTTAGATCACTGAACAGATTTCCTGACATCCTAGGCAGAACTAAACCCTAGATTTTCCAATAGTCTTTCGGAAATAAGCTATCATGTTCTACTTGAAAATTAATGGAACAGTGCTAGGGCCAAACCTTGCTCTTAAAAAGGCCAGTATAATCTACTTCATAGGGTTATGACAAATTACTGAAGTAAGATATCTAAGTAATGTTTAACAGAAAAACTTGCCCACGGCCTAACTCAAGGGAGTGTCGTTTGCCCATTACATTCATTAGAATTACTTTACCTCACAAAGAATAATCAGGAGTATATTTACCTTATATATCCTTTGAATATATGGCTTTCAGCATAATCTTTGAAGCAGCATAATATAAAGCTTACGTAAACTGGACACGATGGGAAGCAAGCAAGAGACTCTTTTTACTTATAACCATGTAATAGGTGTAGTTATTCAGCATGTGATTTGAATTTCAGAAGAAAAAACTCGGTCATCACAAAGTAGTAAAATGAACACAATATTTAAATTAGAGATAAATACATAACATTCTTTTTCCTGCAGAATTTTCTCCAGACGAGAACTCCAATCTGCTGAAGAGTAGACACCACAGTAACACCCACCAAAGACCAAATGGAAAATTGTCAGTGGAGAACAAAAGGAAAGGTCCTAAGGATACACATGTGACCTTGACTCTGCCCATGGCTTGTAGCATGCAGCTGCTACGTGTGACTTTTGCCGAGAGAGGAAACAGAGTTGTGCACTGTCCTGGGGGAATATGTGTGCTGTTTATATATGGTGCTGAAAGGCAAGAGGGTGAAGTAGAGCTAGTGGAGTGCTGGGGAGGATATTAAATGATTGAAGATGTGTGTCCTCATGTGTGTAATAGCCTCGGTTGGGTTGAGGGGTTGGCGGGGGGGGGGGGGGGAGGGAAAAAATTAAAAAAAAGGAAGCAATTCCAAATGGTTTATTTATTTT
>JAWWEU010000111.1:19550057-19551275 GCA_035583155.1 Acropternis orthonyx | reverse complement strand
GGGGAGGGAAAGAATTAAAGAATAGGAAGGCATTCCTAATGGGTTCTTTATTTTCTCCTCAGCAATCAACAGCACTAGAAGAGCTCCATCCTCTCTGTTATGTTTTAATGTATTTGTCTTTGTTTATACAAGTTTGCATGCTCTTTTTTTTTTTTTTTTTTTTGTTTGTTACATATGTGGAAGAAGCTACAGAAAGTTCTGTATGTCTCATAAAAATCCCATAACTGCTACAGATATCACAAAATAATTTTACATTGAATTTGAGTTGACTTTATATCAATTTATCTCTATCACGCTTTTCACTGATGGTCATTTTTTAAAAACTGTGTGAGTTGCTACTAATGAATAACAATTAGTTGAAAAAACTGATGCTCAATACTTAATTTTCTCTGTCTTAAGAAAAAGTGGGTTTTTTGCAGTTGTTACAAGACTAAAATTTTCAGTAACTGCTGTTTCCTAACCACCCTTTATTTTTCCTGTGACTATTCTCCTTTGGGAATGTCCAGGTGAAATATTTTAAAGACCAGGTGTGAAGTTTGGTTGGTCCAGTGTTGTCTGTGTTATTTCCATGCCGTTGGAGTAACTTGCATTTAAGTGGAACTTTTTCCAGGAGACTGGCTTTTTAAGTCAATAAAATCATGGAGGACACGGGTATGGCTTCCATGGCTGAGGAGAGGAAATGAACAACAGTGGAATGTTTCTACTTGTAGTGAAGACAAGATTTGGCCAAAGGACTCTGAGATAATGGCAAAGTAGAATAAAACTTACTGATAAATAGTTGTAAAATCTACTGCAATTACTGCCCTGTGAATCCAAAAGTATTTTACTTAATACTAATGATCTTGATACTGGTACTGAACCATAACTAATGTTACAAATTTGCAAAAATTAAAAGAACATTGCCTAAAATATCAATGTGTCCTAACACCAAGGTCATTCTGAAATGATATGGTGCTAGTCTAGTTACTCAGACAACCCAGGAAGGATCTTTTCCTCCCAGACTCCACCAAGCTAACTACAGATTTGTTCAACCTATAAAGAAGATTGTTGACAAATACCCTAATGAAGCATTTTCCCCATAATTACATTAGCCCTAGGTGTGCCCATAGATTTATGATGCAGAGTATTTCCTCTGGCAAATGTTCTCTGCTCCTTCACTGTTTCCCCCCTAAAAGCTTCACCCCCTTCTCCCAGCTTGTCAGCAGCTGTGCTGTAGCA
>JAWWEU010000111.1:19472557-19547557 GCA_035583155.1 Acropternis orthonyx | reverse complement strand
TCTGTTTTAGCTAGATAATTAGCAATATATGAGAAACATATCAAAATTATACCATAACTGTACTTTCTAGGTTAAGCCTGTACCACATGTTCCCATGGATAAAGTAGATGTTTGGAAAGGAGAGAAATTTGAAGGAGATTAAATAGAGGGAGAATCTGAAAACACCAAATTGAAACTGGCATTTTATTAACAACATGTGTTAACAGTGTGGTGCACTGATGCATAAGGAGAGTAAAGAAGAGGAATGAATGAGAAAGAAGATAACTATTAGTATTCAGGTCCATTTTTTACAGTACATAAGACTTCAAAGGTAGGGGGATGTCCATAAATGTGTCCACCTACACCTTATCTGCTCAGTACCTGCAGGTTCAGGTCAAGTGAGGTTCTTTATAATATTTGGTCCTTAATTTCTTCCCCAGTCTAAATCACCCTATAGACCTTTATCAGTCCCTTTAAATATTTGATCTTGCTTTAAAATATCCAAACCTAAAATTGCTTGTGACTTGGGATTTGGAGCTCTGACTGCTAAGGGTGGATAAGTGAGCAAAATGCATGGACCTGGGCAAGGGAAGCTTTTACTCTCAGAGAAATGCCAGACACTGAAATTCATTCTTCTGCGGTACAACTGGCAGGGCTTCTCGTGATTTACAAAGGTGCAAAGTAGATGAACCTGAAGCCTTTCTTCTGGACTGCAGTTTATTTCATTTCACTGTTTGAAATAACAAAGCCAGTATATTACAGCTATTTTATTATACCTCATAATTACTCCCTAGAAGAGCAGAAGGAGGGTTGGTCTTTTTAGGGAGGGATATTTTAAGTGATTCATCAGAGCTGCCTCTTTTAGTAATCTGAAACAGCTTTTCTGCTTATAGAAAAACTTTCAGATGCAGACATCCTGCATCAATTCAAAGGTGGAAGAAAAAGCTATTAGCCTCCCCGAAAATACTGTAAAACTCCATTTTCTGGACACTGAAAGCTTTCAATACTGGTCTGGGTAGCATGAAATGTATTTGCTTACTTCTCATTTGCCAACAGCATTCAAAAGGGAATGTTAGTATGCCGGTATGAAGTTTAAAACCCAGGCCTCCTTTCAGCTCCTGCAGGTAAGACAGGCTGAGGGGTGAGCAGCATGTCTGTAAAGCGCAGGCACAGCATGGCACCGTGTGCCAGCTCATTGCCCCCACTGCTGCTTTCAAATTGTTTTTACTCCATTTCCTTAACTGGCACTGCACTGGTTGCATTTAACAAAAGGACTGCTGGGTTGGGGAAAACAAGCTTGAAAACAAACATTTACTGTTCAGTGGATGAGCGTGAAGCCAAAATGCCAGAACAAAGCAGAGGTATCAAGGGCGTTTTAAGCCTCATTGAGAGTCCTCTTGTGGTTTAAAAATACATTTAAAAAGAATTAAATCTAACAACACATTTTAAAATGATCAAAGAAAATTGTATTGGAAATAGCCATCCCAAACACACAATAAATTGTCTAGCCACATTTTTAAATTAACCACACAGTGTGATATATAAAAATCAGCAATAACATTTTACAATTCTAATAATAACATGCAGTCTGCAGGCATGTGATTCAGTACACATTCCTTGGGAATGTATTTGGCCTTTGGCCCTGTGTCTCACAGGGCTCCTAAGGAGAGAGCAGCATGCCTATAAATTTATGACTGGATTACCTGTCATGTGTTATTCCTTACCTAATTGTTTCTGTAACCTATCGTTATACTTATTATTGTTCTTTCCCATTATCCACTTAGAACTGTTTAATGTATGTGTTGTAGGGGAAACAATGGAATTCTGGTCACTACCGCATTTTTCATGAAAAGGCTATTTTTCTCCCAAAATACAAATAATATAGCTATAAATATTCCCCGTGTTCCATATATTAAATTTGGATTCCCATTTAAACATTGATTTCAAAAATGTTCTTTTCCTTTTATGGTTAATACAGAAACTAGAGCTGTAAATGAGAGCTGGATCCTGGGGACAAAAAAATTTACCCTCTGCCCCAGACCTCACAATGCTGGAAATGGTTGGACGGGATGGAGCAAAGGAGCAGATACACACAGAGCTGTTGGTAGGCAGAGATGAGGGAGCAAACAAGGGCTTAGGCAAAAGCCCAGAGTGCAGGCAGAGGGAAAGGCAGGGGAGGAGAGAGTCACACAAGGAGAGTAATCACGCCTGTACTTCAGAGTGGCAAACTTCCACTTCCTCCTGGATGGCTCCTCTGGCTGTACCCAAGCACGTGCATCGTACTGCAGGAGTGTGTTGGCTCTGGATCTGCCTTTGCCCTTCATCGAGCTCACAGCACGCCCTTTACCCTCTCAGACAGCTTGGTATGATGGATCTTGATGACATTTAGCCAGAATTTTCTTAAACTTTATGTGTAATTTAAAATCATCCATGACTGCATTCAGATGACTACTTCCCTGGTCACAGATATAAATCTGCTATCAATAAGAGTAGAAAAGGCAACTGTAAGTAAATTTCTTTGACTGTTAAGATTTATACCTGGTATTTCCCACTAAATCTGTGGTAGTGCGACGAGAAAATCTTTCAAACTGGTAGAAAACATAGCATTAGGACATGCAGTATTTTGCACAGCTGTAGTAGTTTCCAATTAAGCACATTACAAATTTGACAAAGCCCCTCTGTGTACTTTACAGTTTTTAAATATAATGTCAAATTTCCAGCACATGAGGTAGAGAGGTATTATGCCCTCGTTTATGTGGTGAAATAAGGATATAGCAAGGATAACCAACTTGGTCAAGGACATAAAAATACACAGGCTATAGCCACTTGTTCCTAGAGGCTCATCTGGCAGACTCAAGGCAGATAGAAAGTAAAGGGAACACAACTAAAAAATTTTAATTTTTTTTTTTGTTTAAAAATTGTTGGGTTTGGTTTTGGCAACCATGTTTACTTAAAAAAACATTGAGCCAGACTTCCTTGGTAGAGATATTCAATAGATACCGATAAAAGGCTTCTTCAACATGGTCTGGAAAACCCTGATACTGTATCCCATGCATGACACCATAAACCAGCCTTTTTCAATATAGCAATTCATGTGGAGCATGGTTTAGAAATAAATATTTTTTTACCTAGTTTAGGTCACATGCCATAGCTTAGAAGTTTAGTGTTTGGATTTTGTTTTTTTTTTTTTTTAAATAGCTAAAGATATTAAACAATTTTATATTTTGCTTTCAAAGGACAGTAATGGAAAATCATATCACCCTGCAGCTTCTGCCCACGCTCACTAGCTAAAACCATAATAGCATATGTTAATGTATACTATCTAATGGACTTTTAATTCCCTTATAATTTAGGGAGTTGTAAAGAGAAAGAAAAAATGTGGAGGAAGAATAAGAGGATATCAGTATTCAGCAAGAATACATTTATAATTTTGAAGTTTTAATTTGTAGGAAAAAGTAGATTTACGTTACTGTCAGAATAGCATTACCATTACCTCTTTTAGAGAAATGTTCCCTATTCAAGTATAGAGTTGAGATCTCTGTGGAAGAGAATTTCCTCTTTCAAGGATTGTTTTGATAAAAGACCAAAGAAAAACAAACCGGAGGGAACAGACCCTGCTTACTCTCCTTCCTGACCAATTCCTCTAGGTTGATAGGATGGTCAGTTTGGAGAGCAGATTAGATGCACATGAAAGTGGAAAAATTGGAATTATTCAGGCACTGAAGCACAAGAAATCTCTCTCCTCAGTTCTATAATGTTGTTACTCCACCGAGCTGGGTCTGGGAAGAAAGTTAAGCAATCAAGTAATTTACAGTAAGCTCTGTTTTACTGCATGTTTTGGAAAGTAGGCATGTATGATATTACAGATATTCTATCAAAAAATATCCATCTTACTAAATTGCTACCAGGTTTAGTTTTAAATTGGTAAAGATATAACTCTTATATAAAATCTAGTTTTATAGTGACACGAAATAATTTTTGTATTTAAACATACATCATACCGTTAAGCTGCAATGACTCTGGACGTTCCCGGGGGAGGTGCAACTTCTGTTTGTCCCATTAGAAAGCTAGAAATACAGTCTTTCCAGAGGTATAAATAATAAGTTTTTAGTTCTTAAGTGTCACAAATACCAGATCTTAAACCTGTCACTGGTGTTGGAAAGTATATTGGGCATAATGGAGCCTGAGCCAGTGTTATTTTAGAGAGGAAATTCTGCTTTTTACTGGAAAAAGATAATTCATTCTAGTTTCTTGTTTTTTTGAAACTAGGCAGCTGAGGGCTTTGGCATGTCAAAGAAAGCATATGTTAAAGTAATGTCAGGCACCTTTGATTACAAGCACCGTGGAAAGGCTAGCTGGGCTAGCAGAACTGACCCCACTCTATGAAGTCATTTCATCTTCTAGTTACAATTAAATGTGTACTTTGAGAGACACATCTCATGCTTGAAGCTAAGGAATTCCTACATTTCAATGGGAAATTATTTTTTAGAAATTACCTAAAGTTACTAGGACAAAAGCCACATATCCAACATAAACAAAGCTCCATTTTTAGTTCCATTACTATCTCCAGCAGAGAAAGGACAGAAAAAATGGAGCATTCTCCATCCTTTGAATACTTGTATAAACCATTGGTATTGCCCCAATATGGACAACACAGGCACAGCATTTCTGCAGCATCTCTCAAGAAGCTGATGGGCACCCTAAAAAGGAAACTATTCCACTGATCTAGAGACACAGCTTTCTGCAAAGGTGAGCATATGATGCACCACAAAGAAAACATCTCTTATTCCCCTAGTGCAGACAGTAGTTTTTTCTTGCAGATAAACAGCAAGGATCCTAAACAGATCATTATAATGGATGAATTTCACTGGGAATATAAGTCCCATCTTACAGAAGCATTTGAACACATCTCTGATTTTGTTTAAGTCCTCAAATTCTTCCCTGGGTTAAAGCTCAAACAAGTATTATATGCAACAGAATTAATTCTGGTTTATGTATATTTGTGTGTGCGTGAGTCACTCTGTTTAGGCCGAGTAAAAAAAATGCAAAGACAAGCATCTTAGCAGCAAAGTGACCCTTTAGAAGTCCTAAAAAATTACTCTTGCAGTCCATAGTCCAACATTTAATAATGCTGAACTTGATAAGGGATCTCAGAACCTGAAAAAGGAGATCTGAAAGGCACCTTTATAGAAAACAATTGATTTGCTTCATTTCATTGAAATGGCTAATGCTTTGATGGTTCATATTTACAATAGCTTGTCCTGTTCTTCAATGGAGTTGATATGTTGGAGTCTTTAACACCATAAACTTGATCAAAACTTCCTGGGTAATAAACAGAGCGGAATTAAGGTGTGAGCCCCCCCATCATACTACTGCAGCCCATCTGTGTGCCAATTTGTAACTAAAGACATCAAGAAATGTGTTCTTCATGCTCAGATGCCCTTGGTAGTTGAAAATAGTTCTGAGAGCTCAATATGTAAACTGGGTTCAGAGTCTGAAAGACTTCAGAGTGAAAGATTTGACCTTCTGCAGCAAAGGCTGTCTCTAGCTAAATCAATTTACTAAATGTAGAGGTTTTACACACCTCACAGTGAAATCTGGATTTAAAATTTTACCTGCCTTCAAAAAACCCCAAAACAAAATAAAAACAACACCCAGCTATCTCCTTACCTTTCAGTAAAGCATAAATGTCTTCCCACCATCCTAGAATTTACATCAACAGGCAAAGTTTCCCTGACCATACATAGCCATATTTGGGGACAAGGTGTGGGGGGTTTTGATTGAAGATTTTGGCACCAGGAAATTGAAACTTTGACTTCTCACTCTCTGGTTTGAACTAGGATTGAGTCATTAGAGAATAAGTTGCCCCCACCCCAAAAGCTGGTTTTGTCTGCTGTGAAGGTATTTGACAGTGTCACTGCCACTCCCAGTCTGCTCTGACCAGATATGCAGCATCTCAACAGATGCACTCCCAAACAGTCCCTTCAAAGGGCTGGCTTGAGACAGAGCAGTCTGCTAAAATCACACCTGAGGAGTGTCACTCCTGCACATTGTCATCTATGTGTCACAACCACTGTGTCCCAGTGATGGGACATTTTGGCAGGACTTCTACAAAGTTCATCTCATTGCTCGCTCTCCTCAATCTGTCTGCTCGATTAATCATTTATTTGTCAAAAAACCCTAAACTATGTGACGAAATAATGCACAGTCCTTAGCCTTGTAATGCTGCAATAACAGTATGGCAACTGGATTTGAGAACTAGGTAAACACACTAAGAGCAAGGTTACTTATCACAGACTTTTTTTGTTGGCATGTATCACTGACAGTGTTTTTTCTCTTGCTAAATTACAAGTAATTCTGAATTTTTAAGTGTGTATTAGCGATCTTATTTATGTCTGACTGTTGAAGCTACCACCTTGCTCACCATCTCAAGGGTATTTCTGAGACTTAACAATTACAGACTGTTAATACTAAGGAATTATAGTTGTAGTACTTGCTACTCTCATGTTTCTTTTTGTCACTTGCTTGCAAATCACTGAAGGCACAACTCAAAACATATCTTTAAATATGAAGATATGCAGATAGGTGTTTTCAAACACACTCGGGAGGCTAAATCCCATAAAACCAGTAACTTTATAAAGCTGGCTCAGAATCAGAGCCTCTATCACAGATATTTCAACAACTATATTTCTTTGCGTGACTACAGACTTAATAAGTTCTCTGAGCAAAACTTGGCCACATTGAAGATATTGCCATTAATGTCTATAAACAAAGACTTCTCTTTATTCTTATCTACTCCTGTTGCATTTTTAAAAAAAAATTAAAAAAGGGGGAAAGAACAAATAAAAAATTGCAAGTAACTGAAAAACCTAATAATAGCCAAAAAAAGAGAGGTTTTCTTGCAATAAGTTTTGCTTGATGTGCTGCTATGAAGCAGCTATATGGACTAATGTTCCTAAATATGAATCATCTTTTCCCTATTTGTGCAAGTCTGGCTGTGCTTTTGACTTCCCTAATTGTATGCATTCTTTTAGCAATATGATTGACTGGATCAAAGAAAAGCTTTATTATATTGTTCCTTTTCTTAAAACAAGTTATCTGTATTGCTGGAGATGAAAACAGATTTGTCAGTCTATGTGTCTGGTCTTCCAAAAGACCATGCTCTCTATCTGTTATGTTGCTTAGTACAAACAAATACATTGATTTTTAGAAGAAGTTTCCATATAATAATAAAATCTAAGTAATAAGTAAAGCATAGATAAATACTAGAAAGAATTATAACAATGGAATGCCCTCCAGATTACAGAAAATGTCTAATCTAGGTGGGTGGAAAAAAGGCTTAAAAAAATTGCAAGAATTCAAGAAGCTTAGGTGACTTTGGAAACACAGATCAAAAACAAAGAGACTGGAAGTATAATTAACTCCATTACTGCTCAGTCAAATGAAAACAGCTGTGACACCCCGTCTTATTTATGACAGTAGCAAATAGCTCTATTCCCTTGCTGGTTATTGCTGTAGGACAGCAGTGGTTCTACAGTAGGTGAAATAGAAACAAGCTGCTAATATTTATGTCACTAGATCAGGTTATGGATACAAGATTTATGCAGAAGTTCTATAAAAATATCAAAGTAGCTTTTATATCTTCCTGCCGCAATCCTTTTCCAATAGCAAACTAAATATCTCTTTATTAAATATGATCCTATGCTCTGAGTAGTACTGTGGCACAAAGGCAGCTCTCCCACTGCTGAAGATGAGAATGTGTTTTCACTGCAAACCCAGTTTTGTTCATTCTAAAACATAAGTAGAAAGCTTTTTAGGTCTCAAAACCACTCAGCTATTTGTAAATTCAAGCTGGACATTGTCATTGTGAACTGGGATATGTGGTAGCTTGGTAATAGAGTTGTTTGTTGTACTTCAAACAGCCTTGTGCTTCTAAAAGTATGGAATGCAGGAAAAACATTTTTCAGACTAAAACCCTTACTTTACTAGAAAATGTCATTAAGTCAGATCCTACCTCCTTTGTGGAGTGTTAGCAGGCAGAAGATTTCCTAAAGCAGTTTTTGGTCCTGCTGCTTTAATCACTGTGCTTACTACACCTAATCGGTCCTCTTACTCAGCCTAACTGCCCATTAAATAATGACTGAGAAATAAGATTGTCAATAACAGGACAGAAAATAAAGCAAGCAGGATGTTGCACACTTCACTGCTAACCTTTTTACCCTCTCCCCTCCTCATCAACCTCCCTCCTCTGATTTCCCTCCAGTTTTGATGCTGCCTGTACTCCCCAGCTCTGCAGTACATTGACATCTACTCACCATCACAGCCCCTACCTGCACCCCCACAGATCCAAGTTCCTTTATTTCTCCAACTCCCTTCCATTATGCACCAGGAGTTTGATCTAAGCACCTCACTTTGGTCCCTGGTGTCCAGATCCCCTCTCAACAGGCCTTGCCTTCAAGGGGGTTTGAGCAAACCTGACACCCTCCCAGAAGAGGTGGTCTCCTCCACTTACACCATGGATCCCACACCAGGGACTCATGTGGTATATGGGGGTCCCAAACCCTCTCCTAATGCAATCACATGTGCACAAATGCTTCTTCCTACACCTTCCAACATCATCCCATGAGGGTTTCAGATGCAGGTAGAAACAAATTTGCCCTTTGTCTAGCACACAAATGTGTGGTTCTAAAAGGTTTGACTTCCTCCTGTTTCACTTTCACTGAAAATAATGTACAGAAATCTGCTGAGTTACTATACATGTGTTTAGGGACTTAGTTAAGTATGAGCACAGCACAGACCATGGTGAGATTTCCATGTGGTCTCATCATTACACCTTTACTCACCCTTTTTGCACCTGCCCATGAGAAACCACAGGTGTCATCTTTCTTTGTGGTACCCTTTAGCATCTTGCAACTGACTAGTCTTGAAGATGTTTTTTGGTCCTGACTCTTAAAATTATTCCTGGCAGAGAATACAGGAGTGAAACCTTGAAATTGACAAAGATGTGAGCAAAACACCAGCCGGCCCCAGCAGTACTAAGGTTGAGCTGCTGGCAGTCCTGTGGGCACATGCACAACAGCCACATTAAGATAACTTGGCATTGTCATGCTAACACTAAGTTGCTGCTTTCAGCTCTTCCACAACACAGATGTTTTTGCCTCCATCTGGCAAAAAAAATTCTCCAGGTTTTGAGTAACAGTGATAATAGCTGCAGTTTTTAACTCATAAAGGGATGAATTCCCCTCTGTGTTTACTCCTGCATGATGGAAAAGGAGCTCTAGGTGCTCACAGGAAATAAGGATATAGTACACATGTTTTCTAGCCCTTTTCTTAGGGAATTAAATTCCTCATTCCTTTCTAGTACAAAAATTCAGATCCCAAAGATAATTTGTGCAAGCAATGTAAATTAAGAACATGGCAAATGCATGCTTGGATTTGGACCACAAATCAAACTCTCCCAGACCTCACTGAGATCCCAGATGATTTCCCTGCTTCCAGAGAGACCCTGCATTTCTTGGCTTTCAGACCCCTTGCAGCTGCAGCACAGCATCACCATCACAGCTGTGAAGGCAACACACAGTGGCCAGCTGTGCTCGCAGGGCTGGGCTTCCCACCGAGCCATCCCTGTGAACACTCTTCAGAGAGCTCTTGGACAAATGAGCTGAACATCCCCAGCAGCCAGAGACACCTGGGGCCTTTTTCTGCTGTGGTGTAACTGGGAACACTCAAGAGTAGGGCTTTTCATTTTGGCTTTGCGGAGAGGGACAGATTCTAAAAATTATTATGAAATTCCATTTTTGATTCTTCTGTGTGAGTTATCTCTTACATTGATAGAATATTGCAGCCAGCTCTAGGTAGCTGCTGCTCTGTAAGCTGCAAAAGACACACAGCTGGCAAGGCTGGATACCTTCAAATCCTTGGTCAGGAGATGGATTGTAAGGTATCTAAGGCACCTGCACAGAGAGGGGTGATATCCCTCAGAATCTAAGGAGCCTTACACCCTGTTGGACAAACAGCTGTAGAAGCACAGGACAGCCAAGACAACCTCAAAGGACACCACAAACCCCAGCTTGAGTTGCTGAGTGAAGCTCTGATAGCTGACAGTGAGTCCTGGACCATCATCACAGGAAAACATCCTTCTCTTGCCTCCTACAAAAGGATGTGGCCAAACCAAAAGGTATGGCTGGCATGGTAATGTATGTGCTGATACAGGTAATGTATGTGCTGATACAGGAGACTTCATCACTACATCATCCTTGGTATTTTGTAGCTTGCCAACAGCATGACTATAAGCTTTTCTACATTATTATAGCAAATTTAGATACCTGAGCAGTTATTCGTGAAGAAGCATTTGAGGCTACACACAATCAGCACAGGAATGCACAAAAAATTATTCTGTAGCCTTAATGACAGATTCACGTCTTTTGGCATATCTTCCAAAATTTGGCTTACAACCTAAAGACAGGCAATGTTTAAAATTTCAAAACAAGAAATGCAGTCTACCCTGCACAATTCTGCTGATCTTTCAGCACATAACCAAGAGAAGAATGTAGTCTGTGAGGTATTCATACTTTAGAAATTAAATAGTTCTTGTCTGAAAATAAATATGAGTTCATTTAATACAATTTATGCAGAGATAGAAATATAATAGTACTCCAAATCAAAACACAGGAGCTAAAAATAAAATTAAAAAAAAACACATTTAAGACATACTGTACTTAGTTAAAGTAACAGCTAAACGTCAGTTCATTTTTCTGTATAGGAATATCTTTAACCTGCAAAACACCACAAAAATATTTTGTCCTTAATGTAGGGAACTATTTTGTGAAAGGAGAAAAAAAAAAGACTTAATTTACAGCTGTAAGTTGCTTATTAACCTCAAAATAAATTAATTTCTTTATCTGTCCCTAGTCTACATGACTGGGATGGTAACAGTAATTAAAAAACATATAAACTGTGTAAAAAGTCCATAACTTAATACACATAGGCAAACTGAGTTCTTAAGTGTGCAGTGACAGAGATATTAACAACCACCCCACTGATAAGATTCTGCTTTAAAGATGAGACCACATATGCCAACTTTCAACAGACAATGATTTCTTAAAGTCAAGCCATAAACCCTAAAACTGGGATTTCATGGCGACACTATAATTTATAATACTTCTGCAGTTTTCAATTATTCAGATGCTCATGGCCCAACAAATTGAATAATGAATGGAGTAACGAATTGAACCCTGACAAGATGATAACAGAAAATATTATGAGTAGTCAATACGCAGTGAAACCCTGTTACAGAAAGATCCCTCAAAGAAATAACTTGTTTGAAGGACACATTTTCTCTTGAAATCCAAAAGACTTGTGGGAAAATGTGTGCAGGAGTTGCCATTAACAAATAACTGCTAAAGGCATAAACCTGCAGAACAGTAGTATATTTCTAGTGACCGAACTGTGAATCATAATCATAAATAGACCAGTTATATTTTCTGTGGATGTAGGTTATGCATTTCATTATTGCTTTTTTTTTTTTTCTTCCCTCTAATGCCACAGAGAGAGAAAAAGAATGGCCATATAAATTCTTAAACACTTTAGCTGCAGGCTTAGCCTTGGAGGTGTGATGATATTCCACAGATGCTAAAGCACACAGGTCTTAACAGCATTTAATACATTTGCATCCACACTGCAAGCCAGAAACATAAATAATAAAAATGATAAATATACTGTTCAGAAAATGGCAAAGGTAATGCACGTTTGTATCTCCCAGATAGTATTTAAAGGAGCAGTGCAGGCAGCCAGCATATGCCATGTTAAAAAAAATTACACAGGTTTTAAAAAAATATAATTAAATAAATGGGAAAAAACCAAAACGCAATCACAACAGAAAAACCCACCCCAAAACCAGACTAAAACAAAGCACTACTCTGCATTAGCAAACAGATATGCAGCTTATCCCACATCTTGAAATTTTATGAGACATGGATTCAAACTAAGGTAAATTACACTGCCTTCCAAAAACTGACTCCAAACTCTGCGCCAAAAGTCAAAATAAGCCTTTTATGGAAGTCTGGAAAACATTGGACAAACTATAAGAGAAAAAAATTCTTACTCCTTTTAGAGTAGATCCAAACACAAAGCCAGTTATTTGTGGCGTGTTTTGCTTGAATCCAGGGTTGGTCTTCAGTGCTGGGTCAACAATTTTCTTGGGTTCACCCCAAAGACCCAAACAGCTGTAAACACTGTAAAAGCTGGAAAATAAACTTAAGAGCTCCAAACTGTTTGTGACTAATTTGATTCACCAAAGAAAACTAGAAGGCATCAGAAACCTCTGAGCTTAGTTGTATTTGGTTTTCCACAAGCCAGGGCAAAAAAAAAAAAAAAAAAGGACGGAGTACAGAAGTAAGTCAGGAGGTTTTATATTCAGTACTCCAATACTGCACAGTTTCTCATCCCTTCTGTGTGCTAAATGACTCTACCTCATGGAACTGCTGGGAAAGATGTGTGCTTATTTCTGTCAATGAGTGAAAGAAACTGCCCAATTCCAGCATTCCGAAGAAAAACCCCAGTAAACCAGGAACCAATGACCAGCACAGCCCACATTTCAGTAGCATCTCTGCGTGCTCTGCTCCTATATGGACACCTCTCATGTGCAATGACAGTTCATCAAAGAGCTGCATCGATTGGAAAAAATAGACCTACACATCTATCTCCAACATGGGCTCAGCTCCTGTCACATGGAGTGCCAGCTCACCGCCCTTTCAGAAACTCCCATGCTCTCACATCTGTATGATCTCCTCCTGGACCACCTCGGCAATGGGTTATAGCTGGGTTACAGTGCACACTGGGCCTAGACCACACATGCAAACCTACCCCTTCTTATGAAAAACTTAAAGGGATTTAGTCAGCCCTCAACACCCAGAAGATTCTGTTCTTATGTCACGGAGAAATTCAGATCTCTGCTGTATTACTATAAATCCATAATTAACTATGTGGGTGGAAGAAATGAAGACATATAAATATCAAAACTCTGTGCATATGATTTTTCTTTATTGTTTTCCTCTCAGAATAGAGGGAAAAATAGGTATATATGGAAGTTTGGACTAGCACTAGAATTGAAAAGATAAGTCTGTCTTAAGAATGGATTGAATTTGAAAATGAAATGCTGCAATAGAATCACTGTAATTGCACTTTAAAATCACTTACATTTTTATTTCAGCATTTTCACCACCCTGCTGGTACTAAGTGACCTCCAATCATATTCTAAACATTACATTGCACCCTTTGCCTTTACATTTTTCTTCAAAAATTGGGTTTTTTAACAGGTCTGTCACTGTTCTTTTTCCATTTTTTTTCCCCTAGTATTTAACTCATCAGCTGTGGCAGCTTGCAATGCTTATCAATTCCAATATCCCATTATTGAAATCATGATCTAGCCATAAAAACACATTGATCTGTGTTTACCATTAATATTTTACATCTTAAAGCACATTTTCCTCACCAGAAGAATTATTTGGTGCTCAATTCTGTCATCTTAGCTCCTACCGAGCTGCTCCAATGAAGCCAGTGTAATGTCAAGACTCAGTGTAGCATGGGTATATGTTTTTTAACTAAAGAGAGAAAATTTTAAAAAACTTTATTTAAATTATGGCTATCGTTCTTAAGCTCACCTGCTATTGAGGGCAGTGGGAACCACTCCAGAGAAAGCCTAGCAATTAGTTTTATACAGGCTTAAACTGTGCTCACCTTCCTTCATTTTCCTTCCCCACAAAACTTCTGTGAACTGGAGTGCTAAAGAGAAAGACATGCAGGGCTCTTGCAAAGGGTATGGAAAAGCTCTTTACAAAAAGTCTGACCTGGAAATAGTCTGTGTTTCACTTGAAGACAAGTCACTTGAACAGAGATTCAGCAGTTCTCGAAGTGATGCTTCACCAAAGAGATCTAAATTTCAGCCTGGTACCACCACTATAATCTTGGCATGGTGGAGCCCTTCCCCCACAAGGTGGGGACTTCAAGGGAACATTTAAAGTCATTTTAAGGAACACAGCATTTGGAAAATGTCAGCTAGATACTATTAGAGAAAAAAAAAAATCTCCTAAAATATGTATTTCTGAAGCATTTGCACTGCTAAAACATTTTTACTAGTGGCATTTTCTTCATCTGGGATCTGTGTTTAATATTCTTCAGAATTTTTTTTTCACTAGACTGTTTTTCTCCCATAGGTCTCTTAACAGGAAAAGCACCTCTGTACCTTCATTGCTACTTTTTATTTCTCATCCTTTGCCTGGTGTCTTCAAGAAATGCATTTCCTTCACGAAAAAAAATTAGTCATATGTGGATGGTGAGGAGCACTGGGCAAGGCTGTTGTCCGTACTTACTTAGAGACAATGAACACCTCTCTGGTGAAGACAGGCTGAGAAAGCTGGGACGGTTCAGACTGGAGAAGACAAGGTTGCATGGAGACCTCACATCATCATTCCAGTATCTGAAGGGGGCCTATGAGGAAGTCACAGAGGGACTCTTCATCAGGAGTCATAGTGATAGGACAAGGAGTAATGGGCACAGACTGAAAGATGGGAAACTTAGGTTAGATATACAGAAGAAATTCTTTACAGTGAGGATGGTGAGGCACTGGAATGGGTTGCCCACAGAAGCTGTGGATGCCCCATCCCTGGCAGTTTTCAAAGCCAAGTTGGATGGGGCATTGAAGAACCTGGTCTGTGGGAGTTGTCCCTGCATATGGCAGGACTGTTGAGACTAAATAATATTTAAGGTCCCTTCCAACCCAAACCGTTGTATGATTCTATCTGTACAGCCTGTACTGTCTGAGTAACCATTAAACACTTTGGGTTAGAAATCACTCAAAATTTTTATATAAAGGTCATTTGTTCCTACACCTTAAATCACACATTGAGAATAATAGACAAGGCACTAAAAGAGGGTTAATATTTAAATTCTGTTATGATTAGCTCTCTAAAATTCCCCAAACATGTTTGGGTCTTGACAAAAGACATCTTGTAATTATAAAATTGATATTTTATTATAGTTTCAGTTAGCTCTGTACAATAAATCTGCATCACTCAAACTTAGCTCCTCTTAGGGCTAGCACAACTTACTACTCATATTTCAGAATACTCCTGCAGCAGCATCAGAGCAGTTCAGTAGTTCTTATCTTCCTATACAACACAAAGCAACATTAATGCAAGCAGCTCATGCTGATGCTAATATGGGTTATCGGCATAAATCCACTGCTCAATATGGGAATAACTTCTAACTCACCTAGCAGGCTTCTAAAAGCTCAAAACTGAAACTGTTCCTGAAGCTGCTACCTTATCCAGCAGCTCTGACTTCTCTTGGACCTCAAACATTATATGAACCCCACAAATCACAGTGGGACAGCACATAAAAAGACCTGTTAAAGTCAGTTGTTACTTAAAACCTCTTTCAAAATGTGTATTTTTAGATTTCTGTGAGGAAAGGTAAAAACACAGCTGTACTGAGAAAGGAGGGGTCATGCTGCAAGTACTGAAGGTGGATGTGTGTCCTTGCTCAGAACAAAACCCTGAGGCAACACCTGTGGGTGACTCCAGAGATGTGGGGGCGGGACTCTCTAAGGAGTTGAGGAGCTCACTTTCCTTAGTTGAGCTCACCCTTGCTTTGATCACTGTTTAATCATCCTCATCAAAATAAGTATTTTACTTCCAGAGTTCATGAAGATAATCAAAAGGGTATGGGCCATGTTGCTTTCAGTAAACACACATACATTGATAGTCACACTTATACAAAAGGAAAAAAAAGTAACAGCAACAAAGTTTCAGTGCAAACCAAGTGGAAACAACAGATGACAAGTTGAGATGAAGCAAAAATTCACTCTTTCTTCTACAGATCCACTCTCAATCCAAGTTTGTTTCTTATCCTGTGCCTCTCTCTTCCAATAATCAACCCATTTACTGAAAGGCAGTTCCATTGGAAGTCAAAACCATAGTGCCTGTCTGGCAAGCCAAATTCTCTTATGAAAAAGTATTGCCACTTTGGGGAGCTTTTTAGGTTTGTTTCTGTTTTGGGGGAACAGATACAAAAGGAGGCTTTCTGTAAATACAGAAAGTGCCTCTAAGTAGATTATTTTTTACTGCATAGAGTCCCAGCACACCAATGAGGGTCCACTTCTTGATCAGACCAGACTTTGTTGTCCTTGCCCTCCAATGGTGAGGAGATATGCCACTGTCCCAAAAGTAGTCTACTCCCATGAAAGTCCATAAACTTGATTCAAGCTTAAATGTCAAATAAGCCGGTACTGGTATTTTGCACAACTATTAACATCATCAGCATCTAACAACCTGATGCATGTAATTTATCACACATTTAAAACATTTCTGTAGGAACTTCTGGTTTATATTATCGACACATCACTGGTAAAACCAGTTGCTTACACAGTAGAGTTAAAAGATGAAAACTCCACAAACAAAAATACAAGCATCATTTAAAACTGCAAAAATGGTTATAAATATTGTTTTACTGCCTTTCTAATTGTTACAGGAAAATGAAATGTTTTATTAAACTATAGCTTCTATGACATCTTCTCTTCCACAAGATTGTTTCATGTTTCATTATACTAACTGAGAACACTGCTGAAGTTAAACATAAAATAGTAATCAGTTTGGGGTTTCTTCAATCATGTTTCACAGTTAAATTTACTAAATGAGCTAAAACTGCATCACTTCCCAATGTATAAAAGACTTTAATGTGCTAAGAAAGACAAGCTTAAAGAACACTTTTGACTTACAGAGCAAACTGACTTGATCTACTGAACAGACAGCTCCACTCAGTGAGAGCCTGGCTTCTAACAGATTTCTTTATTTTTGGAAATCTATAATGTCACTCAGAAAATACTTTAAAAATGTAAACATACAAAGACAAATATGTATATACAGTCCTGCTGGACTCAGTGGGATTCAATGTATTTAAACACCTATGGAGCATTTTGCTGGATGAGAGCCGCACAAAATATTAGCACCTGGATTAAAGCATAAGCATCCATAAAATTCATATCTAAATCAAAACTGTAGTACAGTTCTAACTGCTTTAAGCACTTAGATAACACTGTGTACTTGGAAAATCCCATATGGTGAGCACATCCCTGGCATATAGCAGTAAATCATCCAGGTTTAGCTGTCTTATGTATCTACAGATCTAGTACAGAAGTGAAGTACTATTTGGAAGGTCAAAACTCAGACGAGTACAGTAGTTCCAACATTAAGAAAGGCAACTTTATAAAATTGGAACAGTTTTGTGTTGGGTTTTCTGCAGGGGCAGCAGATGTTACATACACTGTAGTTCCTGGGATCCATCTGAGACTGAGGCATTGCTGTGCTAAAAACACTGTATTGTAAAAAACAGTCTCTGACATGAAGAATGCACTTTTAAATGGACAAGAAAAAGATGGTAAGAGTGGAAACTGAATGACTCAGACAGATAAGCAGACTGGCCCAAGATCTCAGAGCAGACCAGTGCCATGGATATGACTGCCTGGGAGAGGGACATGGAAATACAATGGATGACAAACAATATTAGTTTTGGGGACAGGATCAAAACAAAATGTGAGCACCTCCAGTTTCACTGAACACCATCCCCAAAATCTGCCTCACAATGTGAAGGTGTCTCCCAGCTCTCCCAGCCCTCCCAGTCAAATTCCTAAAGCACAGTATTGTAAACTCTATCTTATTGGAAAGGCAAGAAAGTCCTTTAGGATTTCAGGAAGGAATGTAACTGTACAAATAACTGAACAACTGTGCAGACTGGTCACCTTATTCAAAATGAATACACCTGTGGGAGTTTTTTCTCCCTCCCAAGTGGACTATTGAGACAAGAGAATTATCCTTCCTGGAGTCTGAAAAGTCACTCTTCTTTAGTTGAAAGCTCTGTATCTGGCACAGCAAGCACATGCATTGTGCTCTTCACCTGTCTTTTCACACACCTGTGCCAGACAAGGCCTTCTCTTGTCATGAAGATAAAGTCCGATGCTGAAGGACTCCACCTTGAACAGGGAAGACCACTGGGTTTTTTTGGGACTTGGTCTGAACATGTAACATCCTCCCTTGCTGCTCTTCCAGGAGGTCAGATTTCAAGGGAAGTCAACACAGCACAACACACAGATGCACTTGCATATTTGAGAGGTATTTTAAGATAGTAAAATAAACAAGAAAGGTGGGGGAAAGCAGAGGAAAAACTTCCTCTCTGATCATTAGTGTAAACCCAGTTCTTGGAACATTATGGAAAATTAGTAGTTTTTAAGAAAGGGCTTTTAATTGCTTAATCTAAGTAATGTGGACAATGGCATACGTGTTTTATTTTAGGGTCTATCTAGCCCACTCAGAAAATGTAATGGACCTAATTTTCATTTAGTATAGGTCTGTGCAGTTCCTAAAACATCTAAATGGCTATTAATTTAATCAGGTAATTTAACTATAGCTCTAGAAAAGGCCACCAGCTAGTTGTCACGCAATGATTATGAGGATGACATTTCTATCCCATGATGCCAGAGGCAGACTTTGATACATCATTTTCTTTTTGAAGGTTAAACTCAGATAACCTGCCTTTGGCATTTAATTAGCTACATATTAAACACTCTTTTAATAATAAAATGATTAAAAATTTTATTGCTTCTCAAATGAGGCCCTTTTAGATAGATTTAATGACTTGGTTAGAGCACTGTAGTTTGTGAACCAAACCTTAGTTAGACCAGTATATAGTATAATGATATGCTTTACAGCTTGCAAAATCTGTATTTTATTCAAATGACTGCCATAATCATTTTGGGTAAAACTTATAATGCATTCTTCTGTATTTTTAAGTCTAACTGTTAAATGTCATTGAAAAGTAAGTGAGAACCAACTGGTTTAAGGATTTAAAGAAATTATCAAATCCAGGGAGTTACGTTAAGCTGCAGTAGGATTGCTGTACTGTATTTTATACAGAAATTGTTTATCCTTTTAAAAATCATTTTTCGCAGTTCAGTATCTGTAAAAAAAACCCCTCACGTTCACCTAGCAATGATAAAAAAGCGTGAAGTGGCTGACAGTCTCCACTCTTTATTTGGTATAAAAATGTTAGCAGTTTAATGAAAACTGACACAAAAAAAAAGATAATATTTTCCCATTCCTGCATGGTAATAACAGTGTCATGACTGCAAAATAGCTGTAAAGATAATAATTCCATGGGCTGTGCCCACAGAGCAAATAGTACTATAAGGCAAAGCAAGTACATGGCATTTAAGAATATATATATATTATGTTTGTGTACATATAGATTTCTCTCTATACTTAAACCAAAGAAGCACCCTATCTACAGATTAAGGTAATTATTAAAAGCTCAAATTTTTGTGGCCAGGAGTTTGGGCCACCAAAATCCCATCACCTTCACAGACAAAACTAGGTCATCTCCTCACAGGCAGTTAGTTACTGGCAGAGACGCATAATGTAGGAATCAACCTACCATCCAGTCCCCTTAAAAGTGGTCCCTTAGGGAAGAAGTACATTGTCAGGACAGCTGGATAAAGAGAGAAGTTCATCTCCAAGTCTGTCAACCTAGCACTTTTCATGGGCATAAAAATGAAGGAGAAAAAACAAGAGCAAACCCAATGAAGTAATATCTTTTTAAAGTGTACAGCTTGTTTCCAACTCTTTGAGTTCTCATTGTTTAGACACTGCTGGAAAAAAACAATCTTTCCTCAACATCTACTCAACCCATGACAACGTAAAAGCCAGCTCCTTTTTAGACCTGCCCTTTAGAGGCAGGAAGGACAGATTATTTCCTTTGCTGAGATCTATTTGATAAAGAAAAAGTCGGAGGCCATCAGGATTTTGGTTATGCCCTTTTAATTTTCAAACTGCCTCAGTCCCTGTCCAGATGTAAATTAAGACAATTTACAAGTTACTCTGCTTACAGTCTCAGCTGAGCATGCCACAGGGAATAGAGGGCTACTCCTCTCTGCTCCTCATGTCTGCTGTGCCGGGGCAGGCATGCACCGGTGTCCTCACCACTGACATCCACACATCTGAACACCTCACCAGTTTGGCACATGACACCACATATCTACAGAGTCAGGGCAGATGGTTGTGTCAGGGTCACAAGCATGCCAACAGGCTCTAACTGCAGTGTACCTGCCTTTATGTCTTGGTGGCACATTGGCCTGGCATTGTCCACTGGCCTGCCTGCATTGTTGGTTGACCCTGGTTGCTGTTGTTGGACTCGGTTTTCTCCTCTTGTTCAGAATTGGGTGGCTGAGACATCCCTGCCTGAGCTTCCCTCGCTGTTACCCTTCCCTCTGGTATCATCTGCCCTTGGGAAGCAGACTGCTCCTGCTGTTCCCTGGCAGGTTGCTAGTCAACACAAAACATTAAGGGGCTTTTGTGAGTTTCGGGAGTGGTTTTGGTGCTGGCTTTTGGTTTGTTTTCTTTTTTTTTTCACTGGGTATATCTGTACAACATAACATGTAGAAATAACCAAGATAGAATGGAAAAAACAAGTTAGGTAATGAAGCAAGCACAGTACTTAACACTGTACATAACACTGTATTAAAATTACACTTTTCATGGGCTAACACATCCCTGTAAGATGCCTGGCCAGTCTGGCTCTTGCTAACTGTTGAGAGTTATTGCCATGGTTTCATACAGCATTATGCTGGTGTATGGACATTCCTAACATGCTCCTTTTCAACTATTTTTAGGCCAAACCTCATTTCAATATATAAGATGTCTGCATGCCTAATTATATGATATCTGTAAAAGGGTAAGAGGCACTTTGCACCTCACTTGATGCTTACAGCACCTAACCCATGAGATGAGACAAAACTTTAGAAGTGCTGCCTTGATAGCCCAAAGGTGGTACCATATAGTGCATTTACATTTTTTAACCTAGAGAAAAGCGCTGCCACAGAGAACAGTTGCAGAAATATTTGTAGCAGAAATTGGAGCAGATATGTCAAAGGACAAAGATGAGGTTATCTGCTCTTGGGCAGTTCTTGCAAAGACAAATGGAGAACATGCAAAATATCCCCATTTCAGTACACCTCCACTTTAGTAAAATGCTGTTAAGCCACTGGGAAGCAGAGCCATGTACAAAGAAATAAAGGTTTTGAAAGCGGTTTCTTCTCATAGTTGGTGGACATGTTGCTTGAAGTGACAGTTTATCACTGGGGTGATGACACTCACGATGTTGCCTTTGCACTGCACTTTTGTGAAGGGTGAGAGAAAAACCCCAAAGTTTTACTTCAAGCAGGTAAAATTTTCAACATGAACTCAAGAATGGTGGTAGGGAAGAAGACAGGCCAAGGATTTTCTTAAGCAGTAGATCTACAAACAGTACAAAAAAAAGAAAACATGGTTTTTCTTTATTTTTTTTCAGTATCATTCATTTTAAGCACTTCCAACACTGTTACCCTTTCCAGGATGACTTTTGTTTTCTGGGGTTTTTGTTGTGGAAGTTGAATCTTCCCTATCAAACACCTAACTCTGTAAGCTATTGTTACTTGAAAGCAGAGGAATGAAATAAGCAGCAAATCTGTCTTAAAATGCAAATTTCCTCTTCCAGTCATGTGTGTGCCTGCTCTGGGAACATGCCCACCCTCTGCAAAAATTCCAAGGCATATCAGCTTCCATATTCTCATTTTTCTTTGTGAATAATGACTATCCCTTTTCTTATGTTACACTTCTGTGCCCAGCTATTCAGTTTCTGCTTTTTCACA
This sequence comes from Acropternis orthonyx, assembly GCA_035583155.1. NCBI lineage: Eukaryota > Metazoa > Chordata > Aves > Passeriformes > Rhinocryptidae > Acropternis > Acropternis orthonyx. The sequence continues at coordinate 19,525,845 of JAWWEU010000111.1, read as the reverse complement.
GCTATGATCTTAACATCATGGGATGATACTGTAGTATATTATTTTACTACGCATCTCTGCTGCAGGTGAACTAGTGAATTAAGAAGGTTCAGGCAACACTCTCTTTTTACTCGTTTTGAAACTATGCAGAATTTTCAGTCTTTGAATACTACAAAAGGACTTCCTAGTGTGGTGGACTACATGGCCAAGGACTAAATCCATACCTAAATACAAATTTTTGGCCCTTTAGTGCCTCTTACAGTGCCCACCAGGACTAGGCAATGTGAACACAGGTCAGAAACTGTCCTCCAGCAATGCTACCAAGCAGATACTTGGGTAAAACCTGACTTCAGGAAAGACAGTAGGAAAACTCTGTCTACCTGCAGTGATGCTCATGTTTGACCCAATTTGTTCAAATACATCGGCTATGGCTATGCCAAAGGTATTGTATTAACGGTGTCATATCAATGGCTAAGCCAAGGTAGTCACTAGTTGCAATGAAACAAAGCTTTTCCCTTTCTCCCAGGCATGTGATCCTACACTCTCCAATACCCTAAGGAGTCAGTTCATAACACCAATAAACATCTAACTCGGGAAGGAGAAAGTTTTCTGGTTGCACAGGCAGTGGACTCACCAAGGGATCTGACAAACCCCAGAGCTGGCTTAAGGGAACAAAACTGTGACAGTGGATGTGGAAACAAAGTATACTGCAGTCAGAAACTGTAAGAACTTCAAATATTCAAGACCACATTTCTAATTATTATTTAATACCACCCACTAAACCAAATACAGAAGCTCTGTATATGCTACAAGCTTATCCCATTATTAAGAACTGGCAAAAAAATTGTAAGAGAAGGGACTAATAGGACTGTGCTAACAAGGATCGGGGTACAACACTTAGAAATAAAAATAGAAAAGGAATATGAGATGCTTCCATAGAAAAGTTTGATGCAAATTTTCATGGGGTAAATTAAATCTGTCCTTTGACTTCAATGGGCTTTCTGTGAGGAGTCAAATGACTGAATTTAATAGGTAGTTTTTTTCTAAGATAACTGGAAACAGAAAATAGTTACTACAATTCCAAATTTACCTCCAAACCCCATATGAATTAAAATCCTCCCTGAAACCCAGAGGCTGGTATCCCATCATTTGCAGAAGACTACCCGGTTTCCTACCTCATTTTCTGCGGGTAGTTACGATCCCCTTCCCACTCCTACAACACTTACCATAATTATATTTGGTTACACTTTTCGTTTAGGAGGTAGAAAGTTCCTAAAGTGGTGAAAGTCATTATCAACTTGATATACTTACTTACGAAAGGGAAGTCCAGCGAAACCATACATATAATTTTATTTTTCCTTTAGTTCTTAAAAAACAAACAAAAACACCCCCAAAACAGACAAATAAACCAAAACAAAACCTAACCAATAGAAAACACAGAACTATAAAGAAAAAGTAGAAGATAAAAAAGACTTTTGTATCAGAAAGATGCATGGTTTGACAAAAAAATGTCTGAGATAATTGCTTTTAAAGTATTTACTGCTTAAAAAGTTAAAGTCATATTAGTTTAGCATCACCTTTAGTAATTTGAAATACTTGAGGAAAAGTCAAGAAAAAGACAATACAGAAATAGGTATGCATTTTTACATTTCAGTATTTTTTAACTCTGAAACTAAAAATATGGTTTAGTGGTTTTCAACTTCTGAGCTTTTCAGGTACGTTTTGGCAAGCTGTTATGCAATTTGCATTGCTTTTCTTTTAGAGGTGGTTTAATGGCCAGAGCTAGAAAGCAGCTTTCTGCTAGTTCCAAACTCAGAAGAGAAATACTGCTTTGGAGTTCCACATACTTACAGCACATATAGAATGAAAAGAAAAAGAAAAAGAACACCAAGAAAGCATAGCACTATTAATCTTTTTATTTTCACAAACACAGAATGAACACCACAAAAACCCCAAAACAAATCAAAACCAAACACCAACAAAAACTAACCCCAAATATTTCGTTTTCCCAAAGCCACCTGAAAAAAAGAGCAACCCTTTTATATGAAGTTCTGTTTCAGGTCCTTGTGGCCATAAGAGCTTCTATGAGTTAAAGGATTAGCGTGGAAAAAAAGAATCAGGGTCTGGTATCTTGGAATTACTCTATTTAACTCCAAAGTTATTTTTCTGTTTTATTCCTGGCTCAGCATTCAAAGTGTTAAAGATGTGAACACTTGCAAGGAAGTGTTTCAAATCATTAGGCATACTTTGATCAGAAAATTGCCTCATGCAGAGTAATAAAAGACCAAAGTTGACTGTCTCTGTGGCAATAATGAGTTAGGAGTGGCAAGGAATTGACTAGTTTTCTGCTGATAACCCAATTGACCAGTCTTAATACCTCTTTCCCTCCAACACAATAACTCTGAGCAGGAAACCTTTCCATACAGGTGACACATTCTCAGGAGCAGTCTGTTGAACTCAGCTGCTGTGCTCAGCCACATATATAAGAGGTAACACTGCATTTTCATTACTGAAAATTCTTTGCCTGTAGCAGTCCCTGTTGCAGAAGAAAAGTTTGATGTGCCCAGTGAAAATGAGCACTTGCTCCACTGAGGAATAAATTACCGGTGTAGAAGTCCAAAAGAGAAATTGTTGCAGGTTTTTTGTTTTTTTTTTCTTACTATAAACTTCCCACAGACATGTACAACTTTCCTATGCAGAATAAACAGCAAGGATTCTTAATTTTACAAAACCAAGTAAAATCCAGCTCTGCCTACCTGCAAAGCATAGGAACTTTCCCTTCCTTATGAGAAGTCCATGAAATGTCATTCCCTGCCCACACAAACCCAAAACCCGAGAAGCTGTTGTTTTTCTGCACACTTGCTGCTTTGCTATCTCCCCTCAAGGACAGAATCTTGGGGGTTTCATGTAATTTGTATGAAAATGTAATGCTTTCTGGCTCTTTCATTTATGTTATGCAAAGTCAGTATTCTCCTCACCAGAATTTAAAGCATACCCAGTGAAACTTGACAGGTAAGGGAGGGTAGGTGGAGGAAGGTCTTAGAGGTCTGAGAAAGCGAATATAATTTACAATGCCTAAAACCATAAAATCTCATTAAATATGTAAAGGCAGCTACCTACCAGGAGAGGAAACTAGGTAGGGCTGGCCCCCAGCACAGAGGACGTGCTCCACAGAGACTCACTAGTGACCTTCAGTGGGGAGAGGACTGCACGTCAGTGAGCTTTCCCTCACTGTGGCAGAAGTCTTATGGGATGTTCTGTAGTAAGGCGAGTGGCCGGGACACCACTCCATTCCCCCTCCCTCTTCCCCAGTAGTGGATTAAGTGTGGGGTCTGTGTGTATATTTCTCCATTATGCCACTCCTTTGCTTGGGAGGGATTGCTGGGGTGAGTGAGAAACCATTATCCTGTTCCATCAGATTTAAAGATCATTCATGTTAAGTATCCATGATTTTTTTGTTGTTGTTGTTTTGCAGTTTCTGCTATAAATCTGATCATCTAGTGTTTTGAGCAGATAGGTAGGGTATAGGAAGTGTAGCTGTCCTCTAAACTATGATCCACCACAGCCCAGGAAAGCCCATAATTTGTCAGATCTTACCCTTGTCTCTCATTAAATTCTTCCCCAAGTCCTCCCAAACCAGTTCTGACAAAAGCACTATTAAAATTCTAAGTCTAGGAAACATTCAATCTCAACAAACAAATTTTTCAGACAAATGCTGTCTTTGAGCTTTCCCAAGCATGTCACACTCAGTCTGCCTTTGGGGTCCATTTTTATGATCTCAGTAGGAACACGGTGTGCTTAAAGACTCTCAGGCACTCACACAGACATGTACAGAACCAGATCCTACACTTCATGCATTAAATCATATGTGCATTGGTCAAACAACACAGAACTGACCAAAGATTTAAAAATGCCTAGTGTTCTCTAAAAGGATGAATAAATACATATGATTTACTATGACACCAACTTAAATCCATCCTTGCCCTTTTAGTTCCTTACCTTTTTTTCCCTCTCTCTTCTTTCTGTTTCAGTGAAAAAAAAAAAAAAAAAGTTCCATATTAAGCATGGCACTCAGCCCCTCAGCTTTGCTTGGAATACGAAAAACAAATGCTCAAAAGAAATGCATCTGGCTCTATGCAGGTCTCTAAAACACAAGATGCAGTGAAAGAGCTGTCACAAGTCTTACTGCAAGTATAAAAAAACTCTGGGGTTTTTCCTTTGCATGCTTCACATCTAATCAATTTACAGTGTGACAGTATTCCTAGAAAACCTTCTTTCTCACTGTATAAAGGCCTGGTATTCAAGCATTTTTGAGTGATAATTCAATAGGATTAAATTACACTCATGTGACAGCTCAACCTCACTAATGAGGTACATTTCAGTAAACTGTTGACAGAACTGTCTGGAAGGCTTCTTTAATTTACCAACATGTAACAACATGGGAAAAGAATTAGTCAACTAGATGAAGATGAATAAGCATTGGGGTCTGGGGGCATTTTGCATTAACACATGACAACCTAAAAGTGTTTTTGTCATTTGCTCTATTTAGCCCAAGGCAGTCACTGAATAACTGGTACCTGTTAGCATGATTGACTTACCAAAGCAACAGAAGGGATTATATTTACAAATGTCTGCATGGAAAACAAGCCAGAGAAATGTTTTTCTTTTTTCTTAAAAGATAACAGTTGTTTTGTGAGAAGATGTCTTACAGCTACAGGCAGGCTGAAAGAATTTTTAAATCTCCTCAGTCTACCAGAGTGTTACATTGATTATTTCATTTCAGAGTTTCTTTAAGACTAGAATTTTTTTAAGTTTGTTTATAACATATAATTCCATAGAGCTGTTGACTAGCAATAGTATATACAACCTTTCACTAAGCAGAAAATGTAAAAGGAAGAGAAAAGGACGCAGATTAAAACTCTATGGCTTCGAGTAACAAAAAGCAATTCTTCATGTGCATCAGTTTCTTCATATATACTGCAATTAGCATGCTTAAATAGAAGCTGAGAGATACTTAAGAAACTGATGGCATCATTAAACAGGGAGACTAAAATCCATACGAAAGCAAAGACAAAACAATGCCAGTAATTTTAAATGTGCAGCTTCCTGTAGGTGTAAATCAGTGAAGGCGCTTTTAAAGGCATGATGAACAGTCTCTTGCATGATGCACTCAAGTAATGTATCTGTTGCATTTTTAAAACTAGGGAAGTTAAATTCTTGCAAATAGCTTTAGATATAAGCAAAACAGGTTGCACCATGACTGATGTGAAGTGGTTCACTGAAGGAAAAAATCTGTCTTTCTATTTAATCAGGTTGCATATTCTGTGTGTGTGTGTGTGTGTGTGTGTGTGTGCATTTTATTCTGTACTTCCTCGGTATTATCTGGTGAGATGCTCACAGTTCTGTGAGTTTACTTCCCCAACAATGACTGTCTGCTTCAGAAGAATAAAATTATTCCTTGATGGAGAGGGGAAAAAAGACAACTGATGCAGAACACAAGTTTTCCAGTGTAGTGCAGACAAGATAAACATCCTAAAGTAAGACAGTGGTAGAGGACTGAGAGGAATCAGAAGACTTCGTAGGCTTAGCAAAAGAGAAAAACTGAAAGGCTGAATTCACTTGGATGGGAATCAGACCCCAAAAGAACTTAGCTGTCTGATTATATTGAATTCAAACAATGTGAAAAAAACCAGAAACAAAAGAGGTGTAAATGAATCTTGCCACGAGTAAAGCAGATGAGGTTAACTGATAACCACTGAGTCTTTTAAAAGATTCATCAAATTTGGATTTGTGGTAGTCTGCTGCTGTGGGCTACAGTTGACTTCAGTTTTTCCATTTGTACTGGCTGTACTACCTGAACTCACCACTTCTTTCATCTGTTCCTCATTAAAACAAGACTTAATCTCACCAATGTAACCCTATTGTCTGTCATCACAAAATTAAAACTCCCAAGTTTTAATACCAGTTAACAGTCCTCCATGGCATCTTCAGCATTTCAGACAAGTAAATATGAGGGATGAAAAGAAAAGGGGCTACTTGAGTAACACCTGGGGAGCAGCATAACTGCCACAGTCTCATGCAGAGTGTTCCCCTGTCACCTCCCTGGCACTTACACACCAACACCCCTGGCTCTCTACAACAGCAGATCCACAGAACAGTACAGGCACAACATTAAGGACAACCTGAGTATAGAGTAACCCATATTCTGGTCCTATCACACCTATTACAAGCAGCTTCCTACAAGAATAAAAGTACTGAAGGTTTGGTGCTGGCAGATGCTTCCTTCAAACCTCTCTGTTCTCCTCTGTCAGCTCTCATGTCCCCCTGTGACCCTTGTACAGCTGCAGCATTGAAGTCTTGTATGAGCTGTGCTCTCCTTCACAGCAAGTGATGGGAAGCCAAGAACTTTGACTGCATTTGTAAAACTGTTTTGAAAATGTATAGAGAAATGTCTCAAATGACAAATATCCAGAAGAAGGAAGAGGAGAGGGGAACGCTGATCGTCATATATAGAAGAGCTCATTTGAAATTGTTTCTGAAGACCCTTGCACCTTGTAATCCCAGTGATGGCTGATTGAAGGCACTGATGCCACAAAAATAGAGTAGAAAAATAGATGTGTGCTGTGCCGATAATGTATCTTTTTTAACAGTTTGAGTCTCTGGGGCTAAAAAGGTTTCATGCATGACTTTGTCTCTTCCTGTTTTTTCCTCAGCTCAGATGCAAGTGTATTTATTATGCAGCAGGCTGAAACCTCTTTGTCACAAAAGTTAACTTCTTTCCGTGAGTTCTACTATTTACTGGAAAAGGAAATGACTTATACAGATTTCATTGCTGCAGCACTGGAGTAGCTCATAGTCTTGGTACCTTCATTGTCACAGAATTATTTGAAGGAGGGGTAACACTGTTATTTACACTTTGTGTATGGCAGAACTTCAGCTCAGAAACTGATGCATTCAAACTCCATGGCTTCCCCAACATTACATGAACTTTGCCACAATGAGGCCCTGAACTTGGGCCACACAAGGCTGTCTACATGGAAAACCCAGCAATTCAAGGAGCTTTCTCTTCAGATAAACCAGCTTCTGAAAACAAAATTAGCTTCTTAATTGGTTCTTAGGTCTACCAAGTGCCTACAGCTGCCAGATGACACTTTAATAATCCTCAGGATGATATGATCAGATGTATTAGTAAGTCTATTGATGGTTTAAAGTGTTTTTCCTGTTCTGGTATTTTATTATTAATAGTGTCTAGCTATGGTGTAATAAATAAGACCGAAAAGGATGGCATTGACTAGCCAGGGAAAGGTTAAGAGCCAAAATACCAACAGAAGTAATTGTCTAGCCTGTTGAAAACACAGGGACTTTGGGGTTTTTTAAAGCACAAAAAATTCCTAACCAGTCACCAGTATCCTCAGGAAAAATTTCAACTGATTTCCAGGGGAAACAGGCAAGAATCTTGTAAATTTGTTCCTGTCCATGAATACTTGACCCCTTACAGAAACCAGAACTACATTATAAGGAGAGGTGCTCATTCAGTTCATAGGTTTCCTCCCTTTTCCCTTCTAGCAAAAGTACTTGGAACAAGTAGACTTAAGAAAGCAGTCTGATCTTCTGTAATGAAAAGCAGCTTTTTCCAAGTCCATCTCATGCATTGCCAGAAATATGGAGAAAGGAAGGAAAGTTAAAACACTGACTACATTCTCATTTCCATCTGGGTGACACAAAGCAGCTTCAGAGCATGCGTGAACCTGAGCCACTTCTCTCCCTTAATGAGGCAGTATTCAGGAACATCCATGGACTATGAAGTATATCTTGTATTTCTCACACACTATGACTTTTTCAGGCACAACAAATGATGCTAGGGAAGTGACTGCAGCTGAATGAGCATGAAGATCCAATCCATCGACACTCTGTAAGTACATCACAGATATACAGGAGAGAATTCACCGGTGGGCCAAATTTACACTCCTCTGACACATCAACAGACTCAATTCATACTCAGTATTGTTATCCTTTCTCTACAGCTGAAGAAACTGGTCAGCACAGAACCTGCAGGAGGACAGTGGGATGCCAGAAAATCTCAGTTTTTGAATGCTTCTACCCCAGCACTACAAACATGCACACAGCCTGAGCTTGCTGTCAATTCTCAGTCTCTCTGGCACCCCCAGCAGAGTGCACAGGGCATGCAGAGCAGAGCTCAGCAGCCTCCCTTTTTCCATCCCGTTACAGAAGGAGAGCGATGCCATCACATCTTCCTGACAGTTTTATTGTGCAGTTCCAGAGCTGGATCTTGGGACTATTTTCTCTCTGTGTAGAAACATCCATGAGTTATTAATTTACTATATGCTCATCACTGTCCAGATTCTTTTGTTCGAAGAAGAGTCCCCTAAGTCACTGTTCTTTTTTTGTAGGACTGCAGCACAAGAACCTTACCAGTGGCGATGCCTTCGGGCATCCATATCTGCAAAAACTGCACTTTCCCAGTCTACAGGCATTACAGGCAACAGTCAGAAATGGCAGCTAGCTCCATCCTGTCCTCCTTGGCTCTAGTTCCCTAAACACAAGTCCCATCCCTATCCCCACTGACCAAGAGTAACCTCTTGGGCAGAGGTGGTGAGTGGGGCTGGAGATGCAGCACCTGCACACAAGGCAGCTGCCTCCAGCGTGGCTCCTGCCTGCAGGTGTGAGCCTGAACAGCAGGAACCGCAGGTAACACCCACCCCGAGGCATCTCACAGCTAATAAGCACCTGAGCAAAAGCAACTGGGTGCTTCCTTGGCATCCTCCTTGGGAAATGGCTCAGGTCCTACCTTGTCCTTCAAGACATGTCCCTGTTCATGTCTGTGCAGTACCTCCTAACATAAAAGGGGCTCCATCCCAAAAAAATTGTAATTGTCCTGACAAGTACAGCACCTATGCTGAAAAATCCATGTTGTTTATTTGCAATATATGGCCTTGAGTTGCCCCAGGAGAGTAGCTAGGTGGGAAAAGTGTGGATATCATGCTCCATATTTCAGCTCAGGGAGAAAAGCATACCCTAGATTGCTATTGCTGCTATCCCTCTGCTCCTCCAGCTTGGAGCACTGACAACTCCAGGTCTGCTGCCCTTATCTCCTACAAGATCTGCCAGCCAAAAGATGACACACAAGCCTTGTTATGACAAATTGCTTAATTACAAGTTTGGCAACATGTAATACTTTGTATTTGCTATTATCATCAAAGATGAAGAAAATGAAAAAAACATCCATTACCCTGAGAAAAAAAGTCTACTCGTACCATAAATTTCTGATAAAGAAATGAAGTAGGTTCAAGTTTAATCACACCAGCAGTAAATCAAATATCAAATTTAAAACAACGAATTACAAAGAGCCCCCTCACAGTCACTTAGCACTGATAAATTAGTAATGTAATATTAAATTATTCATATCTTTTTTTTTTTCCTTAGGACTATAATGATATACTGTACACAGCACTGATAATTTACTTAGGCTGAGTCCATTCATTTAATTATGCTGCTAAACTTGGTAGGCCAATTGGTCATCATGAGAGTTTCCAGGCAAGCTAATCACAAATATATAGAACATGTCCCTTATTGTCCCCAGCGGCTAAGTGCTAAAATGCTATTTAGTGCTCAGAAGGTTAATGTCCTGCTTATGTAAATTGTCCAATTTAACATTCAGCAGCAGTATCATAAATTCTGGCTCCAGGATTTCATTAAACGTATGTTCAAACTAGTTGACCTTAAAGGTTAACAAGCACAAGTTAAACAGGACAATTATTTAACTCGCTTCTTATCAAGAGACTGAAGCGCTCTAGCCATTTAATAGTTATGCATACTTCACAATTAGAATTCTTAAAAGGTCTCTGATAAAGAGGCAGGTCATGAATTTTCATAAGGATGTCAGATAATAACTATTTATCTGCACTTGTTTTTCTTTCTTATAAACTTAAACTTTGATCTTAACATTCAATTAGAAATGATTCCACAGAGAAAGACTAGGTGACTCAAGGAGCTTGTCTTCACATTAATTTGAATCTAAATTAAGCTTTAAAAACATTGCATCCATATTGTCTCGTACAGAAATTAATTCAGAAGTTAGTGATCTATTCTTCATGCAAAAACCACTTCAGCCTTTCAGCATTAGGCAATCGAAAACCACTGAATGCCAAATTATTACGTCAGGCTAACTGCTGCATTTTTATGCAAATCATAGGGAAAAAAAGTCTCCCTATACATCATGAAATAATTTGTATTATACACAATCAACACTCCTCTTACTGTGTCAACCAAAGATGAAGACAGATTAGCTGAGATAATTTCTTTTTCATGCTGCCCTATTTCTCACACAGCCTCTTTTCCTGAGGCTTTGGTGAAATATGAATACCAGCAAGTCCTGGAAGTGGCTGCCACAGCCACGGCTACCCACAGCAGCAGTGATGCATCGAGAGCAGCTCCTCTGCTGACAGTTCAAATCCCAAGTACAACTTCTAAATGCAACAGGATCAAGTCATAGCTTTGGGGATACATTAAAACAGTAAACATACATGAGAAATCTCTGGAGCTGACAGAAACTATATTCCAAGGAACTTGTAAGAAACATTTTTTTCCCTCCCAATCTCAGTGGTACAAGGAAATTTTATTCTCAGATAAAATAGCAGCTAAAAGCAGCTTTATATTTATAAATCAGGAAAAGGCCACAGTATTTTTCAAAGAAAAAAATGCAAGAGAAATTAAAGCGTTATTTGAAATAGAAAAAAGTATTTTCCTTTTTCAATAGGATTATACTTTCAGCCATGTCATGAGGATTTTTTTAGTACAAAATTTTGTTCCTGAGAGTGTTTTTTGTAAACAGGACCAAAGCACACTAGAGCTAGGGCCTATTTTTTTTTAGTAATACATTAAAAAATAATTTGCAGGTCAGTTGGAATAAGTCCATGAATATAGGAAGTTGGCTACACGTTTTCCAGCATTTTATTTTAAAAGTTTTCTATTCTAAAAGAGATCACAAAGCTACACACTTTGGCAGTCAGAACAAATACTCAAGCATAAAGTTACATCATGGAAGCCTTGAGCGGAAGGGACTAAGATTCTGTAAGAGCTGCTACCTGCAGTACATTTAAACAGCACAAGAAGGTACAATATATTCTGATTTTGTGAAATTAGCAGATTACTTTGGCTTGGTTCACCAGTTTTGTTTCCTAAAAGCACTGTAATTTAATGATGGCAAAGAGGTAGACGATGAATGCTGCGCTGCCTTTCTAAAGGTTATTGAAAACCTTGAAGAAAGGAAAGAATTTTCTAGCATCCTGAATGTGACAGCTTTTTATGACCTCATGTGTGGCTCTTTTTCCAAGCTTCATCTTTTGAATTCTGGCTTCAAATTCTTCCTGAAAGAGGACATAAATATAAGCTGAATGGCTAATGGACTAAAAACACTTATGATCAGGTTTTCATAACGAACATTATTAATGGCTTCCTTTGCACATACACTGACATATAGTGCAATACTCATTTCTAAAGTAAGATTTAGAGCCCTATTTGCAATAAAAAGCTAACAGATGCAAATAAAAAATGAGAGATTCCATTACACAGCTACACGCAATGGATTTCTATTAAAGATAAACAGAAACATTTTCTTCTAAAGGCAGAAAGACCTTCATTAGAAACTCACACATGTATGTAGGATTCACATTTGTCTTCTCAGACAGACATGGGTATGTTTCTTTTATTTCTAGCAACAGTACCAAAATCTTGGGTCTGGTTTAAAAAGCAATGCACACACACATCGTACTTTGGCTCTTCCTAGAGTTGAACCTTCACACTTGAAAAATCAGGTTGACAGAATCAAGATTATCTCCAAATAGTAAAAAAACCCCTACCAAACACAACAACAGCAACAACAAACAAAAAACCCACCAAAAATACAAAAACACAAACAAACCCATAAAACCCCCCAATTCCAAATAGGTGTATATCCCTCTGTCAGACTTCTAGTCTTTCTCCAACACCACTAACCATTCCACCACCCTTTTTCCTCTTAAAGGCCAGTATGAGACATGCAAACATGGAAATGAAGACAAGCAACTGGAAAAATTACTCTTCTATAAAATGCTGCACTCTGACTTCATGCCCTTTTGATAATTTTCTTAGATCCATTCCAAACATCCAAACTCAAGAAATTCAGGGAATTCATTTGAAGTAATCATTTCTCTTGGGGCTTCAGGAAAAACAAGTGTTTTACATTTAGTTAATGCTAGCATTCAGATGAAAGCATTTTTGTCCATTAGCAATTCCATCAAGGTAAATTGCTGTAAGTTTACAGGTAAGAAAATGAACTTAACAAACAATGACTAGTAATTACAGTTTAGCACAGGAAACAAAAATATGGTTTGCAATTCTGTTTTCTCTGAACGCAGTGAGGGATCTGCTACTGACTTCAGGAGAACCAGGAATTTCTCCACTTGTTTTTATTAAGCTCCTAAAACACTTTGAAAAATAAGTCCAGTGTTAGCTGGAAGGGTGCCTGTTGCAAGAACACAGAGAGGAAAACTTGAAAATAGATTAGAGGATGAATCTTTTCAGCACTGTTCTTAACACACTAGGCTTTTGGCTTAATAGAGACATCTCTTCCTTTACCTTTACTTCAACATCTCTAAACATACATAACTCACTTCTTGCTGGAGAGTTTAGGTCCCTTTAAATACGTCCCAGGGACAGTAAGACTCTTGATAGATCTCATCTTGTTTAAGTGAGTCTTAAATATGGTTGTTGGCCAAGTTCTCATTCAGCTCAAGGATTATTATCTAGATTCACTGATTTGTAGATCATTTCCACTGTGAGGAGGAGGGAGTGGAGGAAAAGGAATTAATTTTTAGGAATAAATTGCTTTTCATCAATACATCTGAATGCAAAGTTTAGTTTCCTATGTTTAAAGTGTTCTTATGATCTTACTGCTAGAAAAGTTCAGGTTTTTAAAAACATACCATTAATTGAAAGCCTGAGTATGGAAGGAGACCTGTTGTAAACCAATTCCTGTTGTGCTTCAGCTGTCAGGAGAAAAAAAATTAAACCAGTATCATTTTACAGAATATTTGCTGATAGGAGAACTATGGCTTTTCATCAGCACTCACATGCAAGTAGCACATCTTAGTAACAGCTCATGTGCCTGCAGCCTCATGTATTCAGGCTTCGTCAAGGTAATTACACACAGGCTTAGTTTCAAGCTTACAAGAACTCATAGAGAGATTTCATGCACTGAGAGTTCACAGGTGTATGAGTCTTGACGAGGAGGGATTTAGAAGCTTTTTTAAGTAAGATTTTAGGTATTCATTTTTACCCACTGGACTAGGTTAACCTAGGCAATTAGGTGTTCCTGGAGAGAAGTGTATCAAAATCTGATATTAAATGAAGTGCAAATACACAGGCACTTGCTGATCTTGGGTAAAGAAGTTTGAAAGTAAAGGTCAAGTCCAGATAAACAACAGAATTTCCCTGTCTTAGAGTTCAGAAAAATATATTATGAAAATTTTAAGATAGTTTAACATGATCTTTCTTTATCTCTCACACCATTGTACAAAAGTATTATCTCATCCTCCTCAATTATCCCAAAACAGATTTCACTTTAGTTGCAATAATGTTTTTGGCTAACCCTTCTGCATCTCTATTTTATAATGACTTTTATGGCCAATATGAAATCAGCCAGTTAGGCTTCATGTGGTTTTGTGAAGGCTGCTATAGTAACAAACAAAGTAGGTCTGGAAAATTTTACTATTTGAGGTAATAATTAGGCATAATTAAAAAATATTTAGGTAACAAATACATAAATCTTTTAACTAAAAATGTATATAAATTTCCCTGAGACTATTCTATAGTAATAAATGACTCATAATTAATCACCTTACAGAATTATATCTCTCTGCATTTTCTTACTTTATAACTTGTAGGGCATTCCCATTGTCAGAATTTACAGGAAGCGTCCTTGCACAGCCCTCAGTGCATTCAAGCTTAGTCGCTGTTCTGGCACTTGTGTCACAATTTGAGGTTTAATTACAACTTGGAGTTAGGCATTTGGATTATCTTCTACTACACAGGCTCAAGCCACAGTTTCCTCTGTGATTCCCAGAGAGCAGGAGACAACTTTCTAAGCTTACCTAAGCTTTTCTGACTTCATATATTCAAGTTTACTCCTCTTTTCTAGCCATTACTGAGAATCCTTTTAAATTTTTCGGCATGATGCTTGTAGCTGATACTAATTATGTAGCTGATAAAGGTAAATCCTCCTACCTTTAAAGCCTTAAAGTTTTGGATACAATATTCACTGACTGTTTTGTTCTCCCACCTGCCCTCCTTGACAAGTCCTTAAACATTTAAAATCTGCTCAGGACATAAACCCACGTTTTTGGGCACAAGCTCTGCTCCTCATTTGCTCATTGTAACTCAGGCTAACTCCTGTGATGCAGATATTGATGAAATGGAGAAAAACTGACATGAATTCCTAAAATTCCCGCCACTAGTTCATGTTTTGAACTTGATTATATCAGGTAATACATCACTACCATAATTCATTCCTTTGAAATTTAGGAATAAGAATGATTATTGACCCTGAATAAATGAATGAATGGAGTGAGTGAAGAAACACAGAAAAACTTAAGATTTAGCTACTAGGTACATTAAGCCCTTTTATCTCTCTTTCATTTTCACATATTGATGTGAATAAATTATAGTTGCTTCTCAGCATGACATATAAACTTATATATCTCTCAAACCAGGAAGCTGTATTTCAAATTGCACCATGCTGTTGGTTGAAAACTGATGTATAATAATAAACAACTACATATGGATTAATAGGGATAGTTGCAAACTCAAGCACTTGAAGTTAGGAAACCACAGATTTGAGATTACCCAGCATCCTTCATGCATACACAATGTGCTAACCTGATGCATAAAATGGGTAAGATTTCACAATTTCTTTTTAGCATAATTCTGCAGTCCATGATTGCACAAGTTTTCAGGTAAGTCTAAAAAAATATATTTATGTTCAAAAATACAGTCATAAGGGTTTTCAAATATTGTATTTACCCCTTGTGACTCCATCCTAAAAACATTAAGATTTACTGCACTGATGTTTGTGATGCTCAGGGACCACATGAATTCACAAGGGAAAGAAATACAAAGTTTCCAACTGACCTTGCTGGGAGCTGGCCTAGAACTTTCATGAAGCAAAACATTTGCAGAGGACCAGGTAGTACTTTATTATTATTAATTAAATGTCAGTTTATATGAGTTTTATTGAATATGAGATTAGAGCAGTAGTTATTATATGACAGCACAGTATTCTGTGATTTACTCATGAACTGCCCTTCTTTCTTCATCTGCAAATACTCTGCAGAGTTGGGCGGAAAACACAGCACCAGCTAAACCAAAGAAATGGAAATGAGAACAAACACGTTTATATCTTGGGGCACTGGAGAGCTTTATCATGCTCATCTTCTGTGTGGTGTTATTGATCTCTCTTAGCGCAGGAATCAGGCTGTGAATATGACCTACAAAAGCAGCAAAGATTTTAAACTTTATTATACCAGCATGGAATTCAGCCTTCATTGGAAACGGAAGGGCTGTTGTTCGGGAGATACATGCCCATCAAGGCAATTTGTTCAGAAAGGGAGTAGGAAGAGAGGGGTGGCAGCCATAGGGGAAAGCTGGAAAAGAAAGCACAGCTGGATTGATCAGAAACTCAAAGCTATTCAGTTGGTATGCTAAGGGCTCAGTACTTGGGAAACTGAAGATAATGCCACAGGAACACATGAGGGATGCTAAAATGTTCGATTCTCATGGATACCAATAAGAATTTCTAGAACAGAACAAGGGGCTACATTAGTAATTATTGTAGTTATATTATTTTTTCATTTCTATTCTATTGAAACTGAAGCATGAAGAACTTGATCCAAAGGCCACTGGATGCAGCAGGTCTCTATATTTATTTCCACATCTACCTAATTAAGTCACAACTGGATTTCTATCTTCAAGGCTTTTGGTGGCCTGCACCCAGGATATCTAAGAAGCTACACTCTGGGGTGAAGGTCACAGCTGATAACTAAATCGTGACTGGTCTTTTTCAGGAAGGGTAATCCTGTCTGCCTAGGCAAGAGTTCCTTTGCACAGAATGAGACAAGTCTGTGGAGTACTCTCTCGCAAGAACTAAGGATAGTACAAAACTTTTCCTAACTTTGCTTAAGCACATGGTATGTTTCTCTGACCTTGATTTCTTTCATATAAACCCACTGCACATTTTGCCCGTGTGTTTCTGCATTTGTGTTGAAGTGCAAACTTCTCTCCTACAGACAAACTGACAACAGGCATATGGCAAATCATTGGTCATCTTGCTTAGCATGTAGCTGGAACCTATGTGTTCTTTTTAACTCCAGAACAGACCAGGACAAAAAGGAGTTCCATCACTCCAAAGGGAATCCAAAGGGAGGCTTTGTCTTTATTTGTTGTCTCTTATGAAGACAGACCAAGAGAGTGGGGGTTATTCAGCCTGGAAAAGAGAAGGCTCTGGGGAGACATTTTAGCACCTCTCAGTACCTAAAAGGGGTGAGAAGAAAGCTGGAGAGGGACTTTTCACAGGGGCATGTAGTGATAGGGATAGTGGCTTCAAACTGACAGAGGGAAGGTTTAGATGAGATATTAGGAAGAAATTCTTCACTGTGAGGGTGGTGAGGCACAGGTTGCCCAGAGAAGTGTGGATCCTGCAACCCTGGAATTGCTCAAGGTCAGGTTAGATGGGACTTTGAGCAACCTGGTCTACTGAAAGGTGTCCCTGCACATGGTAGGGGGTTTGGAACTAAATGATCTTTAAGGTTCCTTCCAACCCAAGTCATTTTATGATTCTGTGACTTTGCTACTGCTATTCTTGTAATGAGGAACACACAGTAATGGCTTCAGCTGGGCTGTTTCCCAGTGTGATGGGTTTGATAAATCCCAAAAAACTCAGATTAAGGTTTTAGTTTTAGCTAGGCCCCACTTCTGTGGGTCATGTGGTTAGGGACAAGTATCAGCTGACTTAAGTGACCAGTGAGGTATTTGTTGATATTTAAACTTCCAGCTCAAAAAAAAAAAAATAAAAAATTAACACATTTAAAATCTTAGAAAAAAACAAGTTAAGATTGCAAATTCCTGTACCATCCTTTTTACAGTTTTTTTTTTTTTAGGCATTGGCTCTGCTGCATACACAGATCAAAGTTTTGTGCACTGTTTCACCAGCCATGGTTTTACTACGGACCTGCACATGCAGAATGCCAGCTTGTGCCTCTGCTCCTCTTCAGATCCTGCTGATAATGAGAAATTGGAAGGCAACTACTGCTTTGTCTGGTTTGGAAAGCTTTTGTAGGCTGGTTATATCTCCGGTGTTCTTCAGACCACAATTTCAATACAGAAAACCATTCAGGCCAGAGTGATGGGGGACAATGGCAGTTGTTTGAAATGAGGTTTGGCAACAAATTTGCTGACAAATGCTTTGGGATAAGGCTTGTGGGGAGAAGTATGCTCTCAGAGATGTGACCTGTTAATTCAGTCTGAGGGAAGAAGGTTCAGACTCGTCGTTTATTGGAGCCAATTATAGGACTTAATCTGAAGATTCTGACATACTTCCAAGACAAATACGCTACCATGAGTAAGACATGTTCAATAAGGTGTGTGTTCTAGGAAATGAGGACTGTAATTGCCATGCTGAAAGAGCTTGTTGTCTATGCAATTTAATAACCTTCTCCCAGCAGTGTCCCTTTCTGATGCAACGTGATTCAGACATGAATCATGCCAAGCAAATGGCAAGTGTCTTTATCGTCACACAGCAGACTTGACCAAATGGTTACTGCTTATTATTGGCAGACACTGGAGGATTTCAGCCCTACAGTGTAAAACACTAGGAATTACATCTCCTGTAATGCTTGGGCCTCTTCATTAAACATCATGGGGACATTTATAGTTTCCTTCTTGCTCTGCAAATCACAGCACTGGTCTAAATTTTTCAGCATGAGTTTTCTCTTTGCCTGTAAAAATGAGTTAGACTGAAATTCTTTGCAAGTTGGTTGCTCTGGAGGGCAGCTTATGGTAGAAACAGAAGTCCAGTACTGTTAGTCCACTTAATCAAGACACACTTACTTAGCCTTTGTAATCTTTCCTCATGAAACAGTTTCTGCAGCCATGTAAGAATTTCTGCCACTGTTTTCTGACCTCTGTCCAACTTCTATTTTTCTCAGCTGATACTGAGGTAGCAAAAGAAATTTGCTACCTTGGCTGCAACCCACATCATTAAGGAAAAAACATGGAATGACAGAAGTACAAAGACACAGGTTACTTATTGTGCAGCGTTGCAACAACAAAAGAAAAATTTACTAAAATACGGGGTGTGGAAATGAAAAAAACTTTTTAAGACTTTAAAACCTGCAAAATACTGAAGAATATGCTACAAGTAAAATTTTTCTCCTCTAGTAATTCTGAGGCACTGTCATATGATAACTGAGCTTAAAGAAAACAAACAGGTCACCTTAAAATCAAATGCCCAGTCTGAGATCAGTAATATCTAGGTAAAGCATTGCCTTGCACCTCATTTACAATATAAGCCACCATTCCTTATATATGTTTATATATCCAGGCTTTCTAAGGTGTCAGCAAAGTTGCAGAGGAGTGATTCATCTGATTAAGGAATATGATGTAAGACAATCAGCAAGAGTTTGGGGCAAACCTCAGAGACATTACCAGCTACACTCATGTCTATAGATGTACTTTGCAATGTCGAAGGTTATTTGTAATGCACTACTTTAGGAATCCTGAAGCTTCTGCCTACCAGCACATTAAATTGCTACAAGAACAGCAGTTCTTGATGACTATTTTTGTTTGTAAGTTTAGAGCACTTTTATGTAAGAAGCTGCCCAAGATTTGCTTCTTATACAGTTCTGGTGTTCTAGGTGGGGCTTTTCTCAAGGTGTACTTCTTACAGATGAGTAATTGGATGATCTGGCAGTGTTACAGTCTGGCCTTAAAATCTGGTTACTGGCTGCGAGGCAACAGAAAATTAGTGTTACTAAGACAAGAAATTCTCTTCCCTAAGCTATGATACGTTTTGTTTCCTTAAACATGATGGGTTTTGTGCCCTTCTGAACGCTCAGCGCCAACAACAAATACTACAATTAAGGAAAAGGGATTTCGACTCCCTGCCCGGAACCTTCGGGGCCGGAACGCGGTGTGTCGGCGCGGGGGCCCGGCCGGGGCAAGGCAGTGGGAGGACGCCGGGGGAAGATGGCGGCGGCCGTGGCGGGCCCACGTGGGCGCGGGGCGGCGGCGGGCGCGGACACGGGCGGGGACAGCGGTAACGGGGGCGGGGGGCGCGGGGGGGGGGCTCCCTCTCTTCGTCTAAAGACTCCCCATCCCCTGGAGTGGGCCGCGTCTTGCCGTGGCGGCCTCTCCACTCTGCTCCATCCGAGCCCGCCGCTGGGTCCGAGGCCCTTCACCCCGCCCGCCCCGGGCCCTGGGCCGAGGTTTGGGGCCGCCGGCGCGGGGGGTGGGAGCTCAGGCACCTTCCCAACCGGGGGGTCCCATGGGGGGCATTCCCGCTGCTGTGCCTGGCCCTGCCCGCTGCTCCTGCCCAGCTCTGTTCAGCCCAGGGGGTACCGACAGCAGATACTTAATTCCCCGGGCCCACCAAAATAACTTTCACTGCCTTCTTGGCAGAGGGGGGAGCGACTGTGCAGAACTGCAGGAGTTCCGTGTCTGTGCGACACCGGGAGCTGCTGCTCCGAAGGAAAAAACCCGTGGGATACAGGGATTCGCCAGGAGGGCACGAACACGCTCGTAGCCCCATCCCTAAGGCACAGTTCTGCACTCGTTCTTGCCTCCTCGTGTGCTGTGAGGGTGTACGTAACTGGTTGCGGTCGCTCCTTAATTGCGTCTTGTAATTGGATTACTTGTTTCCCCTTCATTCTGGGAGGAATCAAACTCGTGGCTGTTTGGAGCTGTAGTTCACCCTGGGTCTGTTTGGTTTGAGGGTCAAAACTGAAGCCAAGGGGAAGCCTCGTGTGGGAGCTTCTTTCAGAGCTTTTTGGAACGTTTTCTTACTTAACTTTAAATCTACACATTGATCACTGAGCAAGTTTAAAAGAGTAAAGTGTGGAGGTGGATATCTGTATTTCATTAGTCTAAATTACTTTGAAATACCTCTGCTTTATCTCATCCTGTTGTCTGATGCTCTGATGTGTAAAAGAGTAAGTTTTGGCTAGTTCTTGAAGCCTTGTTAGTCTTTCTGTAATTGTTGAAAGCAAGATGTTGCTGGGATTATTTGGCATTATCCTTCTATTTTATTGGCAGGAAATACTGTGTAAAGGACATACATACACGCTTCTGCAATTTTTCTGGTTTGTTTTTTGTGGCTTTGGAAGTTGGTCTTAAGCAACTGGGGAATTCACATTTGGACTTTTGGTAGTTTGTTTGTATGTATAAAAAATTCCCAAGCAGGGGCTGAACCCTTGTTTAAAAAGTAGATAGCAATATTCTAGCATAGACAAGGCCTGGGGATGAAAACTTGACGTTTTATGTGGTGATGCATCAACTTCCTCACGTGCAATGGTTTGACTTTATTTCTTTTAGTTTGGAACTCAGGATATGGAGACATACAGATATCCAAAAGTATATAAAAGGATGAAAAAGATTACTTTAAGTAGGCACTGAAAGTGTTGAACAAATTTGCTGCTTCTAAATTTCCACTTTATAGTGAGGACTGTTGAAAAAAAACCCCAAAACCATTATTTATCTTGAGTGGAGAGTGATACAACACTGTGTTTGTCTTGAGGTTTTGTTTTAAATTGGTTAATGCCACTGTTTTGCTGCTGTGTTGATTTTTTTCTTCTGGTTTAAAAAGGCACATGGAGAAGGCAGAATAATGAATAAGTATGGCAACAGAGTGTATGTTTATGTTTGCTAAGTAATTAAAAAGACAGTTGATTGATGGGGAATATCATTAATAGCTGTCTGCATGGTTTTGTGGAAAACATGTCTTGTGAAGCAGTGCTGACTTCATTCTTTTAATGTTTTGATTGATAAAGGTAGTTCATGGGATTTAGTAGTGCTTACAAAGTAAAGCACTTAGCTCAGTTGTACTGGGATTTTAAAATACTCCTTTTTAAGTACCAGGAGAGCGGTAGATGGATGAAAGTGAGTCAGCTGATGGGAAGTTGGCCCCTTGCTGGCAGGACTGGGAGTGGGGTGTCAGAAACCAGCCTCCTTCTGTCCAGCCCTTGATCTGTGGCCTTTAAAGTTGTCTATGAGATAATTAATTTAAAATTTCACATGGCACAAATATTAGTGGAATAGTAGTTAATAGTGGCAGGAAATATGTATGCTGTGCTCTTGATTACATGGTAAAGTTGGTCTACTGAAAAAACCAAGCATAATTTAGCACACCCTAAACTTCCACCCCTTTTCATTCTGTTAATCATCTGCACCATAAAACCTTTCATTTTTGCAATTTGAGCCACTGAGCAGACAAATGAGGGAAGTGCAGATTATTCATGTGTTTGATGTGCCATCTAGTTGGCTGTTCTATGCTGTCCTGATGTTGTTTGTTTCCAGACTTCAATATTGTAACTTCAGTTCCTTCTTTCTTGTTTTGAAGGGCTCATAGGGTAAGGAAACATGAATTTGGGGGTGTTGTATTTGTGTATCAAGAACCTGAGCAGTTACTTATACCAGGAGAGCTCAGTGCCTCTGGTTTGTTTTGAGCTACCCAATGACTGTTTTGAGTCTGTTTCACAAGACAGTCTCCCCTGGGTTCATTATGCTTTGGTAATCATATTTTTGATGGCATTGTTTTACTCTGTGCAGATTTTTCTTTCATGTAAGGAATGCCCCTCCAGCTTCAGTTAAATCCCTGTGGCTGTTTGCACTCAAACACCAGATGTCACTGTTGCAGTTTGTATGTGAATGTGTACATACATATGCCTATACATGCACATATGTGTATATATGTATTTAGAAGTTATAATTTCTGAACTGGGAAACACGTTTTTTTTTCCCCCCACAATTACCAGCCCTAAACATAAAAATGTTCATTATTCTAATAAGAAATATCCAAAGCTGCCTATTCCCTTTTACCCACTTGCTTCAATCACTTCAGATCATTACTGAGACGAGCAAGCACTTGCACTGCGTAGTTTCTAGTAAATTCATTATGATGGTGTATGCCTGCTTGAGGAATTAATTTTAACAGTATATGTACAGCAGTACACGGTCCTGAACTTGGATAACATTTACATATGGAGCAAGTTGCACTAGTGATGGATCCTTAACAGAAATAGAACTCCTGATCATTTTTTCTTTTTTTTTTTTTTTTTTTTGATCCCTAGATTCTGACTTAAGCTCAGAACTTCCAGAAGACAGCTACTCTTCAGGAGACGAAGCCCAGGATGGTGATGATGAAGATGAAACAGCAGCCCTTGGCAATGTGGTTGAAGAGGCAACAAGCTCCAAAGATGGCCCAAGTTCAGGCTGGGCAGATGCCATGGCGAAAGTGCTCAATAAAAAGATTCCACAGAATAAGTCCACTATCTTGTCCAAGAATAAAAGCCTGGAGAAGGAGAGAGAAAAGGAAAAACAAGAAAGGCTGGAAAAGAGGATGAAGGTGAGGAAAAAAATGCAGTATTTCATGTGCAGTCATGGTCAGATGGGCTACATGCAAGGTAGCCTCAACAGAGATTTGGGAGAGTGCTCTGAGACTATCTCAGTTTTGGAATCTCTCCTCCACAGTGATCTCAAATAACTTCAATTTTTTTACTTTCCAGCCGTGCTGTGTAGGGCTTTTTCCCTTACTGCATTTTCTGGGTCATCAGGCAGGCTGATCTTTGACAGCAGGACTGTTCCAGTCTGTCAGCTTAAGGTAGTTTTGTTTTTGAGAGGGTGAAAGCAACTGCTTTAAGCTTGGTTTTGTAATTGCTGTTGTTAATTTGGAGTGAAATTCACTTTGTCAGCATCACAAGTTGAAATAGTTCTCTGTCACAGAAAGTGAGAGTCAGAAAGAGAAGAAAACTTCCCCATTTAAATTGTGCCACAGCTTCCAAAATCAAGGCCTCTAGGTTGAGACTGCAGCAACCACTGATGTGGCTGTGAATCATTGTTTGCTCCCCTTGATGATTTTCCTGGTTGGAGTTTTCTACTATGGTGTCTGTTCCCTAAATTGCTTCTGGTTCTGAAACTCTTATGAAGAAAGCAAAATTATGTTGGCAATAAGTCATTTGTTTGTATCTTTAGTGGAACTTTTAATTCCAGGCTGTGATTGATTTACCTTCAGGCTAGAAATACATTAATAGTTCTAATGTCTCATATTACCAGTTCTGTTTCAGTGGGATAGCCAGGTTATTCACCTGACAGTTTGGGACATGCTGTGGTTGGGCCACAGCTTGCCTTTTAAGTAACAGAGAGCTTCAGTACAGCATCTGTGCAATTATGGTTGTCCTAAATACCTGTTCTCATCCAGTAAATATGTGGGAACACTGCAAAACAGAGGTGGGCTGCAGGTCCCCACACTGACTTATTTACCTTAAGAAAAGCTGAAAGCAGTCTGCCTTTCATGGATTTCTCGCTGATGGAAGGTAGGATAGGGCACTTCTTTTGATCAAAGGCCAAAACGTGGTCATAAACTCAGAAATTCATAGTAGTTTGCCTGGAATTATAAAGATAAGTACTTTGAAATTCCTTTAAAGACTTACTGCATAAAACAGATTTAATGGAACATCACCAGGCCTAGAACACTGTTAAACTGTTCAAAGGGAAAGAAAAAATTTTCACTACCTTACTCCTGAAGCAGAGGTTGTGAAATACAGTGGTCTCCTATTGCAGCAGAAACAAAACTGGTGGTATTGTGGCCCCAGGTAATGGAAAATGGATCTGTTTGGTTTTGAAACAGAGAGCCTCAAAAAAAACCAGGCAAAAATCAGTGTTGTACACATGAATTGTTGTCCAGGTACTCTTCGTGGTGTTTAAATTCTGCCTATTGCAGTCTTTGCTGTGCCTCACTGTAGGGATTATTGGGATTAATTGTGTGTGGGAAGTCAAATTTCCAAGGCTCAGAATGCGATGTGCCTGTCTTGATAGACCCAGGATTTTATTATGTATAAATTTCTCTGATCAGCCTGTGAGTCTTGGGGTTGAAAGCTGTCTTTGAATAATTTGCTAGTTCATGGCATTAAGTGTGAAAGCATTATTGTTCCAGACTTTTGTCACTGAAGCAGTTGACTCTCTGAGATTTCACTGTGGGCCCTGGTGTGTCAATGCAAGAGAATTTTCTCAGACCTATTGTCCAGCCCCAGGTTGGAGCCCCCTTTACCCTCAAACCAAACTGAACTTTGCAGATTTTTTTTTTTTTTCCTCCTACTACATACTCTATCAGAGTATGCTGCATTCTCATAACAATATTTATAATGCAGCTTGATAAAAAGCGGGAATGGGAAATGATGTGCCGAGTGAAGCCAGATGTTGTCAAAGACCGAGAGAAAGAAAGAAATCTTCAGAGAATTGCCACGAGGTAAGAGTTTTTCTGAATGCTTTCCTTAAATGTATGTATATAAAAAAGGGGAAGAAAAGGCCTATGCAGGTAATCTGTTTCCAATCAGATTGAACTCTTAAGAAGTGACTACCAGGAGCTGAGAGATTTATATACAGGTCTGCATTGTACAGTATCATGTTCAGCAAAAGATTTCAGAAGCTTTAGGAAAGAGTAAAAATTTAGATGGGAATCTAATATTTGCTTAACTGAAGTGCTTCGTTGGATCCCCCCATTTTGTTAATTTAATGCTTTAAAAATGCAGAACAGTTGTTTCTACTGTTCTGTTTCTTTGCTTCTCTGCAGAGGATTCACCAAATCATGGCTGTTAAGCTCAGCTGCCTGTTCTGTGTTGTGGTAGTTTGGTGCTATAGAGCTAGTTGAGCACCTTGATGTGCTGCCTGTGTCTGTCTCCTTACTCATTCCTCTGCCTTGTCCCCCTACTTCAGCTGCCCTTAAGATCTTGCCTGAGGAATTTGATTCCTGGTTGTAGGACGAGTAACATGCTTCTGAGGATGAAACATCCTCATGCACTGATTTCAAGGCCAAGTTACCATGCTTACTTCAGGGTCTGAATAGTTATTTGTGGATTTGTTTGTTACTGGTTCCTAGCAGTAAGTGTAAAGGAAGAGTGAAAATTGAAAGTCTCTGACATTGTAGTAAATGTTACTTCTTAACTGAATTGAGGTTCCTGCTAACCATTTTGGGGAGCTAGAAGCTATTCAGTATCTGCACTAATTAGTTGCATTGGTAGGGGGGGCATTTCTGTAAAAGCAACCTGGGTTAAAAAATTTGTTCTGCTGTTTTTTTCCCTGTCCCAGAGGTGTTGTACAATTATTTAATGCTGTCAGGGCGCACCAGAAGAACATTGATGAGAAGATGAAGAAAGCTGGGAGCTCTGACAGGCAGCGTGCTAAACTGCTGTCTTCTGTTTCAAAGAAAGATTTCATCAATGTTTTAAGAAACATGGAGGGTGCTAAAGGAGGCAATAATACTGGAAAGGCCACAAAATGTAAACAGGTAGGTTTCATCTGTGGGAAGAAAATGCATACAAGATACCTTCTGAGTATAATTACTGTCTGTTAATGTGCCTGCTCTTCATGACAGCTGTGATCTGAATGGCTGGGGTGTTTTGAGACTTCTTAACGAGGGAACAAGTAGCTTTTAGCCTGTTTTCTCTGTCTTTTGGGGATTAAAGTACAAACTGCGGGAAGCTCTCCTGATAAGACATTGAACCTTGTATGCAAATAACTTGGTTTAGCTGTGTGTTTAAAAAAAAAAAAAGGATTTTATCTTGAATTTTGCACCAAGCATGGAACAAACTGCTAGATTTTAGTGGGTTGTGACTCTTGGAATTTGGCCAGTAATAGCTTCTTGAAATTGATAGACATGAAAGCTCTTTGTCTTACATGGTGTATTAGACTGTACTACTTGTGTGAGGCCACAGTTTGGTCATGCCAAACTCACTTCCTTTGAATGATTATGGTATTTGGAACTGAGGGGATTTGCCAAACAAAGTGATACCACAACAGAAAGAAACAGAGACATATTAAACATTATAGGTAGGCTTTTCTTTCCCTGATTCTGTGTGTGTATTTAGGCTGATGTGGCTGCATTGCTGTTACGATGTTTCAGAAAGAAATACATTCCACTTTTTCCAAATGTGTTTATGAGAGTGGTGGTGTAGTTGGACTCATCCAACTTTTCATTGGTTCTTTCAGCTCACCAAGTAGCCCAGGGTTGAAAACAAGTTCCTCAGACATACTCTGTCTTGTATTTCAGAAGCTGCACGTTTTTGAAGCATATCTGTGTTCAGGTTTGAAGCCTGTGCTTGGTAGTGGGTGGAATACTGCTGTTGGCCCAGACTCACAACAGTTAACTAAGTGCTTTTCTGTGCCAGGAAGAAATACTTTAATCAGCTGGGAGACAACAGTTTGTCATATGTTTTTTGTTTGTGTGCACTTGGGGAACATGCTGAAACACTGCCTGGCATGAAGTGCTCATACAATTTTCATGCAAGTGTAATACTAAAGTATTTTTTAAATTCTTTGGATAATGAGAACGGTTTAGCTTGGTGCTGACACTTTATTTCTCCTTAAATAATTCCAGCTTGCTTTTTCGGGTGGGGGGCCATGTGTGTGTGTGGTTCTTTTTTTGTTTGGGTTTTTTTTCCTACCCTGGAATAGGAGAATATCAGACCAATAGCAATGCCAACTACTGTTGTAGCTGGCATTGAATCAATAGCTGAGCAACAACTAGGACCTTAGTTTTCTTTTGTGTCAGAGGACAATTTTCTAATTAGTGGGTCAGAAAACATAGCTTGCAAATGTTCCTATACTATAAAAAAAGGAAGTCTTATTTTGGCAGCATCAGTCACAGCACATTTCCATTGAAGTGCTCTGGAGATGCTTTAAATGCTGGCTGGTTAGTGTTGGGTTTGACTGCTAATATAGGTGCTCATTTCACATTGCTTGTGAACAAACCTGGGGCGAGGGTGGGGTTTTTGGTTGGGGTTTTTAATAGTGTGTCTGCCTAGATAGAACACCCCTCTTCTCTCCCTTGTTGCCTTTGCTTCAGTGACTCTCCATTCAATACTGAACCAAACTCTTCAATAACTCCTTTTCAAGCTGTTCTTAATCTTCCTTATTTTCTCTTGAGAACATATCTTACTCATTTAGCAGGCTCCCATTCTGGTAGTTCATGCTTGAGCTTGAGGCCAAAATCTGATCTTCAGTCTCCTCTTCAGAATTACACAAACATTTAGCCGCTGAACTGTACTGTTGGCCTCCACTGTCACATCTCTGCCTCTTTGGGGGTGTTTCAGAGGGTGGTGAATTCCTTGCAGCAGGAGTTTGGTAGATTGTGCCATCTGAAAGCTTTTGTTCGTTCAATTTGTTTTGTGGGTTTGTTCTTTCTAGCAGCCTGATTTGTTTTTAGCATTTGAGAGTATAGCATGTATTTCATTTTTAGAAAAGAATAAATAGAGTTCATAAATATATTTATTTATCTCAACAAAAACAACGGAAGAGATGCCAATCCCAAACTCCAGGCATTCTGCCATCAATTAAAATGCAGTCCAGAACAATAAAAACACTACCCCACCCACATAAAACAAGCAGTCAGCAGGAAAAATAGCAGAATAAAGTTTTACAGTGAAAGCAAACCTTTCTTGACTCGAGCCTTGTGCTGTGATAGCAAACTTGACTGTATTTGTGGGAATGGGCAAATGCTTTTTCTTCCTCTGCAGTAGTTTTTGAATGCAAAATTTGCCACATATTTTTGAAAGTTTCCTGGTTTCTTCCAAATGTCAGGGGTTGTTAAAGAAACCCCTTATAAAGCTCTGTTGTGATTGACTTTTTAGTCAAGTATATTTATGCATGAGAAAAAGAAATTAAATGCTCTGTAAAGGCCTGTCTGCAGCAGTGAGATTTCATGATAGCACAATCACTTTTTGAATTTTGTTCTCTCTTTCCATCAGCTTCATACATTGGTGGGAAGGACAGGTAACCTGTGCCCCATGAAAACATTGCTTATAGTCTTGTATACCTTTAGCCCTTGGCCTAATTATTACTTGGTGTTCACCTACCAATGTAACTGTGAAAGAAAGACTTAAAGGCTGTGAAAGTTTTCCTGTGCCCTTCTTGTGAAACTGTAGCCCTTCTTGGGATTTTGTGTGCCCAGATGGGAGTAATTACTTTTCTGAGCTGGAGCCAAAAGCTTTGCCTTTCATATCATTAGCTGTTTATCAAGGTATTTCTTAATCCTTGCTGAGCCAGCTGACTTGTGTAATATTTTTTCCTGTTTTTTTTTCCAAGGGGCTGTGCATGATGCTTGCCCCTGGGTAAGATCATCCAATTTCCCTCCCCTCACCACCTTGTCTGAAGCCTTGCAAGGTGGGAGAAAAGTGTAATAATGTTCTTTTTTAAAAAATCATCCCTGTTTGTTGTTTGTGTGGGTTTTTTTAAGTTTTGGAGTGGTTTTTTTTGGGAAGCACTTATTGGCATATAGGAAAGCTTTCAATCTTATTCAACACAGTCCTTACAGACCAGAATTTCAGAGTTAGCATTCTCAGAGCAGCCTAACTCTTCTCCCTTACTGCGTGTCAGGACAACAGGATTATTCAGTACCAGATTTCATCTTGACTTTTTGCTTGTCATTTGTGCTGCTCCCTGTAAAGCATTACTATGTGGTAAACCATTTTCTAGTATATGTCATATAAACGACTGGCATGAAAGTTACAGATACGCTTTATGACAAGCATAACCTGAACTCATGAGCCTTTCATTTTCAATTAGGCCTTTGTAGCATGATTTTGCTTCAACTTGTAAGTTTTCTCACGCCAGATCTATGGCAGAGAATTTCAATGGTGGAAGTAAGAGCAGGATTTCCTGACCTACTTCAGTCACCATGATCCAAATTCTGCAAGGTAATTTTTCTGTAAGCTGTGCTGGCTACCTGACCTGGAGGTACAATTTGCTTCCTGTGTTGTGATGACATCTGGAAAAAATTGGTTATTGGTCTCAACATAGTACCTCTTCTAAAATAATTTATTGATAGGAAGGAAGATGAGTGGAGACGAATACAAGTGCTATTTCATATCAGCTATTGCTCATATGGGACTTTAAGTAAAGTGCTTTTCCAGAAAAGTTCCTTCTGCCTGAAGCATATTTTATAAATGCTCCTAGTGATTAGTAAGTAATTTTTAAGCACAGTAATTAGAGTCAGGTTTACTATAGATTTTTCTTTTGTTCATAAGACTTAAATTTTAAGCAGTAGTTTGAAGATTGTTCAAAGGCACTGACTGCTGTTCTTACTGGGATACAAAAAGTGGCATGGGGGCTTTCATTTCTCACATTAAATGGGATATAGAATGTGCTTTCCAGCTTAAACTTGAGGTCTGTTTAAAAACTATGGGAGTGACTGCTTTCTTTTTCTTGCAGCTGCATAAGTACTGGCCATCAGTATGTTCTGCCTTTTTCCCTGTTTCCACTGTGCAGAAACGGGGAGGGGAAAATAATATTATTTCCATCCATATACCTGTTTGAAGTTACAATTATCTTGAACAATTGTTTCAACCAGCTGTAGGAAATAGTTTGTTTCTGAAGTATGGATGAAGGCAAAGATGACTTCTAGAAATTTGGTAAGGTGTATCAACACCTCTTTTAATCTGAAAAGGAAACTTTCTTTTTCCTTAGGTGATAATGGCATTGCAGAGTAGCAGAAGTTTATTACTACAGCTGTTGTGTGCTGGTTTTACAGAACAAATTGAAGGAGTAACCAGGCATGCATGTATTCCAGCAGATTTGAGGGGGCAGCCAAGTATTAATTTAGTTCAGCTGCATCCAGAATAGATGTGTTCTCCCAGTTTTAATAAATGCCTTCCCATCACATGCACAGAAACTTTTAATTTGGATTCCTCTGGATACTGCATTTTAATCTGTTTTTCCCAAATGTATGTACATACTCTTGAAAGTCACCTCATGTATGTTTGGAGCTGATACTTTTAATGTAGTTTCTTGGTTTTGTACCAGAAGGGTGCTGATAACCCAATTGCTGTATGCTGCTTTTTATCCTTAGAGATAAATGCAGTGTAGCCTGCCACCAGTTTGCTATATCCTATATTCCTTATGTTCTTTAAGGTAAAGGGTTGTTGTGAAGTATTAGAATTTGTTTGATGGTGACATTTTTACTTCAAATCTGTTTAGAAGTTGTATTGACTTAAACAATTTGGATATCAACAGAATTAGGTTTTTTAAGATGTGCAAACTCACTTCTCTCTGTGTTGCTGTAGCTGGTAACACACATCTGTATTAACATGGAAATGCAGGTCAATATTTGTCAATATTTAAATGTGTATTTGATTGATGGATGTTAGAACTTGATGCTGTGAGTTCAACTCTGGATAAGGGGATTAAGGGTTGTGTGATGGGCTGTATTTCACTAGGTTCACCCTTTTTCCTGTGTTCCTGTGTCTGCCCTCTTTCTCAGGTACTTGATCAGAAGTCAGAAGGGGAAAAAGACTGTGATTTTGCACTTTATTCCCATTTACCTCTTTTTTTATCATCTCCTATTTTAGGTTCCTGACAGTTTCTTTCCCCCTGCACCTGAGGGCCAAGCACACAGCCCAGCATTCTGGTGCCTGACACGAGAGCAGCCCTGGCAGTTGTTCTCACAGAAAGGCCAGTTCCCTGTTTGTCATCATGGTCATGCATGGTCGAGCTTAATGCTGTCTTCTAAAATTCAGATAGTATGCAGTCAGTGAGGACAGATGTCTTAAGAGAACTTGGATGCTAAATGCCTATTGTATCTACTGAAGTGATGACCTGAGGTTTGGGGAAGGCAGTTTTCCAGATGTTTATAACTTATCTGATCCAGGCAAATGGTCATGGAGATAGAAAAAGATATGTTCCCAGCTCCAAAATACATCCTTAACTGATTTCTAAGTTCAGAAAGAATGAATGATGCAAGGTTTCAATGGATTCTTGTAGGAAATGTCTCTTTCTTCCTTAGAGCTGAAGACAAGATATTTTAAGTTTGTGAAAAGGAATGGAGTTATTTTAGTTGAAACACTGCAAAAGCCTTCAGCACCAAGTGGTTGAAATTTGGCAAATTTTTAAGTGAATATAAAAGGGACTTGTGATTGAAATGTCAGACAATACCAAGACAGCTCCATCTGTCATATTTGGAAGTAACTTGCCTTGCTATTTGTTTATTAGTGCACAAGGTGCTATGATGGTGGGGGAGTTTTTCCCAGAAGATGTTGCAAGGCTTTTTTTTTTTTTTTTTTTTTCTTTTCAGTAAAACTGTGTCTAAAAGAACCACATTTGAAAAACTTCTGGCATACATCTTCTTTTGATCTTCCTGTAAGTATACAAAGCACTAAGAGTCAAATCCTATTAGAATTTTATCTGGTAAATTGAGTTGGAAGCCTTATAAAAGCAGCTCTCCACTTTTGGCTTTGTTCATAACACTTATAGGCAGGGCAGTGTACGTAGAGAAAAATACATCTAAACATTTGATTAAGTTTTATAAAAAAATATTCTCTGAAAGTAAGAAAGTTTGGGTGGAGCTTGTCTATCTGAACAAGTTTGTTTCCCCCATCTAATTTTCTATTGCAAATTATCTTGAAAAGTAATTCCTTTACTTTGAAGTTTTATTAAGGTATAAAATGTTCTGATTTCCAGAGTGTTGAACTAGCAGATGTGTATTATAAATTACCTCTGTGGGCATCTACTCATCTGTTTATCTTGGTAGACTTCAGGAGTGGTGGGTCAAACTACTTCCAGCTTTCAATGGTTACAGATTTGCTGAGTTCAGTACTTTTTCTTGTATGGGAAAATCTGGCCAGTTTTTAATGAGCATTTCTGAAATTTACTGAAAGCTTAAAAAAATACACTTTTTTTTTTCTTTTTTTTTTTTTCTTTATCCTACTGTTATTACTAATTATACTAAAGCTGTCTCTTGGAAAGATCTGACCTCTTTGGTTTGTTGCTGAACCCTGGACAGTGTTCTGCAGGTGGTCTTTGTCATTTCTGTTCCACCTGCAGCTGTTGGGAAAACACATGCAGAAACATAGAAGGAGATGGAAAGGTCAGAAATGCAGAGAAAGGGTAGCCAGATGGTTAAGATAAGGGATTGGGATCATGGGCAGTTTACATATTCCTTCATCAGGTTTAAGCTGCTTTCAGAAAGCAGCCTGGAGTGTTGCCATTTAAGTAAAAGCAGGGGCAGTGGGGGTAGGGAGGTTCAGTCAGACAAGCTGCTTAGTAGACATAAAAACTTTGGTATTTCATATTTAGTAATAAAATTACACAAAAGCTTTTGGGTTCTGGCTTTTGTTTTTTTTCCTCACCCTCCTACCTCATAGTTTTTTGGATCCTTATACTTCTTTTGGGACTCAAATGTAAGTGGAAATCCTGAGTCAGGAAGAAGAGGCTTTTTATTAAGCTCAACTTCCTTCTCATCAGCTACTCTGAGATGATTTCTTAAGTGCTGGAAGTGATGAACATGGTCATTACTGGAGCTTTCATTGTTTGAGACAACCTTTTGGGAATCACTCTGTTACGCCTTTTGCTGAATCGTAATGAAAAACTGGAGGATTTCAGCATCATTTGTAGGAAATAATTTGAGTAATGGTCATATTATTCAAAAACTTGCAAGCTGTTAATTTATTGTTTTAAAAAAATGAATCAAAAATACTCCAAACAGCTGCAGGTCTACATGTTTCCTTACTGTGCCAACAGACTAGCTTTTATAGAAACCTGCAGAAAATTTTAGGTACTCATTTGAGACAAGTGCATAAGTGTCTTGCATAAATGGGTGACATCTGAGAAAAATCTGTTGTGACTTGAAAATGTTTGTTCAAAGTAGACTGTTTAAAGACATGAGCACATGACTTCTGAGGGATAGCACACTGAAGGCCTTAGTCTTGGCTGGATGCTTTTTACTAGGCACTCTTGCTGTATCTGCATGTTTTCCAGGTACAGCTTGATGGTTCAGGAACTGTGCACTTGCAACAAGGATGTTGTTGTGGATCTGTGTAAAGTTTAGGTTGATCTTTAAACCCTGTAATGTCTTCATTACTACAGGAAATGCGCATTAAGAAATGTAGGACCAGCTGATGAAGTTTTTTTATTGCTTCTGAGAAGTGGTGTGACATTTATTTTTAGGTTGAAGTGCTACATATATAGAAAAGCTCTTTATTCCGTTACTTTGAATCCCATCCAAACAGAAGAATTATTCTTAGTTTGGTATCTTCCTTTTAGTAATAATGATGGAAGCTGAAAAGGAGTTGTCCATATAAGATTGCTCTTGGTAATTACCCAGCATACTTTCTAGAACAAAATGAACAATATTTTGCAGGCAGGTTACCTGAGGTTAATGACTAGCTAGCAAGAAAAGCTGTCCTTTCTGATGGACAGCATTGTCTTTTCCAAGTCAGAACTACAATTCAACTAGTTTGAATACCATAACTTGCTATAAAAATTTTTGTCTGATAAGCAGTGAAAGTGTAACGTGTGGCCTTAAATACAGAAGTCTTGATCATATGTTGTTTTCAACCAGTACTCATTGGGTCTTTATGTCAAATATTAATTGATCCTGATGTTGTGCAGTGTTTGCTCTAAGAATCCTGCCAATCAAATGCATGAACAATGAAAGCTGCGTGGAGACTTAGAGGTGAATAAAGAGTAGGAGTAGCAGGTGACTACACATATAGTATGGCCAGTACGGTAGGCAGGAGTTCCACTGTCAGGAGTATAACTGCAGATAAACAGGCATTGCAGATGTGAAGGTAAAAGCACATAGATGAGGAAGGTGAAGCAGCTTTGGTTTTACAGGAGGGAAAAACAAACAGGACTGAAAATGAGTAATGATGGCATACTGAAAGGATGTACCGTCTATAAACTTTCTGCCCTGAAGTGTTGCATGATAACCTCATACACAGAATGTGCTATTTCTATCTTTTCTGTAATAACTTTCAAACTACTTTGAGCTAATATTTTCTTGGTACCTACTTAAAAATGCTTACTTGTGGACTGGTTTTTTTTGTGGTATTTTTTGTTTGTTTTGTGTTTGTTTTGTTTTTGTTTTGGGGTTTTGTTTTGTTGTGTTGTTTGTTTGTTTTTAAGTCAGTGGAGTGTTTTGGCCTGACAGTTGGAAATATAGTGTAATTACATGCTGTTTGCAACATTGTCATTTTGCCTTGTATTTTAGAGAACATGAGTTACATATTGCAGAATAAATATGAGTTACATATTACAGAATGTACACAGAATGTTCCACAAGGGGAAACATTAACACGGGTAAAAGTAACAGTTCATACCTGTGTTGTAACTTAATTATAGGATTGTTTAGGTGAGTCTTATTTTCAGGTGAGTTTTTATTTTCTGTGAGCAGCTTCTGGTGTAGCATGCCCATGCTATTCATCATGCTTATTAAAATGTGTGAAGGGAATCTCGATGCCAGGATGGCCAAACATGTCTTACAGCAACATGTGGTGCAATTGCTTGTGCAGCAGAAGGATTTCTGAGACGGCTGCTGTCGAAGATGGAGTACAGCACAGGCTGAGGAGTTCCAGAGCATCCCGTATGCAGAAAGGCCCTGTGTTACACTTGAATTCTTAAAATATTTTTGCTTTTTTCTGACAGAAATAACAATTTATGAGGTTTCTGGTGAACCAAGGCTGAGGAAATACGTTCTCTCATAAGCTTTTTCTAAGATTCTTCTTTGCAACTGAGCATTTAATAATGATACTAATGAATGTTGTTCTTTGCCTTAACTCCAGATTAATGCTCATTTTTAGAAATTCTGTAATTCAATTCTGACCCCTCTAAAGCTGGGACATGTTTAAGCCCCTGTGTGCCAACCCAAAACATTCCTTCTCATTCACACATCCCCAGTAGTAGTAAACCCTAGAGGAGGATGTAAGGATGGGGAGATTCCTCATGCAGGTCATTAAGCTCTGGGTGGTCTTCTGGCTGTGCTCAAAAGGAAAATCAGTGTTTGTTGTGCTTGTAGGAATAATTCCAGTGTGATGCTTGCAGAGAAGTTTGAACAGGAACAGCAGGTTTCAAAACACACTGTAAAAAAACCAGCATTCATAGATTTATTTACTAGAATTACCAGAGCAGATTCTGGTGTGTATGAGAGACCTTGTGAACTGAGTAAATTTCCTGTGCCACTGTTGATATCCACAGGATGGTGTCACTTCAAGTACACAAAGGCAGATTAGTTCAGTTGCTCTCATTTCTCATTCAGAGAGGAATAAATGGTTGTGCAGAATTATGCTGCACCAGAGTAGATTTCTGTTGTGCAGCTCACATGTTCTGCAAGCTTGAATATGCTTCCCAAAGTGAGCTGCTGTGAGAATTCATCTCAGAAGTTCAAGATAATAGTCGTACAGTTTATAATCTCACTTTGCAAATCTGTGGGGTTTTGGCTCCTTGGGATCAGGCTTACATAGGAACCTTTCTTAGAGTCACAATCTTGCTGTAATTCAAATTAGGTAAAGTTGAGAGCAGCACTGATGATCAAACCTAAGTATAATTTTTCTGTTAAAAATCATTAAATTTTGTTTTATGCTTATATTTCTGCTTTAGATACTTCAGCTGCAGTTTTATTTATTTCTTCCCAGCTGGAGGAAACTGATTTTCTTACCCTGTGAGCTTGGATATTGCTGAAAATTAATTTAGGAGAAGTGATTATGCTGGTGTTCTTTGTTTTCCATTTCCTCCCCCTCTTCTGCCAAGTGGGTTTTTTATTATTATTGCTATTATTAGTTTAAATTGAGATTTAGCACACCTCAGTGTATGCCTGTGCTGTTCTTTTATTTTTTCAAGCTTGGTTTAAACTGACTTGCTTGGGGATGAGAAACAGAATAGCAGCAGTCATTCAGAGCAAGAGGCAGGCTGGCAGGGAAGGTGACTGTCAGATGTATGTGAGAATGCATTTTGACAGTTACACTTTTTAACTGCGCTATGACAAAAGCTTCCCTATATTTCAAGGTCTTAGATGTTTGTATTGAACAAAACAGAGAAACCTGGGGAGGCAGTTCAGATTAATTAGACACGTTGGAATTGTTTTCTCAGGGCTTAAAGTTGTTGCTTGAGAGATATTTATGTTAGAAATTCCTTCCCTGACAGGTACAAATAAACATTTATTGTAGGTGATGGTAAAGAGAGATGCCCCTGCAAGCTCTGTCATTTCATTTTTTACACGGAGCAATGGCGTGGGAGTCCAGTGTGCTGATTGTAATTCCTACATCTGAGAAATGTTCCTTTGTTAATACCCTGCAGTTACGGTCTTCTGGACAGGCTGTAGGGGAATCTCTGCGGTGCTGTAGGTATGTTTGCTGTTTTGCAGCTGCAGAGCTGGAGTGCGCTCAAGTGACATGAGCTGGTAGGTGGTGGAGTGAAATGCTGTCTTTTGTCTCTGTGCCCTGATTTCAAGGCACTTCTTTTAATGCCAGTACTTACCAATAAGCATTATGGACTTTGGTCTGCTTAAGTGTAAGGTTCTGAAAAGCTCTGGCAAACTATCCTGTTCTCTTTTTAGGATGTTGCTGTGCCAGTAAAGCAAGAGATGAAAATTACAATGTCCTGTGGCTTAGACAGACTGAGCTTAATTCCCTTAAGCTTTCAAAGGGAACAGGCTTTGAGCTAAGGCACTCATGTGCAGACTGAAGCAGCTGTGTATGGCCATATGTATGCTGCTGCCTCTGATAGCTTCAGAAGGGGTAGAGAGGACTGATCTCACACCTTGTGCTGTCTGCCACAATCCCAGTGCTGAGTTTGGCAGGTTACAGTTGAAGATACTGTCATGTCATTTACCAAGACCAAATTATGTAGTTTTTTTGCAGTGGTAAAGAAATGAACCAAAACAAGGAGATTTCTAACTTGATCATATAGCTGCTGCTGCTGGTACCGTGGGGCTTTTATCAACCAATTCCTTCCAAAGCATCCAGAAGGCAGTTCCAGCCTGGATCCCATAAGGGATGGTTGTCTGTTCCAGGTGACAGAACTAAGCTTTGTTGGAAGGTGGGTGGTTTTTTTAGGACTTGGCTAAGAATTTCAGTTCATCTTGTCCTGGAGCAGATTGTAGAGGGTAGGTCTTCAAACCAGGATTAGTTTGGGAATTACATCCCCACTACAAAGCCCTACTTGTGTGAGACTTGAACTAATGCTGTGGTATCTTAGGTGGCACACCAAGCAGGCAAGATAGTGTTTATTCTATTTATATGATCACTCTCCAACTGGATTATCAGTCCACCACAGTAAGTATCTGCACTAGAATAACCACACTGCACATTTTGGTCTGTCTTATTTCAGCTCATGATAACAAGTGCATCACCATGTACCAGTGACTCTTGAGGTATTTTACTAATTGCTGTCTTTCAGATCTTTTGAAATAGGTTGCCACAGCTTCTGGCAAAGAACAAACCCATTCCAATGTATGTATAAAAGAGGAGAGGAAAAAAAGCAACACCACAGTTTTTCACTCCTTGCCTTGCCAAAGGATTCATGTTATGTGGCATTACACTCTAATGTTTATATAGCCTCCTTTGTTTTCATTTGGGGATGTTCAAAGGGGACTTCAGTGTTGTAGTGAGATGTGCATGAACAGCTGACTGGAACTTCAAAAGCATTTGTATAAAGTGAAAGATGGTTTGTTTTGCACGTGCCAAGAATCATTTTTGTTTTACTTAGATGAAACCAGATTATGGCATTGAAAACCCAACCATATTAACATTCTTACATAAAGCAAGTTGGGAAGTGATGTTACAGTTGAACTAATTGTTAATTATACAAATAGTCTTGCTGCATATTTTCTTAAGACTTCAGGAATGTTTTCTGATACAGTAGATTTGGGGAGTTTTTATTCTGAGGGGAAAATAGCATAGTAAACAAGTTAGGAATGAAGATACTAAACAAGGCATTTTCTGCACTTAGAAGCATGCTTAAAATTGATTAAATACTTGCTTTCAAGGATTTAATCTTCATCTTTGAGGCATGAACATGCTATTTCTGTCTTTCTCCTCAGGACTTGTTGTAAAACTCTATTCAAACCTTTGTGGTGCCTTACATGGGGGGTAATGAAAGATCAGCATCCCTCTTATGTTAAGGTCCTGCTTTTGTCCTGTTGTTCACTTGACATAGCCAGAAAGAAGGGCTAATGGTTGCTGAATAGTAGCTTATGATGAATTTGAGGATTTGGCTTTTCAAGCCCTGAGCCTTCCACTGTCATTGCTGACAATCACCTACTGCCTCTGTGCTGTTTAAAATCCAAAACAAAAGAAGCAGGCAAAAAAAAAGTTCCTATTCTGCACATCTGGAGAAAAAATGGAATTTCTGTCATTTTTATTGTTAGATTGTTTTGTAAGGAAAATCGGATGTTTCCATTTAGGTATTTCAGATTTAACTCTATTAAATGTCACTGTGCAAACACTGATTTACAAAAAATCTGAGATTAAAAAAGAAAAAGCTTGGTGGTTTTTGTAATTTTTTTTAATCTTTTTCTACTCTGCAAAGGTAAACATATGAAACAACTGCAGTACAGTTAAAAAGG
Organism: Acropternis orthonyx; assembly: GCA_035583155.1. Classification (NCBI taxonomy): domain Eukaryota; kingdom Metazoa; phylum Chordata; class Aves; order Passeriformes; family Rhinocryptidae; genus Acropternis; species Acropternis orthonyx. The sequence continues at coordinate 19,487,216 of JAWWEU010000111.1, read as the reverse complement.
AGAAAAAAAAAAAGTTACCCTCTCCTCGTGTCCCACAACAGAGTACCTGTGCCTGCACTAATACAGATTAATCCCATGTGGACATTTTAAGGTCTGCCTAGGGACCCACCTTATTGGTAACTCTTTGATTCCAGGTAATTGATTGCCCTGGCAGAGATGATTTTTAAGCATTACTGGGTATAGTATTTGAAGTGAATTGCTGCAAGAGTGGAAAGTAGCTAGGACAACCCACCCTGGGGAAAAGGGGGATTGGATGGGAGTAGGCATTAAGGAGAGAAGCTGCGAAGACACAAAAGCAAACCCCAAACCAAAACACAATACAAACATCGTGAGGAACAGCCGTGGAGCTTCTCTTTATTTTGAGAATCTGGATGCTGGGAGATTCGGGAAGGAAAGTGTTAAGACTTCTTACTCTATTTTAGTGTTCAAAAAGAACTGTAGGAGAAGTCACATTTAGCCTTTCTGCTTTGATTACTTATAAAAAACACATACCTTGTTAGGCTTTTTGCACCTAAATAACTTCTCTCGGTGTGATACGACATATCAGATTTACGTTTTCTTTATTCCTCTTTTCTCCTGCTATTAAATTCCATATGCTGCTCTTTCCAAAAGATTGCTAAGACATCAGCTTAAATCTGCAGTGGTTCTTAATATGTTCCTAGATGCATTACCGAGAAGAGGCTTGAACAAATGTCTGAAGTGATCATTACCCCATAACTGTGGGTTTTGCACCTAGTAGGCAAGTCTTTGCATGGAATGGTGTGAGAGGTGACCCCATTCACTGCAGGGTATCAGGAGGTGGTAGTCACTCAGTAGGGTGTGTCAGCTGAGGTCCATCCTCTTGAGCAGGGGACTGGGGAAAGGACACCTGAGATACTGGTGTTAACTTTGTTTCAAAGACCAAGCAAAACTAAATTAGTGTTCTCAGTGTCCCTATTTCCACTTTGTAGGACAGTTTTTTGCTTGCCTGCTGGACACTGAGCCATGTTGTTCCTCAGAAGTATTTTGCTACTAAGGTGTAAACCACTAAAATAAATCCTTCTTCAATACATTGAACAACTTTTAGTATTTTCCTTCAGTAAGAATGCAGAAACAGCTTCAAGCTGTTCTTTAAGACTTTTGCCACAGGATGGGGCTGTTGCACTGCCCAAATGTGTGTGATCTGTCCCGTCACAGAACTGCAACCAAGCACTGTTTTCAGTGCTAACCTGAAACTACACTCCTGTCACTTTTCTTTATTATTCACCAGTCCGTGTAGTGGGCCTCAGTTTATTCACTTTCAAGAGGTAGGAAACTTGGAGTAAGGTGTTGCTGGCTTGCTAAGTGTAGATCAACTTTGTTTCTTTTAGAGGCATTTTTGTACCATATGACAAGCCCAGGTAGTGAGGTAATAATCCACATAAAGGGGATTTGGTTCATATATCACAGAATATGTTAAATATTAAATTTGGGGGGGCGAGGGGGGTTAAGCCTTTATTAAGTCCATATTTGTGTTTTAGAAATGTGCCAAGAAGTGTTCTAATGAAGCAGCACCTGGGGGTTAATAAATGATATCATGAATCCATTCTGATTGCCAAGAAAGGTTTTAATAAAGGAAGCCATGCCCAGGGTTGACTGTTTCATCCATGAGGAATAATTGTTTTGTTTCCATGTTTCTTTTATTGAGTGGTTATAAGAAGTTTGCTTTTTAGGATCAAATCATTTATGGTTGTCCTGCATGTTTCTGTGTACTGTTTGCATAAAGAGCTAGCCCTTGGTAGGTGCAAACTGTGGGAGGTGTTACTTTGATTGCATGAAGAGCTTCCATCTTCTACTGCCTTTCACATTTATCTCATTCTCCTCTGTTTCCACTTCCCTCAAACATTCAGGGTGAAGTGAAGTCTGAAGACAGGCCAGAATGGAATATACTGCGTGATGACTTCATGATGGGGGCATCTATGAAGGACTGGGACAAAGAAAGTGATGGAGAGGGTGATAATGAACAAGGAGGTGGTCTGAAAGAAGAAGATGACAGTGACTGAATGAAACTGAAAACCATTCAAGATAATTTCTTATCTTTTTAACTTTGTTTGGATAAAAAGTCAGCATTCTGTGAATGTACAACACTTGGAGGATACCTCATATTTTAAAAAAAAAAAAAAACCAGAAAGACACAACCTTGGAGTGTTTTCTCCTCCATGTCAAACTTTTATTTAATATAGTTCCATTTGCTATACTGAAATCCTGAAATATTTTCCAAAACAAGTATAATTTTCAACATATTTCCAAAACATTTTGTACAGTCAAAATAGTGGCACTTGCCCAATGAAAGAAAGATTTTGCCAAGGTCATTAAAAGTTTATACATTAGTCATGGCAATTGATGTATTAGTGTGCCTGCATTTCCAAATCAGTGTTGCACTTTGAAAAGTTGTTGCAATTTGCCGTAGAAATGGCTTACAATAAACACACAAATGCCGTCACCTTGTAAAGTTATTGAACTCCTATAGAGTCTTTACTACTTTGGCCAGAAAAGGTTCTGTAGATAATAAAGAAAAGTAACCATTAATGTGATAGTTCTGGTCTTGGAGCATTAGTTTGATTGGAGACAATTCTGGAAACATAATTGTAAAAAGAGAGACTTGACCCTACTGATTGGGGTTTATATATATAATTTTTATATATATATATATATATGTTTTTTCCATTGTAAGTCTGAAGTTGTATAACCTGAGAGTCTGGTGGGAGAGGAAAGGACAGTCATTGCTATTGGTTTCACTGGGGAGGGAGGGCTTTTCTAGCAATACTGCATGAAATTGTGTTCAGTGTTGCTTCCTTTTCAGTTCTGGTGTTCTGGCTTTTTTTCAGTATGGAGATGAATCTCTGAGCTACAGCCTTGGGGTTTAGTCAGCTCTAATGCTAATTCCTCAGGTCTGTAAAGGGTCAAACAAGCCCTTCCTTTCAGGCACGTACCATAAAAGTAACAAATTTGGAAGACATCTGTCAGGGTAACACAATTGGTTTTGTTTAAGCTATAGCACTTTCTCCTCAGTAGTTGTTTGGTTGCAAAGGTATAGAAGCTAACATACATAATAAGAATATATTCTGTATAAGCATACAGAAGGAACTGTGTTGTGGTCAAGGTGTTCCAAATGAGAGGCTAGGGTTGAATTCTGATGCCTTTGCTGTTCCAGACTGGCTGTCTGATGCTGTTTCGTTTGTTTGACTTTGCTATCACATTTCCCCATTTGCTATGTGAAGAAAATGCCTTGGGGCCTATTAATTGATACTTAAAATACATGGTACTGTTCTGTCCACTTGTGCAGATGCCTTATGTACAAACCTTTCTTTGTACCTGCTTACATGCAGGATACGATTAGGAGCAACTTTGAAATTTTCAGTCTTCAGCATGGAAATGTGCAGTAGGACAGTGGATTTAGATTTTCTCTAACCAAGGCATTGAGGAGGGGAGAGTGTTTGAACTTGGAGTGTACTGCAGGATAAAAAAAATATAGATAAAAAATGGCAGAAAACCCCATCCCAACAACTGGCAATCATTGTGTTATCCCTAGCCTATTCATCTGGTATATATTGTAGCATAATTTCTTTGAGGAGAACTCAAAGCTAACAGCAGAAATGTTTAGATTTTCAAGCTGTTTTGAGTGTTAAACATATTAGATATCTGAGGAGACATTAGTTTGTGGCCTGATATTTATTATCACAAATGAAGGCATGCACCCAAAATACCAAGTGGCAAAACCACAGAAGTTTGACATATGGTTATCCTGGCTTCTGAAGGCTTGACATCTGTATAGCTGTTCACTGAGAGTTACTGTCTCATTAGTGCAATGCAAAAATATGCTGCAAGGGATTTTGAGTCTACGAAACGGCATAATATTCTAATCTGACATTGCTTTCTTTCTACAGAGTTCAGTTGCTTTGTGTGAAAAAATACATCAGCACCCTTAAATATGCAGTTGTTCTCTCGTTTTGTGTGCCTGGTCTCTCTTGACGATCAAGCTTTTAGAAAATAATCTAAGTTTTTCTTAGGAACAATGACATCCTGAGATGATTATAAAAATTTCAAAATACTTTCCAAATACTTTTAGAATACTTGGGTGTTTGTGCTTTTTTTGGAGTAATGTTTTGATTAAAGCACTGAAGTGTCTCGTGTGTTTAAGAAAAATGTGGACTATATCAATTATTTTAAGCTTCCATTTCACTTAGTCTATATGTGGAGAGCATCTCTTGGATTTTAAGAAGCATAATACTTATACTTCTATGTATATTGGGTAGTTATTTAAATTTTATAGTGTACCTTGCCTTTGCCTTGTCCTTTGGTTGTGGAGAAGCTCCTAGAATAACTAAAATTAACTACATATTTTGATTTTAAGCACTTGGTGACCATTTTATTTCACAAGTTTTGTTTTTATTGACTAGCAGTTCAAAAGATCTAAACCTTGTTTCACATGGGCAGCTTCCAGTTTCCTCTCTCAGCTCTGGGATCAGCTGCCCTACCCCCTTTTTCAATAATATTCTTCCTCTTCAATAACTACCAAGAACAACCTTCAGCAGCTTTTCCCAGCAGTCAGAGTGCTTGGTCTGTTTTTCCTGCTCCCATGAATATCTCTGCTTAAGCAAATCTGTGCCGCTGCCCTTCATTCCAGAGAGCATGAATCATCTCAACTTTGTATATTTCTGTACCTATCTATATAAAGCCAATAAGGATGGGGTGGTTCCAGTTTTATTAGGCTTCAAGCCAATTCCAGAGTATGTAGAGTTTAATATTCTATGGATTGCATGCAAAGCACCAGTTTTGTTTAATAACAGAAGGCACAGGGTCAGCTCTTCCCCGTGTCTCTTGTCCCCCGGCCCCTCTAAGCACAATTCACATCAATCGTGCTAACTTTTTTCAGCAAGGAAAGCATCAGTTGGCCTGTGGAAAAAAAATAATTTTATTCTCCCTGCTTTTCTTCAGCCTCTTGATAGGGAAACACTTTGAAAGTGGTGAGGGAATATCCTTGTTGTGCCTGATGCAACTGCACCACAGCATCTTCTGCAGCTGTGAGGAAGGTTCTGGGTTCACAAGTTGAGCAGAACAAAAGAGCTGGAAGCTGCCTCCTAGTGAAGATAGGGCTTTTTGTGTGTGTGATTCGTTTTAAAGAGAGACATTAATTGTTTGGGGGCCCTAAAAGTGTTTTGACTGATGCTTCCAGAAGAAGGTGGTCTGTGGAGCTGCATCTGTTCAGAGCTGGCTCAGTGTCTGTCTCTAGGGAGGAAGGCAGAAGTCATCTGGCACACAACACTCTGCACAACTTAAAATGACAAACTTCTCATTCTTATGAAATGAGTCCTGGCATAGTTAATATATACACAGAGCAGTTGTCAGCGTTGTTCATTTCCAACCCCTGTGAATTGCTCAATGGTTTCTTCAAGATTTGCTGAGGTAAGGAATGAGAGGGCCAGGAGAAGGCTTGAGGTATGAAGACTTAGGATCTTGTTACACAGATAGGGTCCTTATGTTAAATAAGATGTTAAACTTGGGAGTCTAAGACCTCCATGGCAGATGCTGAAGACCAAACAAGTTCTTAGTTTACAGATGGTGAATGTATATTCTATTGCTGTTCTAAAGCAGTGGCTTCTAACCTCTTGCAGTATGTAAACCTCAAATATTTCACCTCTGTAAGTGATGTAGCAGATAAAGGCTCTTCCTTAATCATTCTTTTTCAGACTGATAGTGATGGCTCATACTTCTTAGACAAAGCATTTTCTTTTCAAATGAATCTTTTCAATTGCTTTTCTGTCTTAAGGGCCATGTTCAAAATTAATAGCTTCAACACCAAAGATGTTTATGTTTGTATAATGCTTCATCCCTTGGAATGATTTATTTTTGTTTAAATCCATGTGTTTAACCTGTTGGATACCAAATTGTTAAATGAATTAGGGCACTTTCATCAAGCTTTCAGATGTGAACTCATGATCACAAGTGTCTTCCCAGAGGCACTTTGGAAGGTGAATTTAGGAATACTCATAAAAAGCAGTATTTCTTCACAGTGCCTCAGTTGATTCAATAGCCCATTCTCTTATGCCAGTGCATGAACTTTTGGAGCATTATTTTATACCACTTTTTTAGTGTTTCTTAACTCTGTTTTCAGTATATGTGGTGTTAATTGTAAACTGCTAACCAGGGTCAGACTTCCATCGAGGTTTTGATACCACTACAATTTCTTACCGTGTTCTCAGAAGTAGCTGAATAATTAATAGAAATAGTTCACTTAAACCGGTTACACTCATCAGAAACTTTATGTGTAATTTAAAATGGTTAGATATAAAACCTGCTGATACAATATACTAATCTTGTCTGTTATAGACCTGTGTGATCACAAGTAGAAGGTAACAAAGTTGTTTAGGATAGTTTTAAAGCCTGTTTGAATATCGAAGTACTTAAAGATTCCACTAGCCATTTATGAGCCCTTTATAAAGTACATTATGAATATAATCTTAGAGATTGTGATGGTTATTTTTTAGAGGAGTGAAATACTTGACAGCACCTGCTGAAATATGTTACATGCTTATGAAAGAAATATTTTTCATTAAGAAAAAGCTTCATGAAATTCTCGAGTGTCTCTTCATGAAAACAGAAAATGATTTTTCAGAACCTTCAGACATGATCCTCAGTTTAAGGACTCAGCTAAAGCAATGTATTAGATCCAAGTATAAATATACTTCCAGTATGAACATCAATAAAACAAATCCAGCATGGGAGGATGATACATTGATACTCATTTGTGCAGACTGTGTTAGCAAAGGGACTGGTCAGGCCTTGCAAGGTATTGAACAGCTTTCTGACATACCAGTGCAACCAGCAGGTCAGATAAGGATTGCCAGTGCTGTTCTCTCCATCTGTTATGTTTTGCCTTTTAAAAAAAAACCCTGCTGGAGTGTTCTTTTATTTTAAATTTTGGTGTCATTGCCTAGAATTAAAGAAGAAGTGAAATGCATTTTATGTGAAGAAGATAGTTCAAAAGTTAGAAGGGAAATGCATTACCTGTGTATCTTTCTATAATGTCAATATTATGCTTCCCAGAGGCAAACTATTGTCTTTGATTCTCATTCACTTCAGTTGCTGTTGAAGCACATTGCTGGACTATCTGCCTTGTGATGAATTAATTTCTTTTAATTTCATAAGACTGGAGTGATGGGTTTGTGGAGTCAGGGCCTTTATGTGAGATAATACTGGGTTTGACATCTGCATTTTCAGCCAATGTGTAGGCGTTTTTGCACTCTGATTTAACTGTTAATAAGGAGGTTGTTCAAAACACTTAAATTTGTGAGAGGAGGTATTTCAGCTGTCATTCTATGGCCATGATGGGGAAGTTTAGAAGTTAAGGTCGAAAGTACGGATTGGACTTTGGTAAGTTTAATGAAGATAGTTCTCCCATTCTTGGTATCTGTCATTCTTAAATCTTGTTTGCACAACACCTTTCACTTACTTTTCTAGAAAATACAGAACCCTTAAATTTGTGTTAAAGTACTACAATTAGTTTCATCTTCCTAATGGTGTATGGCCAGACAGGGTACCGTGCTCAGCTCCAGGCTGGGGCTGGCAGATGTGCAGGTGGAGCTGCTCTTCAGCTTCCTGGGGCAGCCTGGACCCAAGCTGGTGCCTCTGGGTGGCATGAATCAGGAAAGGACAGAGTATCTCTTGTCTGTATACAGGGCTTGGGAGCCCTTTTGCTGGGAAAGCTGAGCAGTTGTATAAATATTGTACCCTGCTGGGTCCACAGGGTCCAGCTGAAAAACAGGGGAGTAGGTTTCTTTAACTGCAATCACATCTGAAAGATCACTGATTCACTAGAAGCAGATATTGAACACCTTTGCCATGCCATATAGGTGGCCTGTTCAAGTTCTGGCTCTAAAATAATGTAGACAAGGATCAAAATTATTACACAGAAATGTATTTTTCTGTTCTAATTCTAGATTGAGTCACCAAGCTCAAACCATCTAGCTGGAAGGATGTGGCTATTCAAGAATACTGCTTTCACTGATTTCAGTAGCCAGGCATAGAAAATGCATTTAAAAATGTGTAAGGCTCAAAGGCAACAGAAAGACCTCTGCACTAGTTTGGTGAGTGCAGCACAAAAGCTTGGGTATTGCATGAGGGTTGGTTTGGTTGTGGATTTGGTTTTTCTTTTCCATGAGGTAATATGAAAAAATGCATTGTTTTCTGTAAACTTTCTAGGATTGTCTTGAACATGTGTTGCTTAAAAACCATTAGGAAAAAACATTTCTGAAGCTGTGTTAGCTCAGAGCTTTTCATCTATGCAGACTGCAGAAGCAGCTTGTGAACAAGTCAGGGTGCCAGACCCAGAGCTATTTGGTTTTTGTAGCTGCAGAATATGACTTAAAATATGGCAATACTAGCTGGTCCATTTTTGAAGTTGCTGCCAATTAAGCTTGCTATGTACATAATCTTCAGCAGTGTGATCTGGATGCACATTCTAACTTGAGTTACATGATTTTAATGCTTTCTTAGGAAGACAATATTTACAGATATCATTTGTGTGTTACTTAATGAGGTATAACCCAGATCATCACTGAGCAGTTCAGAAATAGAAGGCAACAGCTGTAATACCAAAAAGAGATGCAGGTTACGAGTTCAAACCTTGAGAGTAAAGGGATGACTTTTACCCTACTGTCTTGACTTTGTCATGCTTGCTGTAAGTAGATGTCAAGACCTCTGGTGTATAAACCACTGTGCTTGTATTTCTCTTTTTTTAATTATTTTTAGTTAGTCAATCTGATCATTTCCTCTGCTGATATTTAAGTCTTACTGACTTTAGAGGAAACAGGATTTCCTGTAGTGATTAAAGCCACAGGTGCTAGGATTAAGGAAGGCCTTTTTTTGGTGGCACATAGACTAAAACTGGAATGATATGGAGAAGATTAGTGTGGCATCCTCAGGGCTGAGAAGCAGATTTGGGAAGGCACGTGAGGGGATCAAACTCTGTGAAGTGTAACCATGGGGGAACTTCTCTGGCATACACAGTTTTTATGAAAACCTGAGTCTTAACTGATGGAAAAAAAGATGTCCGAACAAAGATGGAAATTGGCTGTTGGAAGCAGAAACTTCTTTGGATGCACCATTGATATGTGCAGCCTTTATGGAAAACATGCATATTTTTAGCATAGAGGGTTTACACGATTGATTGTTACATTGCGTCCCTAGACCCCCTAGGTCTGGCTCTGCTCTTCAGAGACAGGGTGCAACTTTACTGCAGGGAAGCTATTTTATGAGTTGTAAAATATAAGCCTTGTAAAATGTGAATAATAACGGAGCACTGAAATACAGACTAATGGTGATGTTCCTTTCTGTTCCCTTAATCCTCTTACCCAGAAGACTTTTTTTGGGGGGCAGTGGGGGGAAGTTATTCTAAGGGACAGCCATTATCTCTCAGCTCCTCTTGAATGTTCCCCTTTCCTTCAGATTTTAGTCATTCTGGTGTGAGGTGTCCTGGCTAAAGGTCCAGTGTTGTTTTGGTTTTTTGAGGTTTTTTATGGGGTTTTGGGGGGTAATTTCATTCTAGATGTCATTTATTAAGATACAGTTTTAAACACACAGATTATGCACTGCTGTGTGGAATTACAGCTTGTGTTCTCACTCAATGGTGGAGGTGATACCATTCCATAAGATCACAGAGGTGACACTTTTTAATCAGATCCTGACTGTTTCCACTGAAGTTATTGAATCTATTTGTAGGAACGGGAACTTTCTTTTATAGACAGATATATGTGTATAAATATATATATATATATATATGTATATAAATATAAAAATGTGTGTGTGTGTGTGTGTATCTATAAATATATATAAATGAAAGTTCTTACTCCTGTTATATATTTTACATTTGTTCATATATATATATATATATATAAAAAATAAGATCTGGTCCATACAAATAAGGTTTTTTTCTATATCAGAAACCTTTGATTTGCAAGTTGACAAGTAGTTGCATATGTATATATGGATGGCAGTCTTGCGTGTCAAACAGCATGTTCTATAAAGTAGCCTTTATCTTCTGGAACATGAGTGTTGCAGGAATGGGCTGTGGTTTTGTGAAATGCAATCCTGGGGCAGTGGGTCTGCTTGTATTAGTAAGGTCAGCAGGGTTTGCTCTCAAATTCATCCAGGCGTTACTGCACACACTAATGAAATGTGCAGCACAGAGGTATGACTTCTGCTTCACTAAGGATAATAAACAGTAAAATCTAAGGTTTTATTATAGTATATATTACAACTTTCCATTATTTGTCATCTCCTCTTTGCCTCACCTTTATTAGGTGCCACCTTGGCTCTAGGAGTTGAACCCTTATACATGTACTTTTATAAAAAGGAGAATTCAAAAGTTTTTTCCCTAGCACCCCGCATCAGAATAACTGAGATTCTACACAACCACAGTTACTGCTGCAGATTTCTGTGCATGCCACAAAGAATTAATTGTGCAATCATCCTACACTCGTCATCAGTGTGAGAATTTACAAAAGTCACCTCTTAACTTTAAAAAGTTGTTCCTCCTCCAACAATGTTCTTTAGTTTATGAAATGTGGCCAGCCACCTCACTTAATGACCTGGTCGTCAGCAGTTTTAGAAAGATTATTGCCTTTGTATTTTGCACAGCACATTTGCGTATAACCAAAACAATCTAAAAAGAAACCACAAATTGTAAAATCCTGACCACATAATTTTTAAGTTAATAGGAAACATGAAACCTTTACGTTTAGTGAAGTAACTTTCCAGGTGTCTCTGTTTTTCTAATAAACAGTTACTGTTTATTAAAAAAAAAAAGAATATGTAAAAAGACAGTATTGTATTGAATTAAAAGCTCCAAAACAGATAAGTTCTGTTCTTTCCCTATGTGCACGCTAAGGGCCCATTCCTACTTTTTGACTTACAAAGCTTCTACTGACAGCTGCCCCGCAGGACAAGGCCATTTCATAGAGGCACAGGGAAGAGATAAGTGTAAGCTGAGTTAAACTTCAGTGCCTGATAATCTCAGCAGTTTTTGAAAGAAACAGGTAGTCATCAAATAAAAACTGTTTCAGAATGAATCAAAACCAAAAAGCTTTTCAGGCTAAAATCCAAAGTTATAATTGGGATAATTTTGACAGATGTATCAGTCCCAAAACTAACAGCAGAATTTTGAAGCTGGATTACCTGGGCAGAAGATCATGCTGTAATGGAATCCTGATGATACTATTCTTTATCTAACTCTGTAGAGTGCCCACAGTTTGGCTCTGTCATTTCTGACAAGTTTTAATTGCCTCCTCTGTTGTTGCAAGGTAGAAGTGGCATCTGTTTGAGTGTAGTTTGCAGGACTTCTGTGGCAAAAAAACCTCCTTAAATTGTGCAGGGGAGAGATTTTAGAAATAAGATCAGGTATATCATGATGTCTGTATTCCAGATATCTTCCATTTAGATTACATAATGGAAAGTCAATGTTTGTGAATGTGGATGTGTATTTGAGTGATTTGGCTAGCAGGTAGGGGTCTCTTCCTGGAGCAAACTGGAGCAGTCCAGGCATGTGTGGTGGGCTTCTGCAGCTGCTGGGGATTTAGCTCAAGTGGCTGGGGCGTTTGGAATGAAGAATGCTGCTATGTCTGGGAAGTTTTGCCTGGCAAAAACATCACCATGGTGACATCAGAAAGTTTTAGGGAATCAAGCATTGTTGCAGTGGTGAGGCAAAACGGAGACATGCACCTGGGTAAGCCTGACACCCTGTGTCACAATATAAAGGTCAGAAGAGAAGCAAAGGGTTCATCTCAAATGAGAACAAACACAAGATTTAATTCTTTTTTTTTTTCCTAGCTGTTCTAAAAGACACTAAAGAATCATTGACAAATCTGAAGGAATCAGCAACGTTCAAAATCTAGTTGAACTGGTTTGCTGTCAGCCTGACTGGGATCTCTGGTGGTTTACACGGAGGGTTCCTCTGCAGCTTGGACCTCCTGTGGCTGCATGGGCAGCCTGGCCAGACAGGCACATGGAGGTTGATGGCTTCCAGCATGGCACTCCTAAGGCTGCAGAATTTGTGAAAGACACTGAAAAGTTTGGGTTGGTGGAGTTTTTTGTTAGTTGATGGTTTGTTTGTTTGTTTGTTTGTTTTTTCACAAATAAACTCTCAAGAATCAAAACACTGCCAGCTGGTAGGGCTGCATTTGCAGAGGTATCCTGAGAGACGGTGGGAGGTTCCCCGCAGAAGGAGGGTATCCAGCAGTGTCCCAGTGACTGCTCTGAAGCGCTTGGGATGAGTGGCAGGCAGTGCATTTACAGCAGCAAAGTGTTACAGGGCCATAGTTGCTGTTTAAGGAATTTCTCCATGGTTTCAGCTAGAGATTTTGGAGGAAATAATTTAATAACCCTTTTTCTTTAGAAGTATTTGCGGTTGAGGTACCTTGTGTAACAGAGCTGATTCCTCAGCTGCTTAGCAGTGGAGCTGTGAGATGTAACAGCTCAAGGAACTGTCCCCTTGGTTTTTTACAGGTGTGTTGCAGAAGTGAAACCAGCTGAGTCTACATGTTGAGCTTGCTTGTTTATTTGAGTAATTTTGGAAACATTGCCATTCCTGACACTGCAGCTGTGTTTTTGAGGTCAGTAGGAGCAGGACATTGACATGTACAGCAATAAAAGTGTGATGTTGTGGCAGAGACGTTTAATCTCGCCTTGCAGGAATTCATGGATTTAAGTGGAAAACACCATTAACTCTTGCGCTGGGAGGATACAGTCTCGGTTGTCTGCAGTGCTGTACATTCCCACATGGTGTTAAAGAATAAAGAATAAGTTTACTTTCAGAGTCTGCGTGTGCACACATACCTTTCAAAAATATATTTTCTTAGTTCCTTCATCTCTTGGAGAATCTCATCGTTGCTGGTATCCACAGCAGGATGAGGTTAGCTGGCCATGTTGGTGCAAGGTTTCCCTGCAGCAGAGCCTTGCCAGGGCAAACAGTGTGCAGCAGCTCTATGTTGCTGGGTGTCTCCATCACCCCAGCATACAGCCACAGCTGCTTGGAGGAAGAACTTTTCTTCACTGGGAAGGAAAACTTCACATTTAATTTGGTGACTGCCATTCTCTAACTTTGGAAAACATTCAAACATTTTGCAGAAAGAAGATGGTTCCTGAGATGTGGTCAGCTGGAGAAAGTCGTTGGTGGTGTTTGGCTGGTTTATGTCTTACATGACTCTCATTGTGCTTTCAAATATGTCCCAGTCATCCTATCTCACTTCCTCTTATGTGTATTTACCTGTAATACCACCAGTAATGGCCAAACTGTGTTCTTGGAACACCTATGGCCCTTTGAGTACCACTTTTACATGTTTCTTCATCTCTGTAAACTAGACTTTCTTCAGAAACAGCCTTGACCCACCTAGGAGGGTATAATTAGAAACTTCTGACAAGTAAAAGCAGTAATAACTTAATTCTGAAGGGAATATAAGGCTAAAATGGGTGAGACTAAAGAAATAGGCTACCTGATCCCTTTATAATGTTAATGTACAGGGCTGAGAAATGGACTGCAAAGGAAAAGCTTTATGGCATTAAGCTGAGGGATGCCTAGTAGAACGTAGAGTGATTTCCCTAGGGCAGAGGAGGGTATGACAGAGCCTGTGATGCTTGTTGTGGCCAAATGAGGCAGCGGAAAAATTGAATTACAGGCATAGCCAAAGCATTTGGGGCTTGAGAATTTCTGTCAAGTGCAGATGAGGATGTATTTGCAGGCTTCTGACAGGAGAGGAGACCTCGGAGAAGGAGCAAATCCTTCTCATCTCTCGGCTCTCCCTACTTGGCCGGTAGTGCCGATTACCAAACTGCCCGGGGAGCAATGAGAATTGGAAGTGAAACTCGGAGGCAGTGCGAAGAGCGTTCTGTGACGGTGCAGCGGGCAGAGCCTTAAATGCTGCCCCGCAACCCTGAATAACAGGAACGCATCTGAGTGGTGTCGGAGAGGCGCGTCGTTCTTACCCTCTAAAGCCAGAGTGGTATTTGACCCAAATTACTTTAATAATAGGTGCAAGAAGGACTACAGCCTTTATTTAAAAAATAAATAAAATAAAATGAAATGAAATAAAATAAAATAAAATAAAATAAAATAAAAGCAGGAGTTGCTTTTTCTTCCCGGCTCCGGGCTGCCTCGGCTCTCCTCGTCCCGCGGTGAGGCACCTCGGCAGCGGCAGGAATAAATAGCCGGGCGGCGGCGCGGTGCCCTCCGTTCCCGCAGCCCCTCCACGTCACTTCGCAGCGAGGCGAGCACGTGGGGCGGGGAGATCGTATAAATCTCCCTCTCCCTGCGCGGCCGTGATGTTATCTGCTGGCACCCGTCCCCTCCGCGCAGGGAGAGCCGAGGGGCCGGGAGCGGCAGGCGGGGGGCGCCGGGCGGAGCGCTAGAGCGCGGGGGGACGGGGCCAGCCCCAGCGCCGTGGGGGAGGCCGGCGGAGGGGTGGGAAGAGAGCGGCGCAGCGCTACGCTGCCAGCGGCGGGCGGCCGGCTCCGCGCCTGCGACCCGCGGGAGGCTGCCGGGGCGGCGGCGCTGCCTCGCTCACTGCGGCGCGGGGTTGGCGTTTCGGGAGGAGGAGGAGGAGAGGAGGAGGGAGCTGGAAAAGAGCTCTGCGGCCCGGGCGGGGGTGGG
>JAWWEU010000111.1:19341405-19472457 GCA_035583155.1 Acropternis orthonyx | reverse complement strand
AGGCGCGGAGGAGGGCGCGGGAAATGAGCTCTGCGGCGCGGGCGGGGGTTGGTCGGTGCATGCGGCGCGGGGCGCACGCAGCAGCTTGCGGGACGCGGCCGGACGGGGGATCGCCGCTCGCCGCCGGGGCGGGGGCCGGGGCCGCCGCCTGCCGCTACCGCTGGCCCGGGCCGGGCGCGGGGGCCGGGGCTCGGCGCCGCCGGGCGCACACGTGCGCGGCTCTGCCCGCCGCGGGGGCTGAGCGCCATCGGGAGCGGGGCGGTGCCGCTCTGCCTGCCCCTGCCCCTGCCCCTGTCCCTGCCCGCCGGGAGCCGTCGAGCGCCGCGGGCGCACGGCAGCGATCAGCGCCGCGCCGGCACCCTCTTTCTGCCGGCCGCGGCAGCGCCCCGTGATACCCATCACTGCGCCTTCTCTCCCAGCTCCCTCTCTCTCTCTTTTTTTTTTTTTCCTTCCCCCCCCCTTCAGATTTTTGTTTTCCAGCGCACTGAGAGCAGCCTCTCTTCCATTTACTTGAGTCGCAGGTTTGTTGCATCTATTTGGGGGCGTTTTTTCCCCTATTTTTTGCTGTCCGGCTCACTCCACCCCCGAATTTTATCTAGTTGTAGCAACTTGCTGCTTGTTTTTTTTCTTTTTTTTTTAATTGGTTATTATTATTACTGGTATTTTTTCACTGGCACCTCCCGTGCGTTTCCCGATTGCGAGCCGCCCTCACAGCCCGGTTTTTAGCAGTATTTTGTCTGCATATCTCCCCTTCGTTTGCACAGAGCCCCTTTTTATTTTTTGATTTTTTTTCCTTCGTTGTTAAAGTCACTTTTTTTTTTTTTTTTTTGGGGTGGGGGGGCGCTGTGTTTAAACACTTAAAATGCACTGCTATCTCCTGAGCGTGCTCCTCACCGTGGAT
The DNA here is from genome assembly GCA_035583155.1 of Acropternis orthonyx. Classification (NCBI taxonomy): domain Eukaryota; kingdom Metazoa; phylum Chordata; class Aves; order Passeriformes; family Rhinocryptidae; genus Acropternis; species Acropternis orthonyx. The sequence continues at coordinate 19,471,556 of JAWWEU010000111.1, read as the reverse complement.
CTGGCCACCGTGGCTCTCAGCCTGTCTACCTGCAGCACCCTCGACATGGATCAGTTTATGCGCAAGAGGATCGAGGCTATCCGGGGGCAGATCTTGAGCAAACTGAAGCTCACCAGCCCCCCAGACGAGTACCCCGAGCCCGAGGAGGTGCCCCCGGAGGTCATCTCCATCTATAACAGCACCAGGGACCTGCTGCAGGAGAAAGCCAACCACAGAGCTGCCACTTGCGAGAGGGAGAGGAGCGACGAGGAATACTATGCCAAAGAAGTTTACAAAATAGACATGCAGCCTGGTTATCCCGAAAGTAAGTAAGAAAGTTTGTGTATGTGTGTGTGTGTAATTTCCCCCCGAGGCTTCGCGGTGCCCAGCACCTTTAAATAGCAGCCCCAACCTGCCTTCTTTGCTCGGCTTGCTCTCAGCATCTCTTAGGTAGAGGGTTTAATTTAGGTGGTGGGTATGCGTATGTCTGGGTGGATACGTAGAGGGTGGTCACCTGTTCCCCCAGACTCGTGAGGTTTGCAGTCCCCTTTGAGGTCAGCCAGGAATCCCTCAAAGTACCTCCGCTGCCCACCACCACGTACCTGAACAGCGCTCCCCCCGCCCAGGATCCCACTCCCTCCCCAGCACTGGGATTAGCTCCCCGGCAGCCCCGTGTACAGCCTCCAGAAAGAGCCAATATCTTTCCACTGCTCGTGTTTCCCTTGGAGTGTCTGGAACGGGCAGATTTCCATCTCTCCATAACCGAAAAGAAAAGGAGGTCTTTAAAAAACAAAAAAAGTCGCGGGCTCGTCTTGTGTGTGTCCCTCCAGAACATTGTCCCGCAGGCTGCCATTCAGATTGGTGATCGGAGAGGGCAGAGACGTAGTCGTCCTCCCTCCTCTCACCGCTTTAACTAGCCTCCCCTTTCGGTTCGTGGGCACTTTTCAGTTCAGGTACAGAGAAACTTTTCCCTTCTGGGTAGCCTCAGTTCTTGGAACCTGTCTCAGCCCGTCTGCCTTTTGCTGTTTTTAACGACCTTCTGGTGATCCATGCCACGTTTTGCACACATACACACAAAAAAAAAAAAAAAAACCGGCATACAAATGCTCTGTGCTGACCAAATCCACTTAGAATGATTTATAATCATAACTACGTGCCTTTTTGTTTTGGTAGTGAAGCTTAAGTGCATAGGGGGGAAAAAAAAGGAAAGCAAAAGCACCACAGTGCCTTAAAAGAATCTAGATCATCATCATACCGAGGAAAGTGGAATACCAGAAGCAGAAAATAACTTCACCATTCACATATCCGAAGCCTAGTCCCTCGTCCTTTCATTTAGCTCGCTTTCCTAGCTCTTCCCTCCCTCACCACTTGATGCTCTATATACTTGCTGTCTGTTTCTGAAAAGCACATAGCTCTTGCTTAAATAGATAATGCAGCCATCTTGGTAACTTTATCCTAGAGTTTCTAATTGCATTTTCCCCTTATTTATTTTTAGTTTAGCAACTTTAGCTTTGGGGCTTGCTCTGTCTTGCATATGATAGTCTTAGGATGCCAGCCAAGGTATCTGAACCCCATGCTCTGTGCAGCTGCCTCCTTTTCTTTCTTTAGCCTTAAATGACAACATCAGGTACAGGACATCCTGGCACTCAGAGCCATTTTATTATTGTAATTATGGCACCATCCTTAATAGCCATGATAAATACACTCCACCCTTGTTACCCTTGGGGAAGAAATACTTTCTTTTTTTTTTTTTTTTTTTTTTAAAAATGCATATTTGGAGCCAAGTGGGTATGAGCAGAGAGGTTCAGTATAATTCATAGCTGTAGCAAAAACACAGAAGTCATGCCTGTTTTCCACATTGGTGTACTGTATTATTTTGCTGGTGGATTTGGTGGAAGTCAGCACTTCTTTTTGAGACCTATCAGATCATACCCAGGGCAGAGGAGCACCTATGGACAAAGGTTAGGAGGATCGATAGCGGTGCCTTGGCTTGTGGAGTTGATCCTGTAACAGAGAGTCTCTTAGAATTGTAAAATGCACCCATTCTGAGCACATCTGTCCTTTCTCCTTGCTTGCAAAGACTACAAAGAACCAATAGTCCAAAGTGCAGCTGCATACTTTCCAGAAAATTAAAATAACTGTGGTGTGTGACTTGGATGGTCTTGACAAAAGAGGATCTATTTTTAAAACGTTGTGAGAGGCCAGATTTGTTCTGAAGTATCGATAGAGGTTTTGGAAGAGCAGAGGAGATTGCAGGTATCTACCAACAGAGTGCATCAGACGTTTGGGATCGGAGGGCCAGTTAGCAGTAGATCCGGCACTACTGTGCAAGGGCTGTCGCTAACATCAGAGTAAGTAGGTTAACTGTTTTTCCACTGCTCTCTAGTTATGCTGGATGGAGCGAACCTTTCCAAAAAAGACAGTAAGGAAGAAATTGCTCCACCATATTTTAAAGGAAGAAATTGAAAGCACAGCTCTTGTGGCCACAAGCGCTTTCTCCTAGGCATCCTGGAGTGAATTTTTTAACTCTATGGTTTCTGCTGTGTTGGAGGGAGGCAGGAGGGAGAAGGGGATCAGTGTGAATGCACTGGAGGTCAAAAGCTGCTGGAACGCAGGCATGGGAAAGATCAGTGGTTCAGTTTTTACCACAAGTTGTTAGCGTTCAGTAACTGACTACAACCCAAGTATTACAAATATGCTCTAATTATACTCATAGTCAGGAATATATCACTACAGATCGCTGATAGGTCTTTGTGGGGCATTTTGCAAAGTTCAGACTAAATATTTTTAGCAATGAGGAGATTTAAAAGGAAAACTATAAGAGATATTGTATATACCCTAAGGCATATTTTGTCTTAAATATTATCCTTGGCCAACTGTACTGTATAAATACAGTAAATATGAATAGAACTGGCAAGATGCCAATCTCCTGGGATGAATTTTAGTCAAGAAGGTATTTATGGGATATAAATAATACTGTGTCAACATTTAAAGAAGGGATCTGATTAGTTTTGAAATCATTCATATTAATCTTTTCACATGCTGTTAGTTTAAGGCTCAAACTAAAGTTATGCTAAGGTTTACTGATAGTTTGTACTGAGGAAGTAAGGGGGCATCTGGCTTGACTGTCCACTTGTGGTTAAGGACACGTCGGAATATACCTGGAAATTCAGTGAGTCAGGGACTGCTGGACCCATAAGCAACAGATGGGAAAGAAGTGGCAGGAAAAAATACTACAAAGGCATTTGGAAAAAAAAGAAAGCTTTTGTCTGAAAAGCATTCCTGCCTGCGTTGTGCTCATGACAGCATGCATTAGATACTGAAAGACTGAATCTCTTTTAAGTCCAGTTGGCAGTCAGAATTTGAGGGTTTTTTACAGAGCAGTGTAAAGAGGAAGGTGGAGTATGGAAGCTGAGCACAACATCAAAGACTTCTTTTGAATTTTGTGCCTAGCTGAAGTTACCTGAGTGAATGCTGAAAACTGATTTCTGTGAAAGCTGGATAACATTAGTTTATTACTTATCAGTTTGTCATTGAATATCTAGGACCTGATACTTAAGCTAGGTGATGATTGTCATTGCACTGATAATAAGCAGAAATTTAATGCCAATACAATTAAGGATTGTAAATTGTAATGCTAATGCATAACTGGGATACCTGAGTAAAACAGGCAACACATACATGTATGTGAAGGCAGGGACCCATTCTATCATCTTCATTCAAAGCAATTTTTGCCACAGTCAAGTAACTGATTGGTACTGATGGCTTAAGGCCAATGCAGGTAAAATTTTAAGTTTTCTGCATTCTTGAAGATAGGTTTGTAAGTAGTCAGGAGCCTAAAAAATCACTGTACTTCTGTTTTTGGGACTGGTTTTGCATGGGTTTTAGACTACGCATGCCACATTTTTAGTGTGAAGGAGTCTCCATGGGTTCCATCCTGCACTTGGTGTTAGGATTAGTCTTCTTAGGAACCCTGTACTGTAAATATTGCTTTACATAGGCCATCATTCTATGGAATATTTACCTCATGAAAGACAACATTATAAGCTGGCGGAGCACAATGACATGCTTCTAGCTAATCAACAAGGACTCAATTTACCAGCAATTATACGTATGTGGGTTCCTTGTCTTCAGGGTACCAGAATTGCCTGTGCAGACATGGCTGCTGGCACTGACCACATCATTACCACGATGTTAACAGCTACAACTGCACAGCTCACCTGTGTTTTCATTTAGCATAACACAGAGCTTGATCTTTCAGGATTGCCTATGTTCTTAATGATATGGAAACAGACTTAGAAGGAGCACCCTATTTTAACACCTTCTAGCTATGCTGGACCTGTGGTTGTGCTTTGGAGTACATCTTGTAGGAGGTGTTTGCCAGGTATGCTTTCTGAATTACAGAGAGAACCTGCAGCAATGTGAAGGCGTTCCTGAGGAGAGACATGGGAGGAACAGTTCCTTTTTCCTTTTTCATGAATGGCACTTACTGCAGTCTTCCTAGGCGGTGATGAAAAAACCCCAGGAAATTGCAAATGGCTTTAAAAAGGGACAGGGTAATTTTCTAGGCAGTAGTTCTCTCCATACTAAGAGGGATAATAAAATAACATGCTCTAGTGCACTAATGAAGGGCAGCTCCACATGTGTTTCCTGCCTGGCTTCTGAATCACCAGCCACTTGCTGTAAGCAGGGTGCCAAGCTGGGAAGAAGGAGGAGGTCCAAGAGCCAGTCTGGCATGGTACATGGTGCTTGAGTTTCTTCCAGAGGATGGAGCCTACAGAAAAGCTAAATACCAATGACCCTGACTTTAACACTGCAAGATCAGATGAACTGCAAGGCAGAAATACAGGGCTATATTCCCAAGTCCTTTCCAAAATTGAATTTATCTCTGATGTCTGTTTTAAAGAGGCCCTTTTCACTGAAATATGGTGAGTGAGAAGGTTAGATAGAATCATAGAGTCATTTAACTTGGAAAATACCTTTTTAACACCATCAGGGTACAACTCTGAACCTAGCACTGTGAAATCCACCACTAAGCCATGTCCCTAAGTGCCACATACATACTTCTATTAAATACCTCCAGGGATCGTGACTCAACCAGTTCCCTGGGCAGCCTGTTCCAATGATTGAAAACCATTTTGGTGAATATGCAGCACTGCCCCTGCTGCTCTCCACCCTCCAGCCCATTGACAGTGTAAATGTTTTATAGCCCCAGAGACCTTTCTGAAAATGTGCCCTTTTCTTCTGCTCAGGACTGGAGATGTGCATGAAGTGCCCAGAGCTTGTGCTGCTCTTGCTGGCTCCACTTGCAGGACTAGGTGTGAGTAGGTGATTGAGTGATGAAAGCAGAGCATCATCTTTATTAGCTACTAGTTTTGAGCCTGGCTCATCCTCAGTGCTCTGTGTGAGAACAGCAGTGGTCGTCAGGATGGCCGTGGTACTTTGAAGTTACTACTTTCAGCACTTTGCTGTCAGTTTGAGATTTCCTGTCTGCAGCAGAACTGAGCAAAAAGATGAATGAGAACTGGCTGTCATTCTCAGTGAGCTTCTTCAGCACAGTTCTGAAACATGCACGGAGCTTCACACACATGAATGGACTCATTAGCATTAAGGCTCCGTATATGCCTAATTAGCTTCCTGAATTGGGGCCCAGTTTATAGCACATTTGCAGGGATGAACAAAGCCAGACAGTTCAAATCCCTCTCACTGTGTTGATATCTGTCATTTGGGCACCAGAGCCCAGTGAGAGGGAAATGCTTTACAGGATTTTTTAGAGAGGAAAGAAACTCTTCAGTGCTCCTGTGATCCTGAAGAAGGCTGACCCTGTTGGGCAGCTGGCTTCTTTTGCTTTTGCACTGATGTGCTAGACTGCTTCTGTATTACTTATAAAGAGAGGAACCCCAGGGTATGGTGACAAAACGAGTCATGAGTGAAGACACACAAATGTTTCCATTCCTGTTGTGAAACCACTTGCAGCACGTTTTCAAGCAGGCAGTTTTTAGCTTGAGGATGGTACGCTCCCCAGGTATTATTTAATGTAATGCTGTGTTACAGATGTTTCTGCTGATTTGTTTAGATTAAAAGGATTGGTTTGGTCATTTGTTTAGGGAAAGCTTGCACCCTGCCTTCCACCACAGGCTGTTGCTTGTTTCCCCTTCAGTAGTGATGTGAACTGCTAGGTGCGTAGCTCCAGCATCGCTGTCGGTTCGCTTCCTGTAGTAGTCAATCTGAAGCAGCTATGTTTCTTCTTAAAACATCTCCCCCATGCTTGTCCTTGCTGTCTTTGCTGTGTCAAGTGATTGCAACTGGGCACCCAACTGTACAAGACATACAGCTGCAAGGTGTAGAGGAGAAGCTCAAAGATTTGTCTGTAACAAGAGGATAAAATGCTGGGGGAAAAAAACTTAACATCAAGGGTTTTGTTTTATCTCCTAGTGTGACCAGTTGTTTTTGAATTTATGAATTACTCATGAGCCTCTTTAGTACTGTGGTTCTCTTAGCTCGAATGGCACAGGATTGGCTCTGCTAGACCTGACTTTGTTAGACCTGCGTGGTGAGCAAGTTTTTACATGTTCTTGGTGCTCTGCAGCTTGGTCCACAGTAAAGATGTTGCCTCTTTGGGCAGCACAGCGTTCTCTAAACCGTCTAGGTTTTCCAAAGGGAACAGCACAGCAGTTCATAGGTGCTTGGAAAGCTGCTGGCTGCTTGAGTTGGAGGTCTTGTGGGATGAGTTTAGGCAGCAGTGCGAGACTGCTTGTTCACTGTGAAGAGACAGGCTGCACTGAAATACGTCTTGTGTTGTTGTTTGGGTTCCCTGCCATCTGCATTTGGTTTCCAGGAGATGCTAGACCCCACAGGCATCCCTCCAGCAGATTTACGGCAGAAAGCATGGAAAGGATCTTTAGAACATCTCTCCCTTGTTCAGGTTTTAATTTGGACAGTGAGTGAGGATTCCTTCCCATTTCATGTGTGATGCTCATTGAATATTCAGGGTCGTCATTGTAGAGCTGAACTTTTCCCCACTGAATCCCCCTTAGGGAGTGAGGCTCTTTTTGTTATGTAAGACCTAGTACAGTGTGATGCTGACTTCAGGTTATTAAAAATAACTGTATAAATTATAGAAGATAAGTTGACCTCAAAGCTGACCCTGCTTTGAGCTGAAGGTTAGACTAGGTATCCCTTCCAACATGAAGTAACCTGTAATCATCGTAGCACTATATTTTAATACAAGGAAAACAAGACATTGTGTTTCAGCTTCCATAGAGTGGTCTTAATTCAAGTATCACCACATTTCTAAAGATGTGCTGTTTCCTGTCAGGCTTGGATTTGTCCCCCTGCTGTGACCTTCTTGCACCAAAATATTCCTGTTCTTCTCTCCCTCTGCATGTTTTTCTTTTGCTTTTCTTGCATGAATGTTGCTTTTCAAAGAAGCACGGTAAGTTGCATGAAAATAGACTACTGTGTTGGACTTCAGGAAAAGCTGTAGCATAGTCCTAGGCAAATGGAGGAGGGACGGGGAAAGGAAATGTTGTGATACTGACCTTTCACTTTGTTTGTTTGGCTCCTTCCCATCATATCTAACCCACACTGCACTGACAAATACCACATCTGTCTTGACAGGCAAGTTCACAAATAACCATTCATTCATAACTTGGAGCTGCTGTAAGACTCCTTATGGGTTTCTTAATCTGACAGTTGTGCATTTGAGCAGAGACTTTGAAGCAAAGACTTTGCAGAATTGACCGTAAGTTCAGTCTGACTTTGTGAAAACTAAGAGGGAGGTCTTGCATGAAAGAGGATACTGTACTTAAGCATGTGTGTGCATGTGCATGCGTGCACACACACATGCGTGCATATATTTAAGAGTATTAAAACATCTGTTATTGCCAAAGCCCAAATTGGAATGTTCTGGGAAAGATAATTTAATTTTTAGTTTCTGGATTCATTTCAGTGATGGTAATTTCAACACTTCCTGGGGAGAGTCTATCAGGGGTTATGTGCATCAAATGCAGCAGTAAATCTGTCATTCTTTCCATTTGAGTTTTGCAGGCTTACAACTTCGTTATTTTTCCCTGTTTGGCTGGTGTTAGTGTGCAGTGTTTTCCCTGGCTTCATCTCTTTTAAACCCCTGCTTTGAATTTTAAAAGGCAAGCTAAGCCTATTGAAGTTCCTTCTCTTACTTGTTTTTGTTTACGTATAGCATTTGCAATTCAGCAGCTAGCTCAGCTGAAATAGTGATGGTAACATATCTTTACTATAGTGATGATTGAAAGATAGGAATCAGAACATGTTGGTTTTCATTCCTTGGGGTGGAAAAAAGAAAACAATCCGCAGAAATCGCCAACCCTCTGGGTGGACTTTGTACTCAGGAGGCTGAAAAACGAATAGATGTTAGCAACACTGACTCTTACGAAGTGGTCAGACAGTATCTCAAAGCACATGCTCGATGAAGGCTTCTGCACAATAATGCTTATTAACCCTGAGCCCACAGCTGTGTTTACAACTGATCTCCAGTACCCCAAATTGAACAGAGAGCAGTCCTTGCTTGTTTGAGTGGGCATTGTCCAGTATGTATAAAATTACTTCTTTTGGGCTTTGGGCAAACAGTCAGAAAGATCTTCTACAGGGCTGCCAAGATGTACACTTGGAAGAACACCTGCAAAACTTTCCATCTTCCAAGTGACATGTCAAAACACTGCTGCAAATTTAACCTCTTCAGATGCAGCAGTGGGTTGAAACAATGGCAGAAGTGGCGATAGAACAGTGTGGTCAGGGTCTAGTGTTCACCAGAGCCTGTGGTAGGCTGCTGCTCCTTGTCTCACCTCTGCTTGGTCTCACGGGTGGCCCAGACCAGCAAAGCTGTGAGCTGTCTCTGCTCTCCCATGAAGGTGACTATGAAGAGGCAGCTCTCCCCTCTGCATCACAGTTCCTGGCCTTTGTGCTTTGAGGTTTTGGTGCAGGAATTGATGCAGTTGAGTGGATAATGCTGAAGCAGAGCACTTAATGAATCCCTGGTAATCAAAATTTATTGATGCCAAAGTTCAGGTCTACTGGCATGTGCAGTACTGACAGTTCATTTCCTTGTTCGAATTCACAGCAGGGGTATAAGCAATATTTGCCTTCAGGGAAGGATAAATGATAAATTGTATTCTCCAATTTGATAGGACATCATAAACTGTCTGGAGATGTGTTGGATCTATGCAAATCCTTGATGTTCTTGTTCTCGCCCAATCTCTGAGAGATCCAGCCCAGTTTTCTTGGCTGTTGCAGCTGGCTCTGGGCCTCCCTGGCAGAGCAAGGGCTGTATATGTCTTGTGCCAATCAGTGCTTTATGCTTAAACTTTTCTTGATGCACGCTTTGGAAGTGAAGTAGCCACATTTCAACATTGAGGTATGCTGAAAGATGTCTGTATGTTTCGTTTGTTATGCTCATTGTGTGTTTATCCAGCCTACAGTGGCAGGCTATTGCAGCAGACAGACATACATCTTTAGGTCTGAGTGGGGAACAAGTTCCAGCTTTCTTGAAAATAAATCTGCTGTTCTGATCTGGTGATGTGATAGGAACTAGAGGCTCCCTGCCAGGATATACAGTTTGGAAAGTAAGGAAGCTAAGCAAGCAGCTTTGTCCCAGTTCGGATGGACTCGGAACAGATTGTTGGGGGCCTGAGCTTTCTCTCCCTCTTTGAATCTGGATTCCCCCATCCCATCTTGCATTTCTCCCTGATGCTAGGAGCCATATATTTGGAGGTTTCACATTCCCCTTGCTAATCAGAGAAGAAAAGCATCCCAAAAGAATCTAGAAAAAGAAATCTTTATAAAGGTGGCCAGAGACTGAGTTATAACAATATCATGTGTCTGAAGGAACTTACCTCCTTCCAGATTGCAGTCTTACTATTTACCCACTTTATTGGGAGACTTAATTTTCTCTGGCTGGAAGTGTATTTGTGGAGGTAGAGTCTGGAAAGGAATCTGCCTCATGCACACTTGCCACCAAGCCAGCTATACATGTGATACGATCAAACCTTTCCATTCTTCTGCCTTTTGAGAGTATGTTCCCCAGATTAAGGGCCTTGGTCCAAAGCCTGCTGAAAACACTGGCAGTCTTTCCATTGACTGCAAAAGTCTTTGGTTGGATATTAAGTGTCATTCCTTTGTTTCGGGAAATGGCCACATCTTCAAGATATATTGGGATGTATTACTGTAATGCGGTGCTTTCCCTTTCATTGAGTTGCCGCTGGAGATGTTCTCCTGCATCAGGCCTTGCAAAAAAAAAAAAAAAAAAGGCAAACATCACTTTTGAAAATAAGCACCTTAGTTTGCATTATTGATAGAATCATTTGATGGCAGATGTCGTCTGAGAACAGCACATGGAGCCAATAGGGCAAGAACTGCAGAATGCAGAGGAGGAGGAGTGAGTTCAAGTCCTGTACTTCTTAGGTATTCTGCATCTCCCTCTGTCTAAAATAAATGGCCATCTGACTGCAAAGGTCTTGGCAAATAAACATGCCATAATATATCTTTATCATCCTCCCTACAGCAAGTCTGTGTCTAGAAGCTCATCACTCCACATCCAGATGCTTCTTAGAAACGTGCAGAATCAGACCTCAGCGCCCGGAGCAGGGACTAATCTTAAGGCTGTGAATACGAATGTGGCAAATCTCTGTGCAGTGGACTGTAAAGAAAGGTCAGGGCTAAGCCAGCAAGATGTTTTTATGTTATCAATAAAATCTTAAAAGTCAGTTCAGCATAGAGCTGGAGCCAGGAGAACCATTTCTGAAAGTCAGTTTGCTACATGATATATGCTGAGTTTACAAGCTGGAAAGCCAAGTAGTTTGGGAACAGGAGCTGTGCGTAAAGCATGAAGGTGAATATGGTTTTACATAAAGCCTCTCTGACTTGATATGTCTCTAAGTGACTCACAAAACAACAAGTTAACTTTTGAGATACATTTTTTGCATGGATGAGGAGCTGAAGCAATTTGATTTGAGTCAGTAAAGTCACTCCAGATTTCTTCTGGTGCTGTTGAAACTGGAGTCTGTGCAGTGATTGTTTAGGAAAGCAGAACAGTCACTGTGGCCAGGATTTTAAGCAGCATCTAAAGGACTGGTTCCTTTGTAGCCTTTGAGAATCCCAGCCTTTTGTTCAGGTGAAGCCCAAGTCAGGTAAATCTGCTTTGCTGATTAGAAATGTCTTGAATGCTGTTTTGTATCATGTTTGTACTATTACCACCATATACTTTTCAAAGCCTGGAAGGATTCAACATTCCACCACAGGTTGTTGGGATTTTACGTGTTTTTTTTTTAAAAATGAGTAAAGAAAAGAGCTTTGTTTGTATTCTATATGTGTGGTACTTCCTGTGTCATGGTGGTATGAGATTTTGTCCCAAGACATTTGATTCAGGCTATGAAATCAAACAGTTTGGTTCTTGTTTAAGGCAATATTATAATGTCACAGAGCATAATGTACCTTAACGTAATGACAACCAGACCTGCAGGCAGTTTGATTGAGCACATATGTTGCCTTACAACTGAAGGCGATGCTCATCTCAGCAAGGATGAGATGTTCTTCTCAGAGAATACCATTCCCGGTCTGTTCACACTCACAGCTAACGACTAGATGGTATCATACTGTAATTTAGAAAGAGTGAGACAGACATTGCTCTTAGGAGGCTTTAAATTATTGTAGAATAGAGAGGTTAAAAAGGCTGGAGGCCCTCATTATGGTCTTCTGGTCTCCCTACCTGCATATTCAAGGCCGTTGAGTTTTGCAGAATTAATTCCTGTTTGAAAAAGAGTTCACAGCACACTTGGTACATTATTCCAGTGATTAATTACACACACTAGAAATTAGTATCCTTGTGGGTTAAGTTGTTTAGTATCAAGTTCTATCATCTGAAATTGGTTTAAACCTTCATGTGCTATTTTGAAGACCCCTTGTCAAATCTGTGGGCATTGTGTAGGTAACCACAGGAAATGGAGTTTTGCAGAGGGGAACTGATCTGGCTGAGAGTAAGCTGGCATGGCTGCTAGAAGACCCTGCAGTTATCAGCCAGGAGCTCACCATGGGCTGCTTTGTCTGCCTTCCAGTGTCTTTCAGATCCATGGACTGTGATTGAGCCACAGCTCTTTTAAGTTTAGTATGCTGTGCTCCTTGAGATACTTCCTAGCCTTTTCACTTATTCTCATAGTTTTCCTCTGAAACTCCTCTGTCATATTAATATTCTCCTAATATTGTGGACAACAATATTGGACACTTTTTCAAGAGTGTCTGTGCCATTATCAAGTTAAATGCACGTTGCAAACTCTGTTCTAACTCAGTGTTACACAGTGTATGTATCTAACTTTGTCAGTAACTTTGTCAGGAGCTCTAGAAGGAGAAATTAAAATTCATGCTTGGGTAATTATCCACCAGGGTCTCTCCCTGCTCTTCCCCAAGTTCTTTTCAGAGTGCTGACTCTCATGATGGAGTCTCCTCCTTTGTAAGTATGGTTTGGTTTCTCTGTCCCAGAGCTGTATTTTCATACTAATTTTACTGACATTTACATCTTGATAATTCAGAATTCAAGTCACTGTATTTGTGATGCATCTGCTTCATTATCTGACACATCCATATCATTATTTCATCTGCAGTTAGTTAGTAATGGATTCGTTTCCTTCCAGACGATGGATAAAAACATTAAGGAGTAGAGTACAGTAAAATGAGCCTTATGGGACCTTGGTAGAAGCTTGCCTAAATAATGGTTTGCTGTCTACCATTGTATTTTGAGCCTCATAAAAATGCAAGGATTTTATTCATTTACTGCCCGGTCATGTTGCTGTCCTGTTGTTTCTGTTTCCTAATGAAGTAATTATGTAATTTAGATGTCTTGCAGCTACCCAAGTACATTATATTAAAGCAGTTGTCTTACCAACAGGCCTGCACGTGCCACTCATGAAGGTACTGCACCAGTGTTTTCCTTGAGCAGGTGTGGATTATACTCCCCTGGTTCCTCTGATCTGATTCTAATTCCCATGCTTTGCCTGTTTTTTCTGGGGTCAGTATAAGCCTGATTGTATATGTGCAATATCACAGGTGCCTGTTTAGGGCTGTATGTTAGCAATTATGTTCTGCCTCAAATCCTTAAGATATTTTTCAGTGTTTAGGAATTATTGAAAGCTAGTTTTAATAATTCAGATAGTTCCTTGGACAGCTCTTTAAAAAGTATTTATGCAAGTTATCTGGTCTTGCTTGTTTTACAGTGTTGTTTTAAGACCTTGTGAGTTGCTGCCTGAATAAAAAAAATATTTTCATTTTGTGCTTGCCTGGCTTTTTTATCTACAGAAGTATATTTCATATTTCTGTATTAGTATTTCAACAGTTTTTATCTTGTAATGGATGAATATCACTGTTAAGCTTCCTTAGTACTTAAGTAAATCTCATCTTTAAGTCTCTTGGCCATGAAGCTGGTGTGCATGTTTGTTTTTTCTCTTCTGTTATCTGCAGTTCTCACTTTCTGATGTTATAGTAGTTCTCAGCAGCTCTTAGTTTTAGTTTTACCTTTTTTTGGTCATATATAGTTGCATTTTTTAATTTTATCTTCTTATGGTTGCATTCTTACGGTTTCACTGTTGACAGACAGTTTTCTAACCTGAGTGGTCTTATTTGTTGATGTAGAACTGTGTCATTTCTACTTGTTCAGCAAACTAAACATTCATTATGCTTTCCAGTTTTCTCTATAAACACTTCTGTCCAGTTGATTCAGCTCATGGTTGTATCATCTGTGTATGACTGTTTCCTTCAGAATACTAAACTCATATGTGTTCAGTTCTTTGGGGTTCCTTGATTTTCTGCAGAACATGAGGTGATCACTTCTACCTAAGCTATGAGTCTTGCCTCTCCAGCACCTCACTTCCATGTTCAAAATAAAACAGTACCTACATCTGGCTCTCTGTTGAAATGCCATGGACCTAAAATAAGGTCTCTGTAGAAACCAGTTCATCAGAGAGTTACTGTATCTCAACAGGAACCAGATGCAAAGAAGTGGCCTGGCAGAGTTTGGCGGCCCTTGTGATGGTGAAAGCGGTGCCACCCAGAGCCCTAGACTACAGAGTAGGTGGTGACGAGTTATCTAGGGCTCGTACTGTTGGCAGCTCTTCTCTCAGAGAAGTAAGGGGCCAAACACTCCAGCTGTGAGGTTAGTTCTTTTGCCAGAAACGGTAATTTTGGAAGGCAAATAATATTTTTGGGTTTCTTTTCCATGTTCAATAGCACAAGACATGGGAGACCTCCAAGTCACTGACTCAGTTGGTGACTCCATGTGCAAAGTAGTTAGTGGATATGTTCTTCCTACCCCACCCAGAGATCTGAGCCCTTAACCTATACAGAAATTTCACTTGTGTTAAATATAGTGTAGAGGGCATGATGGATCATAAGTCATCATAGTAATTGTGACTTAGTCAAAGGACCTTGGTATTAGGGTTATCTGTGTTTATTAAGAGTTGATACTGTCATTGAGTCCATTCTCTTAACACTAAATAGGAGCTAACTTTAGCAAGTATCTTCAGGGAGCAGTCTGTTTTTACAAGTTACTACATGAAAGACAATGACCAGATACTCTACATCAGTCTCTGTGATAGCCGTGATTCCATGATAGCATGATTTGTGGCTTAGCTGCAGGTGAAGCTCTGCAGATGAGCTTCTGCAAGCTTTGTTGTACTGTACAGTCTGCTCTGCAGCTTGTAATGCTTCCATGTCCATCTCTGTAGTAGGTGGACATCTGCTGATGTAGAGTCATCTGAGCTCAGTGAGGAGACACGTTTCTAATGCAGTACATGAAGCATTTTAGGGATCTCCAGGAGTGGCCTGGGAGCTTCCTAGGTTGACTGTGGTGAAAAGCAGAGGAAGAAGTTGAAAGCTGAGCACCTTTGCGTGGACAGGCAGATGTGTTTCCTGCATGCAGGCAGCTAGTGGCACTAACTTCTGCCTGCAGTTTTTCCTTAGAGGGGTTTAAAGGCTCAGTGCTTTTCTGTTCCTGATTTACACTGCACCAGAGTGTAAATAATTTTAATTGTAATTACTGTTACAAAGCAGGAAAGATTGCACAATTCTAATGTGGTTTAAAACTTTCACTTTGCTCTGTCTCTAGCATTCATCTGTTGTCTGCTGTCTTAATGTGTCTCCTGTTCTTTGAGTCTGTGAATCTTGATTTCTCTGCAATGCAAAAAATTGTAGTTTTCTTCTGCTTTTCCTTTTCCATTACACTTTTACTTCTCGTATAATTCTTTTTTCTTCTTCTTTTTTCCTCCCCAAAGTGAGAGGGTTGGACAATCCAATCCACTTTTCTTGAAAATAACTTGCTTTCATTTCCTCCTCCAGCCAGGGAATAGTTTGGAAAGGCTGTTCCCTGGACCCTTGGCTGAGCAGGAGAAGGCAGCCAGCTGTGCTGCTTGCCAGGGGAACAGGAGCGCTTCTTGGCAGAGGTGGGACGAGAGGAACCGAGCCTGTGCTGTGGGACTTGCTTTCATCTCCTCCACTCTCTGCAAGGCAATCCTGAAATTTCCTGAACACTTTTAGGTCTTCCAGTTAGAATATCTGAGGAGTGAGGCCCCCTCGCTTATAAAAACACACACACACACATATATATATATATAAAGGAGGAAAATGCAGCTTCCTCTTCTGAACAGCAGTAGATTAAAAATGCTAATTTGTGCTGGTAAATCCAGCACAAGTTTCTGCATGTGATTTTGAATACCCAGTAAGGGAAGTAGAGTGCTCTCATGTGCCTGGCCAACATCACTATCACTTGGTGTGAGTCCTGTTTTTGTATAACCATCTGCATATGTTTCTTTCATTAAGAATAGGACCTAAGTCTGTGGTTTATCCTATTCCATTTTATTTAGCATATTTAGGGTTGGAAGTGCTGTAATGTTCTCATTCCCATATCTTCCCCCCCCGCCCCCCCCCCTAAAGTTCTGGGTATGTTTGGATTTGTGGGTTTGGTTTGGAGCCCTGGGTGTTGCAAAGTACCTGACCCTTGTTGCTGAGCTGAGGTGTTGGGTAAGAGGAGTGCTACGACATTGTATTCTGGCCATGGACACCTGCAGACTATAATTGCTGTTGATAACACTGTAAATGCTTTACTTCTTGGAGTATCTTTTGAAATGCAATTTTGCAGGTTTCCTGGTAAAACCTAATTAAACTTAATTTCTTGGTCTTCGTTGCTGGGGCCTTTGTCAGAAATTCACAAGTCAGAATGCTTCTCTTGTGAGCCTCTGGGAAAAAGTTTGGAAGTCTCTATCCTCATTCTTGTTTCATCACAGACATGTTTCAGAAGAGGTCCCAGTGTCAAAGTGACTCCTGTGGAGAAGGCTTTCTTTTATTTGCTTCCAAGTCTAGCATGCCTAAATCTTTAACTGTTTGCTTGCCTTCTTCTTAAGGCACTTCAGCAATATGTAGAGGTGCCATGGATTCTCATGCCACCTTTGTAAGTGATACGTTCCTCTATATCTATATAGTTCAGCTTGTACCATGAACTTTGATTGAAGTTAGCAAGTGGTGAGGGGTTCCTGGTTTGACCTAAGGTCACAGCTGACCTAACCATTGGTAACAAAAGGTAACTCACATGAGGAGCTGATTGCTGCATTTGCATCAATAGTGAGAGGAAATCTCAAAATGGTATGGAACCTTGGTGTCATGAGGAAACTTATCCTTCCATGCGGTTTTCCAAGGTGGAAGAAAAAATTTGCTTTGTTTTATCTACTTTTGTAACAGTCTGGGTATGGTGAGGTGAGCTTTACAAAGCTTCTAGTTTGGATTTTTGCAATTCGTGATCCTCTGGTTGGATGCAAAAATTGCCAGTGGCTGACTTGCTTAAAAGTGACCAATACCAACAAGAGCAAATACATCATGTGTGCTGTGTAAATGGCATTTGCTCTGCCAAGGTCTTTGTGGTAAGAATCCGTGTCTCTGACTGGAATTTGGAAAGCCTGGGAGAGCCTGGGATCATTCTGCCTTAGAGACTTTGTTAACATCAAGTAAATACCAAAATGCCCATCTTACTTTTAGGGTTATGAAGCAGTGGTGCTGTTTTGGGATACTGAAAGCCAGGCAGGTAGGCATGAGCACTCTTAGTTCAAGGGCATTGGCAACTCTTCTGTGTTGTTTATAATTTTTTCATCACTTTTGACAAGAAACTTTAAACTTTTTTTGCTGTCACCAAAGTTAAAAATCTATGTGAAAGCAGTCTTGTTTTTCTATGCCAGAAAAATTGAAAAATAAAGAAAGAAGTTCACTATGGGTATTCCTTTTTTTCCCTTTTTTATTTCCATTTCGTGTTATTGAGAGGTGCTAAGTAAAACATATATGGGTAGGAACAGTTCAGCTGGGGAGGCTGTAACTGCCCATGTTTAGTGAGTCAGGGCTCTCCACAGGTCCTGTAACAGAGATCCTTTTCTTTGCTCCCATTCTGGTCCTTCTAGTGCATCAGCCAACTTTCACCCCGTATTGCAGCTGCTGACAGAGAGGTTTTCTGATGTGTGGAGCCAAGGGCCAACCACAATTTGTCCATGTATTTACAGGGATCATTTCACTCCACTAGAAGCACAGCCAAATATTTCTTGATAGAAACATGCTGCATCCATCTAACAACACTATCCAATTGAGGCAAAGTGAAGAATGCTGTAATACTTGTATTACAGTAGTTGCTGAAGTCCCAGTGAGAGATCAGGACCCTGTTGCGTGAGGCACTGTTGATCTCACAGTACTTTTCCAGCCCTACAGACCTTCCCATCTAAACTGACAAGTCAGATAATGATGCTCTGTGGTATTATCAGTTACACTGCAAAAGGCACGTGTGCTTGAAACAAGAGACTTTCATGTGATCTTAAATATTTGTTCATATGATAGTGTTCATTATCTCATCTAGCATGCTTATCTACAAAATGATCGTACATGAGAAATGGAGGAACTTCATGTGTTCATTCAGTGCTACTGGTGGTTTTTTGTTTTGGTTTGGGGTTTTATATTTTTCCAGGGCCAGACATTAATCTTGGCCTTACATCCCCAATAACTATTATTTCTCATCAGCAGCATGGTGAGGCTGAAAAGAGAAATCAGAGTCAAGAGGATATTTTCCCAGAAGATTACAACGGTTATAATGGAGGTCAAACTTTTGGCTTCAGCTATTGGACTGTTTCGCTTTAAACTTGAAATGCACATCAATGAAAGCAGCAAGTTCAAAGATTACCATGAAATAATGCCAAAGGGAGGAAAAAAACATATCATAGTAATTTTACTAAAATTTCGCCATCACTCTTCACACTGAATGTAACTTTTCAAGCAATATAAGAAGCAATCCCAAGATAATGAATCACCAGTGGAGGAAAATTTCATACAACGTAGCATCCTAGATTGGGGAATTCAAGACCAGGGAATGGAGTCTCAGTACTGTGTTGTTTTAATCGTGACCTTGGTTTTAATAGCACAGAGAATTTACTAATTGTACATGTATTTTTATACATTTCAAGTATCCTGGTATAAATTCCTTTAACACAAAGTTTATCTCTTTAATTTAAGGAGCTGTTGTGATTTATTAATTAGTTGCAGGATAGTTGCTCCAGGCTTCCAAGTGCATTACCCAGGAAACAGAATGCTTCGAAGACACATTGTTAAATTTTGAAGTGTCTGTATGTTTGTAATTTAGTAGCGTGTAAAAATCATTCCCATGGGAAGGTTTTAGAAGCCTGCCACTCACTTGGCTGCAGTGGGAGCTTTCTGTGCCTGGCAGCTTCAGCTCGGTGCTCCCAGCTGTTCTTAGCTTCCAGCATCCCAGGCACGGCTGGAGGGCAGGTCTGTTGGTGTGGGTAGAGTTCATGTATTGATCTGCACCCTCTGGGACCTGACTGAATGACATACATTCCAGAATTACCTTGTATAAATATTATCTGACACATACAGATACCAGTAGATGTATTCCTAAAGCTTGTTCAGGAATGTGAGCTGTTTGCCAAGGTATTGCAGCCAGCAGTTATCAGAGAAGACACACAGAGCTGGAGGGACTTGAAGAGGCTGCTCTGTTGGTCCTGCATTAGAAAAGGATGTGAATTGTAGCCATGATAGTCCAGATATGTATCTGTGTAACCTTCTCTTAAAGTCTTCCAGTCATCACCGCAGCCTCCCTGAGCATTCTCATGCATCATTGTTAGTCTTGTTGTCCAAAGGTTTTCATGATATCTGGCACAAACTTTCCTTACTGTAAGCTCAGAACTACTCATATTTTATCTAAACCTCATGGACATGGAAAATGGATCATTCCCCTGCTTTTTGTGGCAGCTGTTTACATACCTGAAGGCTGTTTTTACATAACACATTCAGTAGTCTCTTTTGGCTGAGCAACCCAACTCATTAGCCCGTGTTTGATAGCTCTGGAGTAATCTCATTCCTCTGCAGCACCTGGTTGGGTAGGCGCTTCTGTTTTAACTCAGAACCACTGATAACTGCTTTCTGGGGGCAGTTTTCCAGTCTTGCAGCCTACTTACTGTGTATTTTTGTCTAGATCCTCTCTCCCTCATTTGCTAATGGGCTTCTCAGTGTCCACACTTACTGAAGTCAAGATAAATGTCATCTGTGGTTTCTCCTCTATTGGTAAAGTTTGTTATCCAGTCCTGAAGGCATTTCAGGTGGTTTGGACAGTAATTGCTTCTGACAAGTCCGTGTGAGCAGTTACTCAACTCCTTGTTTTCTTCCAGGTGCTGGCAAACTGTTTGTTTGACTATTTTTCCACTGTCATTCTGTCTTTAATTCCTCACAACTTCTTATTCCCCTAATGTCCCGTTTCATTTTATTTTTCAGTAGATAACATAGATTGCTCTATTCCAATCTTCTGGTACTTGACAGTGTTCTTAAAATTATCTTTTCTTATATGTGAATGTAATTGCTACTAGAAGCAATAAGAAACAGCAAAGTGGATAAGAAGTAATGTATAATTTGTGCAAGATATTTTCAAAAATTTAGGTAAGTGTAGAAAAATGTGCAGGTGTTCACAGTCCTTTGCACGCAAGGCTGTGCACTACGGCTGCATTGCTTGTATAACAAAGGTAGAAGAATGGAGACAGGGGTTGAATGTCTGTGTCAGAGAGACTGTGCCTGGGTCTCTGCCTCTACTCATGGTCTGTGTCTGGGGGTATTTTTGTAGTGTTGTCACCTTGGTCACCTTGGTCACCAACTGGTCTTTAAATTGATTCGTGGTTTACTACGTGCTTGGAGAAGCAAGACAGAGTTTGGGAATCCTGTTGGAGTATATTGCAAAGAGCCAGCTGAGTTACTGGCTGTGCGTTAAAGTCACTGGTCAAATTTGAGCAGGGTCATGATCAGAACTTTTTTTTGTTTTCAAAATCAATCTGAGGAATGATGAGTAGTGTCTGGAGTATCTACAGCAGTATTCTGTAGTATTTTTACTTAAGGGTCTCCACAGGTGCCTACAAGAGGTTATCAGCCGAGAGGAATAGAGTTCAACTGTGATCCTCCCTATCTCACATAAGTATTGTTGTTCATTTCTTCGTATGGAATTAGGATTTGATGTCCTTTCAAAAATGGAAACTATGAAAAGAATGGATAGATGACTTCTAAGCATTTTCTCTCAGGCCTCTCTTTTGAAATAACTGAATGAATTAAGAAGTAACTTTTCATACTCTTTTCAAGAAATCAAAATAAAGCTGTATCATCTTTCTGACTGAGTGTACAACATTGGCTCAGTTTGCTATTCCAGAGCATACAATTGATATTTACGAGAAACATAATATTCTACATTCTTTGGGCTTTCATTCTTTAGGCTTTCATTCTTTGGGCTTTCATTCTTTGGACAGGGACTACTCAAGTTTCATGCCAGCACAGTACCCTGCCCAGGTCTCTAGGACAGTGGTACTTGATCTCCTCTGATTAATAAAGATTTCTGAGTATTATTTTTCCCAGTGGCCTGTATTTGATGCTATGGGTTATGTCACTTTGCACATGAGCTTACCCTTTTTTATGTTTCCTCTCTCTTCTTTTTTGCTTCAAGTCTCAGTGGCTCCCTTACTGTATCCAGGTGCCCTTCCCTCCACCCTTGGGGTAGCTGACAAGGAAGAAGGAGGCTTTATGTGTTTGCAGTGCTTTAGGCAAGTGGTGCCATAGATTAACTGGGGAGATGGTTTATCATAAATAGGTGCTATTCACCTAATTATTAGATGAACACTTTTGTAACTTATATCCAAAATGAACTATATGTGTTCAGTCTTTGTTTTCTTTACACTCTGGAGCCACTAGGTCTCCTTGCTTAGTGCTGACTTCTCTCCATTTTGAAACTATCCTGTTGGAAAGAGATGTGCAGCACTGAAAATAAGAATTTTTTGTGCTTGTGATCCGAGTTAATTTCTGTAGTAAAAGACTTCACCTTTCCTTGCAGTCTGAGGGCACTTTTTTTTTTCTGCAGTGGTGCAGTGAGAACTCATTTACCGGCTACAGACTGTCCACCCTTGTCTTGCCAGGTCCTTGCAGTTGAACCATTTTTAAAAATTATTTTTCTCAGTCATTTTAATATATGTAATTACTTCTTATTATGGTTTGGTTCCTTCTAGTTTCCAGGAATGCTTTTGGGTATGTAAAATGACCTATTTTTGTATTAATTTAAAAATGGAAAGAAATTGTTCTTGCTTACTTGATATGACTATGGAGTGGTTAACTGGTGTCCCCATACTTCTTATTTGAATCCCTGATCCTGTAATATTAATAGTACCTGTGCATCAAATACACAAAGCCAGGACAAAGATGTCACCTCATTATTGATATCATTCATGTGTGCATTTTCATAGAATCATGGAATTTTGAACACAACTTCCTTCTGAAGTTTCACCTCTGGTACAGGGAGCTTTTCCTTTTGATAGAGGGTCAGCCTTGGGTTAAGGAGAGCTAGAATAGTCCTGAAGCATGCTATGTTTTGTATCAATAGGTAATTTTGTATAAATAGATATTTCACTGTCACATGTTCTCTTGCATCAGTGTTTAGAAGCATTCTGCCTCTGGGGTATGCAGCCAGTACTTCAAACAAAACACCAACTCAACAACAAACTCTTTGGACAGTTCCCTGTTTCACAACCACTTTCTAGCGTGATGTTCCCTCTGGATAAAGCCCTGAAGCTTAAGTAGCCTGTGCAATTTGTGTCAATGTTATATGACTGGAGCACTTCTTTCTGGAACCCTGCTTCTGTAGGCACATGCCAGCTGAATACCTGCGGAGCCCCACCAGTAGGAAGTATGACTAATAATGCATGTAGAGCAGAAAATTTAAAACTTGCCGTGAAGAGCCACCACAGTTTTCATGCTCCTTTGAACTAATGTGTTTTCATATCATTCTTCAGCCTATTCCAAGAAGCCGCTGATGCATTCCTAGTCTGTTTTGATCTTTAAGAAATGCAGACATTGACTCTGTAATTGCTATCCATATTCATTATCGCAGTCATGGTGTTGTATGATACAATTTGTAGAGCTCTTTCACTGAATGTGATCTCTGTCTGGAGTCTGCGTTAGTTTTGGATCCTTCTGAATCATAAATGATCAGAACATCTTTTTCTAATATTTAGTTGGATGTCATCTAGTTAGTCTGAAACATATTCTTTTATATTTTTCGTTTCTTCATGTGCATATATTTGTGTCTGTATGCACACCTCTTTCTCTAGAGGATTTTGTTTCAAACATTTATGCATGCCCAAATAAAGCAGAAAGTAAGTTGCTTGCAGATATGAACCCAATTTTGGGGGTACTGTTGTAAAAATTTAAAACAAAATGGGTAGAACTTCAAGTAGAGGCAAAGGGTTGAAATTAATACTGTGGGCCTGCTTGTGATGTGTGTCTCTACCCCAGTCACTCAGATACCTGTGGTGCAGAGCTGTCCTGCACCATGGTTTTGTTATCATGATGTCTCCTTCAGAGTGTGGTAGAACTTACCAACAAAAAATGAATCAGAATGTCAGTCGTGGTGATGTCTATCTGAAAACCAGTTCTCTGCAGATGAGTCTGAAGCAGGTGGCAGCACTTGAAGCAATTGGTATTTCAAGTATCTCAAGGAAAGATGTTTATCTTGCCCTTTGGAAGGTCCAACTGGATCCACCTAGCTGTTTTATTTGGACACAGGAAAACTGCTCTAGCCTTGTAAACCTCGGCACTCAGCTATGAATGGCACAGACAAGAACTGAGTGCCCACTATGATATGAACTTCTACCATTTCCTCATGTGCTATCCTGTCACAAGGAGGGGCCACACTATAAAATAACAGCTGTGTGTCTGCAATGCCCCATGTTACCCTGTGGAATTAAAAAGGAGAGTCTGTACCTGCAGCAGCACCCCCAACTGCAGTGAACCATGCCATTCTCTTTATTCCCAGCTCTCCCAGTTATCTTCCATCTCAGACGCTGGAAGGCTAAGATATAAAAAGTGCCTATATTGTAACAAAAAACTTAATCCTTTTTCAATCTGTATATGATTTTACTCCAGACAGGGCAACTCTCCAGATTTACTTTAACCAACATTTGAAATGGGATTGTTTTAAAACTCAGAAAACTGTCTAGGACATCTTTCTATGTTAGCTTGAAAAGATTCAGAAAAACAGTATTCTTTCTTCTCTTTTTTTTGCCTTTTTTTTTTTCACTTATTTTTCTTTCTTTCTTCTCTTTTCTTCTGTTTTTCTTTTCTTCTTTTGTCTTCTTTTTTTCTCTTTTTTCCAAGAATATTGGAAATAGCAAATTTTAATAATGGCAATAAGAAAAATTGGAACTTGAAAAGCTCAAATTCTTGATTAGTTGATTTTTTTGTTTTTGGCATTTTTTTATTTTTAAAATTGTATCACTGTTCTGGAGCGAGCTGGGGAGGCTCTCACTCAGAATGGCCATTATTTACTCACTCTTAATGTGCTTGGATCAGTAAAGGCTGGAGACCATAATTTAGATCAGACTGGAAAAAGATGGTTTTGAGTAAAAAGTAAACTGTTGGAATAAAACACTTTTAGTCACCACTATCTAGGACATTTCTAGCATTTGGTTAAAAAAAGTTCAAATGGAACAACAGGATCTGAGAAGCAATGGGTCTTCCCACATCTTCCTACTAGTCAGAGGTTCTTGCATAAACATCTGTGAGAAGTATTGGTGTCTTTTCAGATTGGA
Source organism: Acropternis orthonyx (assembly GCA_035583155.1). Classification (NCBI taxonomy): domain Eukaryota; kingdom Metazoa; phylum Chordata; class Aves; order Passeriformes; family Rhinocryptidae; genus Acropternis; species Acropternis orthonyx. Next base: position 19,447,410 of record JAWWEU010000111.1, on the reverse strand, counting down.
AGGGATTTTGCTTGTTGCTCCTTTGAATTTTGAGAGGTAAAACCTGCATTTTGGTCCAAGGCAATGCAGTTCCAGATAAAGATTCAACAAGGAGAGGCTGAAGTGGAGACCCTTCTTAACAATATTCAGTGTTTTCTTTCATATCTGATACTGAGCTGAGAAGGGGGGACACCTATTGCCCTTCCCTGGTGGTGGCTGTGGCAGACCATGGCAAGATACTGTCCTCTGCACACATGGCAGCCTCTCTTTACCTGCCAGGAGGGTTATGTTACCTGTGAGCAGGTTGGGTGGTGAGCCTTAATGGTAAAAGGATTCTTTAGCTGGTGGTTTAATGTATGGGCTTTTTCAGTGTCTCTTTAGCCCTACTGCTTCTGTCCTACAGGCATGTCATTTTGAAGGGGTCGTTATTCCTTGGCTTCAGTAGAGAAATGCACTTCTCACACATGAGGACCAGAGTGGGCTTTCATGCCTCTCAGGATTAGGTTAGCAAGGCATAACTTTCTCCCTCAAGGTCAAGCACCATGTAAATTAGTCAAGTTATATTTGAGGTAAACTTTCCATCAACAAGTAAGATTACTTTCATTATTAATGCCACCTCTCAAAAGAAATATTGGATACTTCTACTTTCCACATATTATGTAGAAGTATTAGTTGAGTTCTCTTTGCTTTTTTTCACAGGCACTGTTAATTCAACAGTGTTACAGCTTCCCCTAGGTAAACATTTTAGGTGGACAGTTCTGTAGTATGAAATAACAAGGAGAGCCATTTATATTTAGTTAGTGCTACCAGGAAAGTTCTGAGACCACTGATTGCTCTGGAAAGAGAAAGACAGCTTTATTTCTTACCTGCATTTTGGATTCTGCACTTGCGTTATCATTTTTTCCCAATGCTGATCTATAAATGTTTCTTGAACAAGTCAGTGCATCTCATGTAGAGAAGCTTTCCAGTGTAGCCAGCTGTACCATTCAGGGCTAAGTACCTGTTGGCATGGCCAGCCATTGCATTCCCACGGGACAGAAGTTTTTAAGCTGAGAATGCTGTCTCTTCCTAACTTCTTGTGCTTGACACAAAGCCTCTACTCTGTGCAGTTAGGTTAGTAGAAGCAAATGTTAAATTCAGAACAGCTCTTCCAGCCTTAGGAGGTCTTGCAGTTTGGAACGGAGCACTGGGAATTTAGCGTTTGTCAAGACTGAGCCTGTATGGACACCACCCTAGGTTAGAAGGTACGAAGTCCTTGGACTTTTCCTTCCCAAACCATGCTGTGTGGTGCCAATCAATAATGCTTGATTATAAAGAGAATTTGAACTTAATCATTGCTTTGTGACTCTGTTCTTGTTCTTCAATATCAACAGTATCTTTTGCATGTAAGGAAAAGCCAAGTGGATGCATCCTCTTCTGCCTTTGTAGCTGTGGAAGACAGCTGTGAGCAGGTGCCTTCAGCTGGCCTCCCTAGTCTGTTCAGTGGTAGGGCAAGTTAGGTATAAGCAGGGCAGTGGTCAAATGTGTGCCAGAACCTTCTGCCCATGAAAGGCCTTCAGCTGGCTCTCAGTCCTGTTCTGTAAACCCAGTTATAAAATGCCAGAGGTTTACACATATTGGTCCTTGCTGTTGTACAGATAATAAAGTCACAGGGAAGGCTCCTATAGGAGGACAAACCTCGACAAACCAGTCATTATCTTCTTCCTCATCTGTAGTTTATGAAGGATGATAACAAAAATATAAACTTATATTCCAGATTGAAAGGTTTACTTGAGACACTGTGCTTTCCAAGGGTTCTAAAAAGGCACGTAGCATTTGTCTCTTCTCTTAGGTAGGCATTTCTCTTAACTACGGTTTTGATTGGTAAAGATGTTTATACAGGCCTGGGATTCGGTATCTTTATTTGAATTGAATAAAGCCAGTTAAGTTCTGTTTGGCACTAGGCAACAAGGTACATACTTTGAAATGCCAAGAAGAGACTCTGTTGAGCTCTAGATGCTTCACATTCCAGACCTGTTACCTTGTAAGTGTAGTATTTATTTGGTTTCATTTCAGCTGGAGATGAGGAGCAGGCCTGTGAAAGAGAAGAGAGTTAGGGACATTTTAAGCTTGAGGAAGAAAAGCTTGAATGAACTGGTACAGCATGCTAAATTTTTCCTGAGTGATTGACTTGCATGAAGACATGTAAAGAACAGTCACTCATGGGCAGTTTGCTCGGGCTAAAATCAACATGCATTGCAGTAAGAGAAACACAAGAAAAAGGAAGGAGGGGAAAAAAGAAAGGCTTACTCTAAGTGTGGGTGAAAAGCCCCAAGCATTTGTGTTTGCAAACATAAATGCATTCTTACATGGGCACAGGAAAGGTTACAAGACTTTTGCTCATGTGCTTTGGTTCCCAGATGGCTTTATTTACTCAGAGGACTTCTCCTTTAGAGGAGATCACAGCCCATGATTCAATCAGTGCTTGAAATCTTGTGTACAAACAGAGTTGGCAAAGGAGCAAAGCTGAAAAAATGGAACTCATAAACATTTTAATGGGTGCAAATCATAAAATCCAAAGCCTAAATACAAATGAGGAAGCTTTGCAAAATCACCCCAATATTGCATGTTGCAGTCCCATGTGAGTGCTGCTGAAGAAGGATTTCAGATTCTTGTCTACGAAACCAAAATATCAGGGAGAAGCTGGATCTAGTTCACTTGAACTTTATTGGATTATGCCTTCATGCTATTGTAGCTGAAAAAAAAATGCTATGATTCCAAATATGATGTGTAACAATTGTGCAAATTCCTTAATCGTGTTTTCTGTTCATTTATGAAGTAATTAAAACTATGAACCTGGAAGGTATTTTCACAGGCAGCTTTCATTTGCAGAGACCTATTTAATTTCCTATGGTTTATGACTGTATATTCAATTTTATTCTCTTCTCCTTCCAGAAGAGAGGGAAACTTGATGGTGTTACCTTCATTATCAATCTGTGCATTGGCTCAATTTCTTAAAAGTTGTACATTATTCCACTGTTCAAAACATGACAGTGTAATTGTGAGGGGAAAGAGGTTTATTTAGTTTTATTCTCCTTAGAGGGCACCACAAAATGCACTAATGAAAGAATAATCATAAGCTTAAAGAGGAAGGAAAGTTTTAAGGGACTAATTGAAGAGGGAAAATGCCTGAGTGGTTTAAAGGAATGAAATTGTGGGAGAGCTTCAAGTGAGATGAGGCAGCAAAAGTAAAAGAGCTACCACCAACTGTGATGAATGCTAGATGTGCACTTAAAAACTGCGGTCATGGGGCTGCATAAGTATGCAGACAGAGGGAGGAAAAGGATAGTTCACAGTTTGTTCGGGCACGGCAGTTCAAAGGTACATTGCCTTAAGTGTGTTAACACTAGGTAACAGGCAAGACTTTGTGCTCCAGAGATTTGGCAATAGGACACTAGCCTTTCTAGGTCTATGTTAATGGGAATAGCAATTTAGGACAACTTGGTTCACAGTATGCTCTTACTCAGTAGTCATCCATGACAGAGCAACGATTGCTGCCCTGCTGGGTTCTGTGGGGTGCACTGTTTAATTTAATCTCTGTGCAAGGGACCTACACTGATTGTACTCTCTTCCCTAGTCAAAACCAAAAAAAAGTGTGGGGAGTCTGGATGACTCTACCTAGACTGGAATGTCATCCAGGATGGGGAGACCTGCAGAGTTTTAGCAGCAGGTGGCTGTCCACTGACCAGCTTGAGATGAATGGGATGAGCAATGTCTGTATGCTTGGAGAAGGTTGATGCTCATCTTCATCTCTCTCACCAGGATTATGAACTGGAAGGCAGGAAAGCTATCACCCACTACTGCTCACACACAGAGGAGCCTTTTGGAAAACATAGGTTGGATAGGTTGGGAAAGCAGCAACAAAAATTACATTTGCAAGACTTAGGTGAATGAAAAATTTGGTCCTGTGGGCTCCCCTCAGTCTGAGGAGCTTCATGAGGTCTGGATTCAACCTGTTCTCCCTCACATGTAGGGGCTCTGAGGCAGGAAATCTTTTAAGCATATGGCTGCATAGAGAAGCTCATCGGATGACTTTGACAGGACTGTGTTTAAAGTGAAGCCAATGCCTGTGCCCTTTCTCTGAAGCAGAGTGGCAGGCTTCTTGCACTGTTAATTCTACTAAATATTCAGACTGGTTTTACCACTTGTCTCACATACGTTCAATTCCATTTGAGTGAACCGTCCTGCAGATGTGTAAGAGGAGAAATAAAACATTGGACTTGAAAACAAGAGAAGTGATATTTGGATTATTCTGTGCTAAGGTAGAGAGACACAAAAGCACAGCAGTATGAACAGCTTAAACTGAATTGTGAAATAGCCTGAGAATGTCTTTTCACTGCCATTTCCTTGATTTCAACACCACTGAGTTTGCGTGTATGACGGCTTTGTGGTTGTTGTGACACCATTGGAGAAAATTGGATTTGGGGAAAGTTTTCTTAGTTCTTTAAATAATCCAACATGTTTTCCAGTTATGTTTTTTTCCCTTCAGTGCAGCTTTGTTCTGCAGTGGTACATTTTTTGTAAAGTAGATTTTTGTATAATTGCATTGTTGTGGCAGTATATAGCCCTTAGGACACATCCAAGACATTTCCAGCCATCCTCTTGAATTTCATAACAATACTTGCAGTTAGAAGCCCTTGTACACAGAAAATTAAAATGGAGATGCATATTCACGAGCTTAAAACCTAACTCAAGTCATCCAGCACTAAAGGCACAAGTCGAAGCCTGTGATGAGATGAGCGTGTTTGCTGTCAGAGTGCAAGCTCTTCCATAATGACATTTAGTGAATGGCCTGATTTTACAGACGTGGTCGTATGACAGGTAACCACAGGTTACCTTAAAGAAAGTATTAAGTCCATCTCCTTGGAGAGGTTAGTCTTAGAAACCTCCTCACCTGATTTCTAGCATTGAAAGTATATTCCTGTGCTTCTGTCCATGCATCAGGCTTAATTATGATCCTCCTCACTGGAGCTGCCTCCAGGAATCTCCAAGAGACCACACTGGTCCCCAGGTCTGGGGTGATCTGACCTGGGCTGTCCCTGCAGGACCACTGTCCTGTGGCTTTTGCGAGTGCCCTGACCCTGAGGGATGGTGGACTTCTCTGCTACTTTCTCCTCCCGACCTGCACAGCACCATGGGTGCAGGAATGTCCTGCCCATGAGTGACAGGTCCCCTCAGGACTGCAGGATGCCTCCATCCCACCTGCCACCTTGGCTTCTTTGCCTGTGGAAACCCTGGAGCTGGGAGGAGGGAGAGATGCAGAGCATACAGAGGTGCATGCCAAGCTCCTCATGTAGACTGACAGGGGAATAGATTTGTAATGGAAGTAATTTTTTATGTGAGTCTGATGGATTCAATGAAAATATGTGTCCACAATATATATTTTTTAAATATAGCTCATTAGTGAAATGGCACCAAGGTAATACTGTGATGCCAATTTTAATCCTGCTGGCTGGGCTCTCAGTGCAAATGAAATTCATCAGAAGGGTGCCAGGAAGAGGAAAGATTTTAAAAAAATAAACATGCATAGATTTTTTTCAAACACACATAAATCTAACCTTACACCTAATCTTCTGAGGAGGAGGTAAAATGTTTTCTTAGATAAAAATTATTCAAGGTGACTTGGTTTTGGGAGGTGTTTGGAGGTTTGATGACATCTTAGGGGATTTTAGGCACTGCAGTCAGCATCCCAATGTCTCTGTGTAAAGCGGTGTCATAGACAGCAATGGAGCTGGGCTTGTGATCATGTCTGGCCTCTTCAGCCTGCCAAGGGAGAGGTCTCTTGTTACACATTGCTTCTGAAGGTATCACTTCAGAAGCGTGCAACCACAAGGAGACTGGGAAATGGAAGAGAAAAAAAATCTTTGTTACGAGGAAAACTGTTGGTCAGTCTTGTGAATGGCAGAAGGTTAGTTTGCTCTGTTTTCAGTCGCTGAGGTCATTGCAGCCAGAAAACCTCAGCTGAACTGTGCCAAGAAGTCAAGTCTTACTTTGCCAGTGAGAAAGGTTTGTGTTCCCTGGTGAGTTTTTTGTTTTTGACCCCCCACCTTTTTTTCTTTTTTTTTTCTTTTTTTTTTTCTTTTGAAGATGAGATAGGCGATTGTACTTACAATTCTTGCTTATGATTCCTAGCTGAAAGAGGAGCAGCTTTTCATGGAGAGAGATGAAAGACACTAGGAGTATTTTTCTTACATTCCAGTGTAAGTAGAATAGCGAAGTACATACCTGAGAAGTTTCCAAACACAACACACATCTATTTACATATTTGATTTCAGTGGTGATACATGATAACCTGGGATTCCATTCAAAGGATCCTGATGGGGATTTGAAAGGAGTTCTTCTTCCCCAAATGTTCACAAAATAACTGCTGAAAGCTGAAGGACCTTTTGTTGGCAAACTAAATTCACAGAGAACAGAATGCAGAGAGGCTGGAGACAGTTTTCTTGTGCTGAAAATCTCTGTGCTTGCAAATGTGGGGGTAAATTCCTGGCTCTTTTGAAAGTGATGGGAATGTTTGGTCTGTGACTTCAGTGGGACTAAAACTTAACTCAGGTTTCGGAGAGGCTTTGGTAACTCTATAACTTGTGCTAATGCCTGTTGACAGACACAGCAGCTTTTCTCTTAGCTTGGTCACACATCTTGCCAGCAGAAAAGGATCAGTCAGCTTCTGTTGGGAATGCAAGGTCATGGGCTTGCTATGATGGCATCCAACCCAGGAGAGGGGGACACATCTGAAGATGTGTTTTTCTCTCTCACTGTTAAAACTGCAGTATTGCATAGTGAGATTAGAGGAGAGTTATGTGTGAGAGAGCAAACTGTTGTGCTGTTTCTTTATCCCTTATGTTTTAACCTGCCACAAGATTAAGACTGCTTTCTTGAAAAACAAAGATAACAGTACAGTTTGTTTTTACACTCCCTCATTGACTTCTTGCATGACAGGTGATGTGTAAATATGACTTTGAGGAGAATTGAGGTCAGATCTTTCAGACTTTCTAAAATGCCTGAAGATTTGTATATGCTGAAAGATGGCCCTGAATGGAAAATTCAGCATTTGCTGCTCTCCAGAGTAATTAAGTTACCCCAATTAAAGCATTGCTCGAATGGCTCAAAATTTAGACCTCAGCTGTCATGTGATGCATCAATGTTGTTCATATTACCCAACCTCTGCATTTCAGCATGGATGATGGAAAACAAGCCAGCAGCATGGAAAGCTTTAAAGGCAAGCAGAGAGGAGGGTCTGGTGAATTCACACGAGGGGATTTTTCTTCAGGAAATTCATATTCAAGCACTCTTAAAGGCAGGGGCAGAAAGTGTGTGCTCAGCACCATGAACCTCAGGGGACTCGTGGGTGTTGCCATGTGAGGTGCTAGTGTACCCTTGTTTCCAGCTACTCCAGCTTTTGCAAACAGGCAAATAGGTTTTCTTGCTGGGAGAGAAATATGAGGTGTGGGGCAGTGCCACCTGTGCTGCTTTGTCCTGAGGGGAGCCATCCCCCAGGAGGAACTTCATGCTCCTTTCTAAGAAGTAGGAGTATTTGGCAGTGGTCACACAAAGTCTGCATGGGTTGGAATTCTGCTTTTGTGTCCCTAAAGGGGACTGGACTTCCATTTTAGCCAGAGGTTTCAGCAATCCCAACAGGCTTTTCATTCTCCTCCAGCTTCAGAAGTTGGAATCCAGGGGTGATTGATTCAAGGCTCAGTGCTCAGGCAGACTTTTCTATAAGTTAATACTCAGAGAGTTTTGTTTTACAGCAGAATCAGTCTTCTAAACACTCCTTGCTTTCTTCAGAGTTGCAGAACAGTGTACTTTCTTAGAGGAATTCAGTGTTATTCAAGAGAACACGTTCTCAGGACAGGAGACTTTGTAAAGGGCCAGGATTGTGTCTTGTAGTTGCCTTGGCACTGCCCTGTGGCTGTAAAGTAGTTATAACAGAAGTTTTTGCAATTTCTGTGCTGATTTGCCTTAGCATACCTCTGAAGATGTAAAGTCATGTATGCAGTCTGTAGTCCTTACTTCCAGGTGTCTTCCTGTGTGTTCCACAAGCGTTTCCTTTTTGCTAAAGACATTCTGCACAGGCAACTGGTTTCCTCCAAAACAAATTGTGTAGCTTGTCTGTAAGGACTGTGTATGTTTTTCTTAAGTGTTTTTCTCCCACTGCTGAAACATTCAGATATTCTAATCTTCTTTGAAAAGGAGCAGTGATGAGGAACAGGTTTTTTTTCTGTGGGAGTCTGCACCCACCCTAACTCTCCATCCCCTTGCAGCAGGAGTGTGTGAGGCAGCCGTGCCAATCTGTCATGAGCAGGTGGATGATGGTGAGGACTTTGTCAGATGCTTTTGGTCATCTTCTCAAATAAAGCAGAATGTTCGGGCAGCTTTTCTCTTTGGTATTGAATTTTGACTCTCTTTCACATTTTGAGTATGGAATAGCTGGGAACCTTTTTCAAGGAGGGCTCACTTTGGGCATCTGTTGTAGCCCAGACTTCTTGGCTCATAGAGTTGCACTTTATAGAAGGTGAACAAACAAATGTGATGTTGGCTCAGTGGTTTTTCTTCACATCGTACCCATAAGAGAGGTAGGAGAGAAGAAGCCATCACTGATTGTTCAAGATAGATATTTTCTCTTCCTTCTTTCTGGCTGGTGTGAGTAGTATGGATATTTTTTCTTCCTAAATGGTGTTTTGGACCGAGTATACAAAGACTAGTAGCTTCATGAGAATAATTGTGAAAGGGTGGCAGAGAGTAAGTCCAGTGAAATAAAGGATTTAACCGAGGGCTTTTTGGCTGGTAAGATTCACTTAAATCAGACAATTCAATGATATAGGAAAATTACAACCCTACTTATAATGGTCTCCAAACTAAATTAAGGAACATCCAAAGTCAGTTTCAGCTGCAGCATGTAAATGCAGTTGAGGTTCAACTTGAAATGTGATTTTGACCCAGCCCAGGGAGAACAATTACAAGAAAAAGAAAAAAAAGTTTGAAATGAGTTGTTGTATTGTTACAGCCTTAAAACAGCAATGGTAGTCAGGGTCTGATGCCCACCGTAAGACTCATATCTAGCTCCAATCTGCTAGTAGAGATGAAGAATTAGGGAGCATGCAATAAGATGCCCTTGTCTTTGCATCTTTGCATCTTTACAGTGGCCCACAAAGGCAGGACTTAACCCATTTTGTACCAAGAATCCTATGCATCAGCTTTGCTACAACACCAGCAATTATTGAATTTTATTTTACTACTTGTCTTTGTGAGAACTTTAAACCTAAACTTAATCCAGTGGCTAATTACAAAATCTCATTATCCTTACTGTGCGAGTTGTATTTTGACCCAAAGATGACTGCAGGATGTTTTTCACCATTAAGAAATGAAGAGTAGAAAAGAAAGTTGTGTGTACGAGTGTCAAAGTCCATTTTGAACTCCAGAGCAATAGGAGTACCTTGAGGGAGTGAATTATTTGGGTAACTGGAAACCAGACTACCAGATCACTTTGCTGTTGAGGTCATTGCTTTGGCTAGCCATCTTTTGATTCACGCTTGGTGAAGCAATGAGGAAATAGTAGCAGAACCAGAAGGCTCTTGTCAGATTTTAAGTCAGGAACACATAATTTCGTAAACATATCTTCAGAAAATTCCATCTCTGCCTCATTGTATCTATCTTTTCAGTCTGAAATGTCCCAGGGTTGTTTACTTTTCGTATATTGTCACAGATCTTAGTGTGTTTCAAAAGAGGGACAGCAAGTGGTTCAACAATGAAAAATATGTCACAAAATCCAGTAATTAGGTATTCTTTTCTAAACCTATGTGTACCTAGACCTTCAGTGGTGTATAATTTTTGGACACATGGAGCTTGACAGAGACAGTGTAGGAAGGAAAAAAATAACACATGCATTTGTGCTATATGAACATTGCTGAGTGCTTTGAGAACTCTGGAGTGTGCTTGTAATATTTGTTGAGTCTTTGTAGCCAGTTCATGACGTAAGTCATAAATGGATTCTCTGCTGCATTATCATGAGCTCAGTGCATCATCATTACAAGGAGAAAGTTCACTAATGTAAGAAATTACTGAAATAAGAAAACCTCATCAGGGTGGGCTTCAGTTCGTGTAACTGGTGAGAGGAAGTCATGTTTAAAGAGCTGCATCAGTAGCCCCTGTGGGAGTGAGGTTTTGTTTCTTTGTTCTTTTTCTCCAAGGGAAATCACCTCATGACTTTAAAATTCACTGCCTTAGTGAAGCTGTATTGAGGCTTCCTGATGTGACTGCAGGGACAGGCCCAGGGGTCAGTATTTATGGTAAAGGAAGGAAGTGGTTTCAGTCTTCAGTTGTTCTGATGCTCAAATGCATCATCCAGCAACTGGATCCACAGCCTGATCTCTTTCTGTCTGTCTTTCTGATGAAGAAAGCTTTATCTTCCTTTGTGTATGCCTGCCTGTTTCTCCTGTTAAGCATCAGCATCTCTATGTGCGGTAAATATCAGCACTGAAGTTACCAGGAAATGTGGAATTGTGAGACATCCCCACCCCTTTGCCGCAAATAAATGATGTATCTGGGCATCATTCAGTGGAAGATTCCTACCTGCCAGTTTCTGCCATGGGTGCTTCACCATAAAGAGGTGCAGTAGCAGACACTGTGACTTATATCGTGGTGTAGGTACACATGTACCCGATTCTAAGCTGCTCCAGAGCCATTGGGCCTCAGGTGAAAGCCTTACCCACTGTGTTGCCAGCAGATTTTTTCTGACTTTTGGTGCAGTGTCCCTCCTCAGTAGCAAATGGTTGATGACAGAGAAAGATAATAGCTCAGAGGCAGCTTTGTACGTAAAAGTTGGAATATTGGAGTAAGTCTCTTACACTACTTTTGTACCATCTGACTTTGAAGCCTTGGTGTAAGAACCTGGAAGCGATGTCCGATGTCCGAGTGGAGTATGGCACAAGTGTTCTTGTCCAAGAGCACTGATTAGCTAATGGATGTGCTCATAACAATGTCACAGCAGGGCAGAGTTTCAGAGCTAATGGAAAGTCGATGTACAACTGATTTACCTTTGAGGGCCAGTCCCAATTCCTGAATATGACCTGTGGCTTCCATTATAAGGTCCCCTTTCATTGCAGAGAGGCAGTTTGCAGCAGGATTTTGCAGTCACATCAGGACTGGGAGGGGTGAGCAGAGTAATCATAGACTTTAGGAACCCAGATGCATTAAACAAGTTTCTGATTTCTTGGAGAGACTTTTCCTGAAAAAGAGGAGAGGATTTATCACCCAAGTGTGCCCGACAGGAAGGCTGGGATCCTGCTGGGAAGATGTGCCATCACAGCTGACAAGCTGTTCATCTTTCCAGCAGTCTTGCACATGCTGCTTCACCTGCCACGTCTGGATGTCCTTAAAGGCAGCCTGACCCAGCTCGTGGCAGGGACCCATATGTTGAGCAGAGAGTGAAATTCACACAGAGGGAGAAATCATGTCATATTATGCTTCTCGTTAGGGAAAAAAAAAAAAAAAGTAGAAGTTGCTATCAGTGAGCTGAAATCTAAACAGCCTAAATGGTCCTAATAGAGAGGTTAGGGAAGCTTGCCAGAGCATGGAAAGCATAACAACTGCATTTAATAACAATCAAGCTACTCTTATAAATATTTGCATGTGCTGCTTCAAAGCCTACTACACAGTCATTCATGTACTGCAGTTAGAAAGATGAGGAGGGGGGAAAAAAAAGCGAGCGAGAAGAAAAGGGCACTTCGTGTTTTGTAACTGCCATAATAAAGAATGGGCAAAGCACCAGAAAGAAAAGAAAAAGGAAAAGAAACCCTCCAAAGTTTAATAAACACAAAAGGGAATAAAAATAAATCTTTGGAGCATTTATTACGAGCCCTTGATGGAAGGATTAGATTGAAGCTCTCAGCCTTTCCAGTGTGGGTGTATGTGTGAAGTCGGCCTGTCTGGCCTCTTCCAACAAGAAAAGAAAAGTTGTTTACATTTCCTAACTTGGGCTGTGCATGTAATTGATTTCTTTTTGTTTCAATAGCAGAAATGAAAATTCAGAGGGGGAAAAAAGCCTCATTTGGATACAATTGAATTTAGGTCTTTTTCCGTGCCAGAACAAAAGCCCAACTCTCAGAAGAGCTGTGTCAAACAGAGTGTTTTGTTTCTCCTGAAATGTCAGTACATGCAGTACTTGTGAGGAGAGCTTGTGGAAATGCAGGGCTTAGTTCATCCCACACGACTGTGCAAGGCAAAATTGTCATCCTTTTATGCGGGTTATGCCTGATTTGGGGAATAACCTCCAGCATGAAACATTCTATTCCCGCTTTCAGCTTAATGGTGCTTGACTATATCTTGCTCACCTCCCAGGCACTCCTGGGGGCCTGTGTGCTGGTTTGGATGGTCAGTCAGAGAATGTGTTCAGTCTCTCCTGGTTGACAGTGTTCCAACCTGGAGCAATACTGCAGACTGCTGAGTATTTTGGGAGAGGTCTCCTGCACCACTCCCCTGGTGCTTTTCTACTCTGTCAGAGCAGGGCTGCATTCTGTCCTAGTTGCTGGCACAGAAGCTTAGAAGATGCTGGACATTGAACAAAGTCAGTAAGGAGCACAGAAACCACAGTATCCTTACGCACTTAATCACTCACATACCAGAGGACGTTCTAACCTGGCAGTTCAGACTGTCCTGTGTAAAGCAGCAGATGAAGTTGCAGCTTGTTAAAAAAAGGCTAAACTTGTGATGCTCAGTGTTTAGCAGCCTAAAGGGAGGAGGAGGAGGAGGGATGCTGACTTCACCTTCGCCAACTGTGTTTTATAACTCTTGTCTCAACTGTACTGTGATGATTAAGATTATTACAGCTGGAAGTCTTCAGATTTTTTTGAGGGTTGAATTGGTGAGTAATTTAAAGATGATAAAAATCAAATCTTTCATTGCATTTACTATTCTTTCTCTCCAAAACGAAATCTGTGTTTTCCTAGCTACAGGAAACATATTGATTTCATTTCTCTCATTAATGATAATGGTTCAAAGAATACTTAAGGAGTCTAGTCTGCAGCAGGGTAACTGTGTTTGCAAACTAACTTTGTCAGAGTCATCCTGGCGTCTCCTAAAGTCATTGGGCCAAAACCAGAGGGGAGTCCAGAGGTATCCTACTGAGTCAGAATTGATACAACTGTCAGGTTAAGGTGGAGTCACAAAGAGAGATAAATTGCATCATCTGAGATCACTTAAAGGCTAATCTAAAACCTTGTAGGCTCCATAGGGTTCTTTCTTTACATTCCCTTAAAGAAAGTTGCGAGTCTCATTTCTCAGTCTTAATGTAGATTAATTTTCACACAAATCCCAGTTCTTCAGCCAGCCATTCTTTTTCAGATAAAGGGTTCCAGCTATCAAAAACCTTATTTTTTTAACTGTCCATAAATAATGCCTTTTCCTCAGTTGACTTTCTGGGGATACTACCATGAATGATAGAATAAAGGAATCAAATTTCCTACATGGGTTTTTGCATACAAATATGTAAAACTGTCTTATCAGAGAAATGAAACTTCTCTAAGACAATTCATTCTTACTCATAGAGGGTGTCCCATGCCTGCCTTCCAGTGGACAGTTAATACTTGTTTGCAGTGCATATAAATGCACATATGGAAACACAAAAATATGCACACTGAAAGAGTATTTGTTTTCTGTCTTCTTTATATATGAAAGAGAAAAAATGTAAATGCAGGAATGATTCGGGAAAATCCTTTCAGATACATATTCATGGATTTGTAACATACAGTATCTAAAATATAGAAACCAGAAAGAAGGACTACAAATATAGCACAAGAACTTTCTAGGAATAAGAAGCTAAATATAAACCCAACTGACAGTTAAATAGGACTTTTCAATCTGAAATAAAGTCAAGATGGACAGGGTTTGTCTGTGCCAGGGCAAGTGAATGGCTGCTAGTTCGGCTTGTCCACAGCAAACAAAATGGTAGGTTGATGCCTCAAATAAATGACAGGGAAGGACAACTTACAACTCATCCTGGAAGCATCAGTTTTCCATATACATAATTACTATGCCAAATTATATTCCCAGTAGGATTAGGTTTGGCTGAAGAACAAGTAGTAGTCTTAAGAGTTTCCTATAGCAGGAAAAATAAATTGAAGATATTATTTCTCTCTTAAATGAGGATACAATCTCTGAACCAAGCAGCTTTTATAAGAATTTGCAAAATATGTCAAGATTAAGATCATCACTGCATAACGTGAAGCTTTTCTCAGAAGACCTTTGTTTTGTGTTTTGAGAGAGACTAACCCTGATGTGTTGGTGATGGGCTAGAGGAGCAGTTTTGGTGTAGGGGTAATTTGCATATGTTTTCCTTTGAATTCCAACTAAAAAACTGTAGCAGTTTCCTGTCAGTAAGCATGGTAGCCAAGAATAGTGATTATGGTGCCTCGGGGTTTATTTTTGAGCACTGCAAATGTGAGAATCTGAGAACCATTTTTTTGCGTTTCTTTATTAAATGAAATCATAAGGAAGTCTGGGACTTCCTGTTCATATTTATACCTCTTACCTGTTTGATCACACTGAGGGTCTGCTTTGGGAACTACTTTTTCAGAGGATTTTTTGAAGTATTTTTAGAACTTGTCGTCTTTCACTTATAATGCATCTACAGTTGAGATGATTATTTCTTTATTGTCATATTCTCATAGCTACATTTATTATGTGGTCAGTTTGACATTACTCAAAGAGCTGCAAACTGATTATTAAATTTGTAACTGCAAGTGGTGTTGCCTTGTGCAGCCAGGAGCTGCTGCATTGCTCAGAAATTCTGGTAACAGCAGCCTGTCTAGAAACACTGAATATTTAGAAGGAAGTTTTTTAATTATTAGTATGTCTTACTGATGTGAATAAATCATTACTAAGGATTTATTCCAATTACCTTTAATCATTAGTAGTTAGAAATAAAGGTAAATATACTGGAGTTGATTTCTCCTATCTCTACATAGAAATGGTATCTTGTGTGTATTAAATCCATTAAGGATCATAGAATCATAGAATGGTTTGAGTTGGAAAGGGCCTTAAAGAGCATCTGGTTCCAACTCCCCGTGTTGTGTGCAAGGACAACTTCCATTAGACCAGGTTGCTAAAGACTCCTTCCAACCTGGCTTGAACACTCCCAGGGTTGGGGCATCCACAACTTCTCTGGGCAACCTGTTCTAGTGCCTCACCACCCTCACAGTAGTGAATAGACCCCAGGGAGGTTGGATAGCTGTGCTTCCTCAGCTGAAAATGCTCCCTCTGCCACCCCAAGCCCCAAAATAAAATTTTCCTTTTTTTCCCCCCCCTTTTTTTTTTATTTTTATTTATTCACTTCACTTTTAACATGGTAAGAGAGGAGGAAGCCATTGCCTCAGTTTGAACAGATATTTTTATCAGGCCTTATAAGTCATTTCATCTCCTCTCCGAGGAGTTTGAACTTGTCTCCTTCTCTCCTTCCACTCTGTCTTCTCTGAGGAGTCTGAGTGTCAGTCAAGGGTGCTGAGGGTGAGTTTCTCCTTGCACTGCTGGTCTGGACAGACTGGAAGGGCCTTGGATGATGACTGAACCCTTTAGGGTTACCTGAGTTGTGCAAAAGTGCCTTGCTCCTGAGCTTTGGTCAGGGTTTACAGCTCGGAGGGGAGGAAGAGACTGATTTGAAACCTAAACTGATATGTCTAATACGGTTATTGAAGACTTGAGTCCATTTTTCTGTAGGTTTTTTCTGCTTTTCCCCAATATACAGTAAGCAGTACTTATGTTTATGCCTTTTACTGCTTCCAAGTGGTTAACATTCATGTAATCCTGTTTGTAATGTCTACCATCGGCTTGTCTTTTGTCTTCCTTTTTTCTTTCCCCTTCTCTTCCAGTCCTTATCACAATAATCAGAATGACTATTTTGTTCCAATAAAATACTTTCAATAGCTAAATATGGAACCAAATCTGAAGCTGTCTAATTTATGCTCCATATTCTGGGACGGAAATGGGCTTCAGAGAACATATAGATCAGATGAGATGCTGTTACTTGTTGTCTTAGCAGATCCCTGTGAAATCTCTGCAAGCCTGAAGGCATTTGCCAGATACCAACTGTTATGGGGTTTTTTTCCCCAGTTTATAAGCATTCAGGATTTTTCACTAGTAGGTTGAAAGAGGGGAGGTTTAAATGCATTACCTGAAATACACTTGGAAGTAGTTGTTAGTAGCTATTAATGCGGTGTTCTATATGAAGAAACACAATGTGAGGTTGATTTTTTTATTTTCATTAATTTGTTAATAATATTAAATTGACCATTGGAAATGGAATCATGCTTCAGATACTTCCCTCACTGAGGCTGTCTTGTATTACAATGCTTGAAGGAACATTGTATTTTATCATTAAAGAGAGTAATAGAATCCCACTGCTTTCTTGCAGATGCCATCCCACCAAACTACTACAGCCTTTACTTCCGAATCGTCAGATTTGATGTCTCAGCGATGGAAAAGAACGCCTCCAACCTGGTGAAGGCCGAGTTTAGGGTCTTTCGCCTGCAGAACTCAAAGGCACGGGTCTCGGAGCAGCGAATAGAACTGTACCAGGTATGGTGGCACCTCAGACACGTCAGCTCCCACCTTTCTGCAGCAAACCCGCTTTTTACCCATCTAGCAGGCAGAACAAACCATGGGGAGAAACAGTTGAGTCCCATCTCTCCAAAGCAGCCTCTTATTTCCATGCCTTCCCTAGAAAGGGTTTCACTCAAAATCATAGGAAGCTGAAATGTGCAAACTTTTTCTAGCAATTGTGCCTCATGGCGCCAAGGTTTTGAGCCAGCAGTCTGCCCAGGTGGCCAAGAGGGCCAATGGCATCCAAGCCTGTGTCAAAAATAGCCTGGCCAGCAGGACTAAGGAAGCAATTTTCCCTCTGTACTCAGCTCTGGTGAGGCTACATCTCAAATACTGTGTCCAGTTCTGGGCCCTTCACTACAAGAAAGACATTGACTCCAGAGAAGGGCAATAAAAGCTGGCGAAGGGTCTGAGAGTAAGTCATATGAGGAGCAGCTGAGGGAGTTGGCCTTGTTTGACCTGGAGAAAAGGAGGCTCAGGCGTGACCTTGTCACTTTCTACAACTGCTTGAAAGGAGGTTGCAGACAGATGGGGTTTGGCCTCTTCTCCTAGGCAAACTGACAGGACAAGTGGAAATGGCCCCAAGCAGCACCACAGGAGGTTCAGGTTGAACATCAGAAAGAATTCTTCACTGAAAGGGTTGTCAGGTATTGAAACAGGCTGCCCAGCGAAGTGGTGGAGTCACCATCCCTGGAAGAATTCAAGAAATGACTGGATGTGGCACTTAGTGCTATGTTTTAGTTGATATGTTGGTGTTCGGTCAAAGGTTGAACTCCGTGATCTTGGAGGTCTTTTCCAACCTTAATGATTCCACGATTCTGTGATTCTATGTTTCAGCATGTAACAGTAAGTGACAGAAAAAGACATCAAAAAAGTCATTCCTAGGATCTCTGTCTCCCAACACCTGACATGTACTGTAGGTTACACAGAAGTCAAATTCCTCTCTGGCCTGTGTTCAGGAGAAGCCTGTTAACCATTGCTTGTAGAAATGGCATTAATAACTGAATTCCAAAACTTAGCAGTTTCCAACTGGCTTCTGTATGGTAGTTTGGGGGTTGGTGCAGGGGAGTGGACAATTCAGGGATTGAGGAGTGAGGAAGAAAATGCCCTGTGACTCTCTACTGAGTGTTGACAAGATTGATGTCATTCAATCTTTAAGGACTTTAAGGACATTAACCTTGCTTAACATAGACTGTACATTTGTGCAAATATTGTCTAGAGCATATTTCATCTAAAGCATAGTTCACTTTGCTGAGAAACACAGCAACTAAAAGGGGCCCAGCTCCCAGCAGTTTTATACTGAGTAAAACTCATTGTTGTTCTGGCAATCTGTGACTTATGCTGAAAACCTTGCCAGATCCAGTGGGTGCAAATTTGAGTTAGTCATCTCCCTTGCTTCCAATGTTCACCTTTTCCTGCCTGATCTGGTCAAGTGGAATGCAAACTTTGAGCAGAGAGGGGGTAGTTTGGGTTCACATGCTTGCTGAAGTGACAGTATAAGCCAATCATGGAGGCTGACAGCAGGAAAAGGCACACTGGTATATTTAGACATTGTTTAAACATAGGAAAAGCATGATTCTCAATTGAGTGTGCTTCAGCTCCACAGATGGTCACAACTGTGACCCGGCTGCCTTCCTTCCCAAGGACAGGCTGGCAGAAAAGTTGGGCAAATAATGTGTCATTTTTTAAAAGAGAAAGCTAGAAATGTTTATTGTGAGTCACTGGTGTTGCCTATATATAACAGCCGTCACAGTCTCTGTGATGATGCCACACCAGCCTGTTGAAACAATTGTATGTTCTGGCTTGACCTCACTGTTCAGACATCCTAAAAGGAGTTGATGGCATCTCTGGGCTTTCGGTTGTTCAGCTTTTGCGAGTCACCTGAACAGAGTACAGCTATGGTTGCCTGAGCTCCTTTCATTGCTTTTCTGTGTTAGAGGAACATGGGACACAAAGAGTTTGGCGGAGGTATGGAAGAAAGGGCCTTTGCTTGGCTGGGATTTTGCCTTGTGATGAGAAACAGCTGGGGCTTACTTGAGAGAGCCTGACTCCAGCGAGCCTGTGCCCATAGAAATGGCTGACACCTGCATCCAAGGCAGGTACTTGGGTTCTTTGGAGAAATACATGGCTGGTGAGTAAGGCAGTTTCTTTTTTAGGCTGGGTGGGGCATACTAAGTGAAGTGTTAGCTGAGTAATGAGTGCAGGTTATTGTAGGATTAGGTCTTTTCTCCACCAAGTAATAGGCAAGCCAAAGGCAGCAAGCTCTGAGTGTGTGTTTGTGCCAGGCATATTTTAGGCATGTTACTTCGCTCCTTTGCTTGTAAAGAGGCACACTGTCTCTAGAGCATTTCCCTTTGGTTGTATTTATTTCTTGTGATCTTGTATGCAGCTCTTCCTAAAACCTTGTATGGAGGTATTATAGCTCTGTGATGGCCAATCTGAACTGCATGGGTTCCTTGGCAGCAGCTCTGCTGCAGGACCATGAGAGTCTCTAAATATTACTGCAACTAATCTCCATCACAATACATAAGGTTAGCATGCAGTATTTAGCAGGAAAAGCAAAAGCCAGGAGAAATTGAAGAGGATCCTTTTGGGTCCATTCCAACCTGAGATGTTCTATGATTCTATCACGTATCGTAGAACAGTGTTATAGAAAGCATGCTAAAACTTGGTATATGAATTTTAGAGATTAGAAAGAAGCAAATCTGAGGAGATGGAGGACGGGTAGGAAGCATTGGTGCCACAGTGATGCTAGAGGAGTTTCAGGGCTATGGAATGATATATTGATAGTGCAGATAGGGTTGTCTAGCACTGGAGGAAGGTACAGACATGAGAGGTCAAAGGGGAGAGTGAGGAAGGTGCTATTTCAGGGGAAGCAGGAGAGACAAATATGTTCTGCAAAGGCTGAAGGCTTCCTCAAATGTCTGATTCCAGCATGAAAAGCCATCCATGGAGAGTGAGCCTTGCAGAAGAGATTGCTAGTGTAGTTAGCATGTACAGCTGCTCCTCCTCCTCTGTGCATAAGCATTGCTTCCTCCCTTGTGAGATGGGTGCTGGGCTTGCCAGGGCTGTTGTGCCCAGAAGGAACAGTGTGGTTTTTCATCTTGCATAAACAAGGTTTAATTATTAGGGGTTTTTTTCCTCCTCCAACCAAGTTTCAGGTTTCCTAGTGTTTTGCTTTGTTGTGGAGATCTTCTTAATGAGAGTTTTTGAAATTCCTCTCATACCTGCAGTTTCAGGGAATGGTTGTTCCTTTGTCCCCTAGTCTTTCTCAGTGAAGCAGGAAGAGAGAGGCAGAAGTATTCTGGAGAAAGTCATAGCTCTGTTGTGGTTCACTGAGATAGTCTCTTAAGTGGTCTCCAAGAGCTTTCTGATTGAGTCTAGTGGAAATTTAGTAGTAGTATATATACTGCTGGTGCAGAAGGGACAGCATTACTCTGAAGGAGTATTTTAGGAACAGCTAGAGACAGATGTGCAGGGTAAATTGAAAAAATAAGCAAGCAGAATATAAATATTTTGTTTCTCCTCCTGATTCTTTCTTTGTGTGGTCCTCTGACCTTACAGATCTCCCCTTAAAATGAAAAAAGAAATGTAAGACTGCACCTTTTCGGCTAAGCTTTCCTCAGGCTGTACTTGGCTCCCTTTTCCAAACCACATCAGAAAGAGACCTTGTGTTTTCCTACAGCCCTTGTTTGCACTGACTCCAGGAAGGCGTTCTGGGGCTGCCTGGCATGGCAAGCCAGGGCTGTGGCCCCTTGTTCCTGGCACAGCAGCAGCAGGACCCTGTTCCCACCCCAGAGTCCAGGCTGGAGCACAGAGTGCTCCATCATATTTATTCTGGGAATGAGTCGTTATGGATCTGTTTGCCAGGTTTGCCGCCCTCCAGGCAGTGGGTCCTAGAGATTAATTCTCGTGGATGTGCCCTAGATGCATCTGCAAAGCCAATGGGCAGGTGGTAATTGCCATGACCAGAAAGTGTCTGTTTTCACCCAGAACACTTCTTTTGGGAGTTTAAGGACTAGTCAGCCACATCTCTGTGTTCCTGCACAGATGGGAAAAGCGGTGCACATACTAAGTAGTCTTAGGATGGAAAATAAAAATCATAGAAGTAGGAATTAAGTTACTTTTATAAGGCTGATACAAAAGCTTCTGTCTCTTCTTGGCTCTGGATAAGTGAAGGCACGGAGAATGAAATTCTTTAAAGGCACGATCTTTTCTGTTGTTTCTTCTGCACGAAAGGGAGGGTTAATCTGATTGGTTATGCTGCTGATCATCAGCACATTGGAGAGTGGGAAGCCAAAGGGAAGGAAGCGGCCTGACCTCAGACAGTGTCGAGTGCTCTCCCGTGCATCTCTTCCTGTCCTTCCACTGCCCCACACTCACTTGATGGGCTTCTCAATGTGCACTGAGACTTCAGAAAATATTAAGAGGATAAAGTGCTTTTGAGGGAGGGAGGAGCAATAATATTAAATAAACAAGTTTTAGCATCCTCCAGTGGCCCTTGCTATGTTTTTAAAGATTTATGCCAAATGCAGGCTTTATTGGAATTTGATCAGATAAAGCTCAGTTGTTATGGGAATGTCTTTGTTCATTGGTTTTCTTGCCTGCTTTGAAGACTTCATCACATCTTTCTTTTATTAAGGTGCTTCTGTATTTATGAATCAAGTCCCTGCACCCTTCAAAAAAAACTCCTGTCTTTTATGAATAAGCATTCCAAAAAATAAACAGGCACCACCGAAAAGCTGAACTAGTGAAAACTCTCACAGAGTGAAAAACCATCATTCAGAGAGCATTGTGGTATTGTTTTTAAGGTATTTTTATTATGTACAACCAGTCAAACAATAACAAATAATAATTGCTTCCTATGGAAGTGGTGCCATGTTTTGTTAACACATCATAAAGCATCATGGAAAATGCAGCTGAAGCGCTGTGTTTTATTGTCACCATTACCTGAGGCTGAAAGGGGTGGGGGGTACCTGAGAGTCTCTGCATGGGAGGGATGTATAAGAGCACGGGTTTGGAGCAAGTGAATGTTACCAGGTTAAATCCCAGGCAGGACATCTGATTGCAATGAAGAATTTGAAGCAAGCAGGAGCAGACCTTTGGTCTTTCCATGTTGGAGAGGGCCCAGACCATGCCAAGAGCTCCTGTGGAGCTTTCTCTGGATCTAGAAAGAACCGTCTGCCCTCTAGACAGTGGTAACCCCCACTTCTTTAAGGGCCTCTCTTCCTACTTGAAGGTATGAGGAGGAAGATACTGTGGAACATGCTACCCCATTATGAGTCAGATTTAAATTTAAACCACAGTTGGTTGTTCAAACACTTTAAATTCAGACAGTGTTTTGTCTTGTTTTTCAGTTGGGGAATATATTCAGAGTGAACCACTATAGATTTGGGCCAAATCTTTGCAGTGCAAATCTGAGTCAATTTACACTGACTGCAGCAGAGATCCTTCAGAATGATCTCCATATAATCAGGAGCAGAGGGACCTTGCTCTCTCTTCTTGCCAAAAAGTGCCATCTCTAATGCCATGGAAGAAAATACCACAAAGCAGGATTTGTGGCTGTGAGCTGGCACAGGATGTCTGTATTACAAATATCACCTGAAGTATTTGATTATAATTGACTGCCATCGCTGTGACCCACATCTAAAGTAGTGTATTTGGGTCTCACAATTTTATGTATTGCTGTCCTGAAACCAGGCTCTTGCAATCTGAAAAGCTGTAAGGTTATGTTAAATGGCAAATATGTTCTTTGAAGTGCCAAACTCAGTATAAAGCGTGGACCTAATAACTTTGTACTCTACCAGCCTCTTTCTTTTTCCCTGGCCCCCTCAGCAACAACTCAGGACCAGAGGAAGTTAATTTGCAGTATATTTCAGTTGAATTGCTGCTTTCTCCTTTTTCCAGAATCCCTTTTTCTAGTTCTAAATACTGCATCCCCTACAAAAAGATATCAATACATTGGACACCATGCGTGGAGTACCTTTGGCAAATAATCCGTGAGCATGAGAGGAAATATTTATCACTGCATCATCTTCACTGCAGTTTGAGAGTGGATCTTGCATGCAGTCACCTCTTGCCAGGAACTGAGCAGTTACTGAAGACAGCTTGAAGAAATATATAATACCCCCATTAGCTCCTGGCAAAAGCCAGCATGTACTCCCAGCTCAACACTGCCATGCGTAGAAATGTGGGTTACTGAGCTGATAGATTTATTGCCCTTTGTGGTGCATGTGCTTCATAAGGAGGCGTAGGAATGCAGGCCATGGGTCAGGAAACAACTACTAGGTTTGGGTTCCTGCCCTTTGGGCTAAGGTTTGGTGCGGTAGGCAAGCCTATGTTACACTGAGACATGAGCAAGTTTGAACCAAGCACCTCAGCATGGTAGTTACTGGGCTGAGTTTGGCTTGCTGGCCTTGTGCTAGGTAGGGAGCCCATTGGAGTGGGGAAGGTGGTTTGTCTGTTCTGGGGAGGTGTACAGGATACAATGTGAAGCTTTGTTGGAGATAAGCCTATACAAAGAAGAATAAGTGATTGGAGGAGGATGGGAGTGGTTTGGGTGGAAGCCTGTAGGTGCTAGGAAGAGAAAACCACAAAGAGAATTATGAGTTATGGGGAACAAGGCTGGTAAGAGGAAGGGAAGAAAGAGGAGTGACTTGAGGAAGAAGATGATATCTTAAAGGAAGGACTAAGTCCAAATACTCAGATAGCCAAGAAAGTGGCATGCCAAAATGTAGTACAATACACATGAAGATGAGAGGTGGCTGTCAGGGACAGGACTGAGAAACAGAAAGGGCTTGGGAGACCTATGCGCAAGGAGCACCCTGCAGGATCCGGGGGATTTGGCTTGAAGACAGGAGAACCCACTCTGTTTTTGTTGACTTTGGCTCCTACTTGTTGATATTTTAATAAAACATAATGTGCCTCTGGCAAGTTAAAGCTAAATGCTAGATAAGTTTACGGGATTTTTTTGTTTTGCTTCATTTTATATAAAATCTTTCTTTGGAGCAATCTTAAAATCTCCTAAATGGCAGGAAATTGCCCTCAATATTTCAGAATCTTCCAGGAGAAGGACCCCAGACCCTCTGTCTTTGTTTATTGCTTATACAATGTAGAGTCTTCCTGCCTGCTTAAGCATAAATCAGGCTGAACAGCCTCAGGGCTGAGTCCCCAACTTACATTGCACATGTATCTTCAGTAGCAGGAGGAAGGCCCTGCTTGGGGAAGGAATGGAGAGGAAATCCCTTCTCAGGATCCATTCTCTTCATAGAGCTCATCCCCTCCCTGCAGGGTGATGCAATAAATTTGTCGCAGTGATTCCATGTCATACTTGACTTCCCCTCCCTTTTTGACCTGCTTAAGTGCTCATCTCTTTACCCCCCTCACGCTTCACCTTCTTTTACCTTTAAGCAAGGATCGGCCGACACTGTAAGAGAATCCTACTGCAGCTGTAGCCCATCCAGATATAAAAGACGTTGGGTTATGTGTGCAATATGTTCTTTTTATTTGCAAGTTTGCATGAAGAACGTGTCTGGCAGCTTCTGAGCAGATGGATCAGAGCGCTATGGGTTTTTTACACACTTTGGCAAGTACTCCATACCTTTGTATTTTGGCAGGAACTCTGCATCTCATATACAAGTCTCTAAAGATTTTGCCCTCAGTTTGAGCCTGATTCGGAGACCGTTGCAAGTAATGGAAAGACTTCCACTGATAAGCAGGGGGGCTGTAAAGCCCTTTTAACTCCATAGCACTGGAGGCAGAGTCTGAATTGCT
The DNA here is from genome assembly GCA_035583155.1 of Acropternis orthonyx. Lineage (NCBI taxonomy): Eukaryota > Metazoa > Chordata > Aves > Passeriformes > Rhinocryptidae > Acropternis > Acropternis orthonyx. The sequence goes on along the minus strand of JAWWEU010000111.1, from coordinate 19,423,026 downwards.
TCTTTTCAGAAGTGGTTACAAGAAGAGCTTGAAAATTCACACTGACAATTTTTTTTAAAAAAATACACAGTCGGTCTCATGCACTTTGAAGCAGCTATGATTTTGATAGGAGTAGATTCCCAATTATCGGGCAAAAGGTACTGTATGGAGGCTTTGCACTTTACAACATACGTTTTCACATATAATGAGTAAGAAACTGGAGAGGTTTGCAACAGAATTAAAGATTTGCTTTTCCTTGTGTCCAAGACAGGATCAAAGGCCTCAAGTTTAACCAGGGAGTGAGAAAGGATTGAGAATTAGCATGGTCATTTTTTAACTTTAAGTTTCAGAAAGGGCTGGCTGAAGTCTCTGAGAGCTGTCTGAGGAGACCTTTGAAATCTGGAACCAGGCAGCGAGTGAATCTTTCAGTAGGGTGAATAGTGTCTAAGAATTTGGAAACGACAAGCAGCTGCATACGTAGACCTCAGGAATCTGGTTATTCCAGTGTAGAGGGTTAGGCTGGAGTCCCCTGCAGGTTCCTTCTAGTTCAGAAAAAGTTATCCTAAATTGCAGTTTTCAGCCATTATGGGCATACCTGAACTTATCTCTGCTCTGTGTTAGCCAGCATTAGAACATCATTTACCACTGGATCTCATTGTTTGGGCTTATTTACTTTGAGGTTACAAGTACATGTCAGGTTATTTCCATTATTTTGAAAGGGCCTTGAAGTTCCAATAGAAACCATGGATAATGGCTGATAAGTAAGAGAAAGAGTAGTGAGCCTGCCAAGATGTTGTAATACACAAGAACATCATAGAAGTCTGAAATGACAGAGAAAAGAAGGGAAGGAAGGAAATTATCAGTGGGCCAACAGCATCTGGAGGGAGGAGATCAGACAGTCCAGAATGAATGGAGAGGAAAAACAGATTCATAGCAGGTTTTTACAAGATAATGCCATATTTACTGCTACTCTGTGATTGCAGAACACATACTGGCTGACAGCAGTGAGCATTTCAAGTTCCAGGCCAATGCAGGAGACAGGATAGATATTTTTAAGTGGCCATATGAACTTATTAGTACATTTTGAAAGTTCAACAACTTGTTTTAAGAAACTGTAAGTCACCAAAAATATTTCCAAACAGTTGCTGACTGTAATTCTTAAACCCAGCTGTAAGATGCCCGTGTTGTTGCTAAAGCTTGGCCTTTGATGGGTGCTCGGGGTTTTCTTGGCTGTGGCAGATGTATGTCATTGATGCATCAAGCCGGTGTATCATCATTGCTGAACCACATTCCGTGTTTTGTTTGCTTGTTGAGGAGGTGGTGAATTTATTAGCCAAAATTGCTCCACTGTAAATGATACTTAATTGTAGTTTTCCCATTCTTCTGCGTTTGATTGTGGTGACCATAGAAAACTAGAAGTAGTTATTGGCCGTACCATCAAATCTGAAATAAACTAAGCAAGTTGCTGTTGTGGAGCTTTAGTTATTTGTAAGAACCAGTGTATCTTTATGTCAGTTTTTTTCCTTTTAGCTCTGTAATGAGTCATGAAGACAGGCTGTTCTGGCGTCTGCTCTCAGTGGTTATTGTCTAGAATACATACACTAATGTGTTGATTCAGTTATCCCCTGCTTTAGCTGCCTAAATATATGAGCAGGGGAGTAGGCAAAGGAAAATTTGAGCAAATAATTATGTTTCTTTTTAAGAGAGTCTTGAGGTTTGGAAGTTTTTTTAGTTTTGTTTTTGAACCAGTGTAATTACACTGATCCCAAATGCTGCTGTTCTGCTTATATCAGCTTCTGATATGCCCCATTCTTTGAAGAAGTCATGTTTCTGCTAATTTTGCAAACATTCTGCTGTGTTTGTTATCATGAATTATATAGTGTTCTCAGTGTACTTACAGTTTATAAAATACAGACTAAGATAATCCTTGTCCTTGTTTTTATACTCAGAACTGTGTGATACTTACTTGAGGGTATAAACATGTGTGCCTATAAATAAACAGTTTCATCCTACAGTACTTTAATGAATATTTCAGCTACTGTATACTTAAATGTTTTAAAATCTCCAGTTGACCTGAAAAACAGTCATGGCAGGTGGCAGATATAATTTAGAAATCAGTATTTTCTAGAAACTCACTTGTCATTCTTCTGAAACCGGTTTCTGACAAAACTAAAACATTTCACTGCTGAATGCCCTGGTCATGGTGATTTGGGATATGTTTTCAAGATAACCTCATGGGTCAGCCTCCTCTAATGGATGAGGAGGAGCATAGACAAATACGTGCCAGTGAAGCAGAGGGTCTGCCCCAGAAGACTGAGCAGAATACCTTTGGAAAACCGATGAAGAGTAGATTTCAACAGGATTTGTAAAATACCAGAAATCTGGCAGGCCTGAGAGTGCTGTCATCACCAAGATTCCCGGCTGGGCTTCCTAAACATATGTAGCTGTACAAATAAGAGCAATTATTTGTTTGCATCTGGCATCTTCATGAGCCATTTCCTGCAATTAACTGCATTGTTCATATATTCATGTGTTTGTTTCACCTTGATCTACTGGCAGTAGCTGCATGTGTGTGATACCCTTCATAGGTATTTGTATGCTAATTTTTTTCCCAGGTGCGTTTAATAAGGCTCAGAATAGAAAATAATTATGAGGGAAAGGTTAGCAGTGACCACAAAAAAAGACAGCTAGAAGGCAGGGCTTAAGTGTACAAGACACTTGGTCAAAAAGGGATTAACAAGTGTTTTGGCTATTTGTTTTCCTGTGAAGGGAGGAATCATACAAGAAAAGCGTAGGAAAAAAACCAAATTGTTCTTAGAATTTAGAACATTATTGATGAATGTAATTTGATCTGTCTACTGGGCCAGAAGTCTGCTGCATAACCTTTTGGTCACACTTCTACCTATTCAGTTCATCCCCACAAAATTTGATCATGTGCATACATTCCCTACATCAGCCTTTATTACAAAAAGTGGTGTTACATTATCACTGTTGAAAGCAAGACCAAATAAATAGATATACCTGGAAGAATATCCCCATGTTCAGAATCTGAGCTTTGAGTTTGTTGATTTGAGCTTTCACTCAGGCATGTGTGAAGGTGTGCATGCTCTCACCTGTATGCACACAGTTCTTGTGCATCATCAGCTGCTTGTGCATGCAGGTGTTTGAATGTGTCCCTCCTAAGTAAGGGAGGTGGGGCTGCTTGTGTGGAAACTCTGTCTCCTGCTCATGCAAATGATAGAATCTGTGTCTCTGCATGTAGTTGGTGATGCACTGTCCTCCCCTTGACCCAAAAACCTTAGCTTTCCACATCATGACCTATAGTCAGACCAAACTCCTCCTATCTCTTGAAGAGGCAGTGTTTGGTTCAGGTGCCAGAAGGAAATGAGAAAGGATTAAAGGGGAAGTTTAACTCATTTGACTTTTTCTTCTGTGTTTTTTTTTTTCGCCCTCTGTCTTCTGTTAATATTTTTAGTGCACTGAAAACCTTTGCACAAAGGCTTTCATTTACCCCTGCAGATAAAAGCTGTGCAGCAGCATTTCTGATAACAGTGTTTGATGTGGTTGTGATGGGCTAAGCATAAAAGTAAGGTGATGTTTATAGGTAAGGCAAGACAATGTTTATAAGTAAAGGTATTATCTCTTCTAAGACCAATCAGTATAGTTGGAAGAAGTAGACAAGCTTTCAAGCACAAAAGCCGCAAGGCACAGAAAAAGCTTTTACTCTTTTTTCATACTAAACTAGTAAGAAGAAAGGACTGGAAATAGTGAAAGAGAAGGTTTTCAATGAGGATATAGGTTTGAGGGTGTATTGCAACAAAAAGGTGTGTTGCGGGTGGGGAAGGTAAGATCAAAAACTTAGAGCAAAGTAAAAAGAAGGAAACCAAAGGGGGAAAATGGCAGAGGGGACCTAAAATGCTTGTTACATGTAATAATTTCTGGAAGACTCATTTGAAGAACATATTGTATCCATGAAAATTTCTGAGAGATGCCTACAAAAAGGCCTCTTTGTTTACCACCATGAGCAGTGCAATTGCTTCAATGTGGATGGAAACATAGCATGCAGTTTAGGAAAAGAAGTGAGAAATTCTTAGTCAGATTGTTTTGTGGGAGGAAATAGACTGAGGATCCAGTTTAGGATTTTATAATCCATTAGCTTTCCACACTTTACACGCAATGTAAAAGAAAAAGAAGGAAAAATGTAAATAGTGAGGCTAGATCATTCTTGCTTACAAGTAATCAGGTTGTTAGGATCATACATCACCCTAACACTACTATAAAGATACTTAACCCAGGAGATGGAGATTGAAGCTAATTTCACTAGGTATGGCACTCACCACACTTAATAGCCTTTTGCTTAAAAACCACCAATGCCTGTTTAGCCCATGGTGTCAGTTGTGGAAATTATCCCATACTTAGTGTGTGACTTTTTAGCTCATTCTTCCTAATTTTCTTCCTGAATATGCAGCATAAACAACATGGACAGAAACTTTACTTTCCTATATCACAGATACCATAGTATGGATAATATCCAACTCTTTTAATCCACAGTATCTATCCTCTCCCACAGTGCCATATACTTCTGAAATCTGCAAACATTTTTCTTGTCATTCAGCTCAATGGTGAGAGTGGATGTTCCTTGTACTATTGGACATGTGCAGTTATGACTTCCTGTACTTTTACAAATGCCTTTCATTCCAGGTCACACTGCCAGCCCTTGACTTTGTCTTTTAGTAGCAATTGGGGTGAAGACTGCGATAAATACATTTTATTTTTGATACCAAGGCACAGCTGAGTCTTCAGGCTATGTCTAAGACCAATTATAGTTAACGTCAGGAGATTGCTTTTGGCACATTACTTACTTTTTAGTCCTTACATCACTGCCAAAACTGAGGTATGCAGTTTCTGGAGTCTTTGGAAAGATATGACTGTGCAGAAAGGAAGAGAAATGAGCCAAGTTCTTGTGTCCCATTTGTCTCACATCCCCACACCCCCACCCAACCCCAAAACATCTTTGCAGAATGACAGCTGCATTACATCCTCAGAAACACTTGACCTGATAAAGACCAAAGGGAAGGCAAAGTTATATTTGTACTTCTCTGGGACTTTCCCAGCATTGATTACTGATTCTCTCATTCCTCTGGCACTTCTGAGCAATGGTAGTCCCCTTGCTGCTGCCAGAGTCTCTGTAAACAGTTGTTCAGACACTTTGTTTGAAAGTTGCCTCATAAAAAGGAGTCCCGTTGTTCACTGCTTGTGTGCCCTTAGTTTCTACTGGAGGACTAGGCATAGTCTACTGGGGCACTTAGTAACCTTCTGGACTTGAACCAACATCTTCTCATGGCTTTTTGCTAAATGTGTTGATCAGAAAGAAGTCAAAGAGCTTGTCGTGTTGCTGTTCTTTTCATAAGACAGATGTTACTGTAGCAGTCACACTGTTGGCCTTTGAGAGGCCCAGCACTGACTTGAAATAAACAGGGAGACTCTACATGCTGATTCTACATGCAGGACAGAATCTGATCTTTTCAAGCCTGCTTTTCTGTTTAGTTACAAAAAGCCTAATTTTATCATGATGACATAGTTTCACACTTCTTTTGAAATAGTTTTCTTTACATGTATTATGCAGTTTCACCATGGCTTTATTATAGCAGTGTTTGCTAGATGTCAGGTTGTTCTGGGCTGAGAAAATAGCAGGAAACAATGAGACATTGTCAGTTACTCATTTGGAGATGGACATGGATAGTTAAAGAGAGGAAAAACCCCAAACAATATATGAAGTCGCACAGCTGGCATGCCAAAAGTTACAAAGTGATGTTATCATGTGGTTTCTTGATTGGAGTTGACTTAATGTTGCATGGCATTCCAGCTCCCTGCATTGCAAAACTATCAACACAATAATAACCAGGAAACCAGAAACCTCTTAGCAGCCAAAAGTCCAATTGTTTTCCTCCTAGAGTTAGGGTAAATAATAGCAGGCTATGGTTGTATGTGGGAAGGCACTCACTGAGTTGTTTGGTTAGGAGGAAGACTGTGGGCACTTGGAATTCTAGCCATGCTGGGCCTGGGTTTCTTTTGTACAGGTATTTTTTATTGCATGGTCAGTAGCAAGCTTTGCTGAAACATTTGACACAAATACAAATACTGGTGGCATCAAAGTTTGGATGGGAGCAGCATCACCTGTTGCACAAATCCATGTATGGCCATCTATTTAATGTATGATTAGTACCTGAAACCAAAGGGAAGGCTGGAAGCATGAATAAGGCAATACAGATTAGTTATGGGTTAGCAATATAGTATCTTCAGTGTACAGACTACATTGTACAGGTAGTACTTTAGCATCTTTTGTTATGCTCTAGCCAGTGTAAGTATTACTGAAGAAGGTAAAATAGCTTCTTTCAATGTTTACTTTGATCTCTTGACCACCTGTGTTACAGGATGAGTTTTCAGGGCAGTTCTTTCTGTGTGATTTCTCTCATGAAGGAATATGTGACACTGTGTTTTGCTTGGGACTGTAAACTGATTTCATTGGAGTGTTTTTAAATCATATTCTTCTCTGTACACACCCCAGGGAAATTCTTTCTGAAAATGTGCATGAATGTACATCTGCTGCTTATAGGTTTGAGCAGTAATAATTTCTTCTGCTATTTTATAATTTTAGTAGTCCATTTTAATAGCAACTAGGCAAAGGTTAACCTGTAGGCAATCTCATTTGTTGTTTCTTGCAGGTTTTAAAATCTAAAGAATTATCATCACCAGGACAGCGGTACATCGACAGCAAAGTAGTTAAAACAAGAGCTGAAGGAGAATGGTTGTCTTTTGATGTCACTGAGGCTGTACATGAGTGGCTCCATCACAGAGGTGACAACAAGTGCTCCTTGCCTTCACTCCTGCCCTAGCTGCTCCTCCATTAACTCAACAATATTTCAGGTTCATTCCATGTGTAAAAACCAACTCCACTCACTTTTATGTTTTGCAGACAGGAATCTTGGATTTAAGATAAGCTTACATTGTCCGTGCTGTACCTTCGTGCCTTCCAATAACTATATCATCCCAAATAAAAGTGAGGAGCTTGAAGCAAGATTTGCAGGTAATGAAAGGAAAAAAACCAACTTTTTAAGTTGTGGTACTCAGTAATAGAGGAGGAAAACAAAAAGCTGTTGCTGCCTCCTAAATGACATTCAGCTAATTTGAAACTTGCTCATTTGAGAATCATGATTCTCAGCTGGTGGAAAATGGTACTAAAGGCACAAGGGTAAAACTGTATCATCTGAACAAATTCTAAAATCAGATGGCATGAATAAGCTATCTGGTTGCATTCACACAGCTTTGATGTCCTTAAAAGTCTGTGTTACAGTTTATAGTGTGCACATGGGATACACATACAATTTTGGGTTTAGTGAAGTCTGTTGCACATTAGATATCTGACCAGTGCTGGATAGTAACGAGAAAACATGCTAAATATTTTCAGAATAAATCCCTTGATTGGTGTCCATTTTAGTACTGTAGTGAGTCAGTCTTAGTAGAAAAGATTGGACTGAGTGGCATTAAAAAATAAAGAATTGTGTAGGGAGGCTTATGGATATATGTGCTTTTTTATGAGCAGCAGACAAGGTGATATGGAGTAAATATATGAAGGTCATATAAGCTCCCTTGTGTTTTTAAGCCATTAAACTTTCAGTTTCAAAAAGAGAAATAGTATTTAATTGACAGTACTACAGCTATCATCCACCAATATACATGAAACTGTATTAGAACCAATTTTAATGCAAATTTTGTTTATACAGTTCTCATTTATTGAAGTATATCATGATTTGGTTCATTTTTGTTCCAAGGATTTGGCTATATTCCTTGTCAAGTATTAAGTTTTCTAACTGTTGTTTCACTGCATTGGATTTTTTTTCTGTAAGTAAGTACATGTACTGTACATATGATTAAAGCCATTATGTGTATTTAAAAAATTGTTAGTATGATGTTTGGTCACTGTAATTGCAAATGTTTCAAAAAGAAAAGTGTATCTTTTTCTGTTTAGGTAGTATTATCTGGTTGGGGAGGTTAATTTTCAAAAGGGTCTTAGCAAAAGGCATAACACTACTCCTATGAAAGGCCAATACCTTGAGTCTCTTGCCTGTGCTATTACCATGATTAGAAGCTGGTAAGGCAGTGTTAAAAGAGAAGATGCAAAATGTGAGGTCGTGGTTTGCCACTTAAAGAAGAAATACTTTGATCAATATGTTTGCCATGACCATACAAAAGGAGGGACTAGAATAACTGACTTCTGGGGAAAATTACCAGATTTAAAAAAACTGGCAATGGGAGACAGAGAATTTGAAAGTTATTAGAAGGAAAGAATGTGATAGAGAAAACTAATGGGATAGGACTAAGCAGTGGGAAATGAAGGTGAAGTATCCAGATCAGCTTTGATAATGTTAAAAGGTTTTAAAAGGTACATAGCTGTTTAAAGTTGGGAATACTGCTTTAAGTGGAGTGACAAAAGAACACTGTTTGGGGCATTTGAAACTAAACAATGCAGATGCAATGACTTAAATTATCTTCTCTGTTACTCATTTCAACAGTTCTGGTAAATGTGTTGAAATGCCATTAAACAACTGTGAATGTGGGAGGGCTGATACAGTAGATAACATGAGCACTGTGAATATCTTAGGGATCTTGAGTTGAAATTGGCCCCCACTTCCCCAGTAAACATGCTCCACTGACACTATCATGGCCCCGTTTCTGAGAGAATTTTTTAAGACATGGTTTATTTAATTTGTGAAGAAAAAGCAACACAATGTTTATCACCAAAATGTATTTTTTGAAGGTATTGATGACTACACATATTCCAGTGGTGATGTGAAAGCTTTAAAGTCCAATAGGAAAAAATACAGTGGGAAGACCCCACATCTTCTGCTAATGTTGTTACCCTCCTACAGACTTGAGTCGCAACAGCCCAGTCGGCGGAAGAAGCGTGCTCTAGATGCTGCCTATTGTTTTAGGTAACTATGCATCCATATTCAGTATACTTACACAATCATACCAGCCTCTGAGATGTCATGCCGTTGCTTATCATTGTTTCTTTACAGTTGGCATTTATACAGAATGCAGACCCTCATTTGTAGACCCACGGGGTCTGTGCTGCAGGTGACTGCCCAGCGGTCTCCAATCCCACAGAGACAGTGGCAGATGAGGGAGATTGTGACCTTAGACAACAGAACCTGAGTTCCATCTGGGATGATTCCCAGATTCATTAGCCCCCACAATAATTACAGCCAAATTATCAGCTCTGCTTTGCTCACCTACTCAAGAGAGTCTCCTCTGTAGGACCTGGAAAAAGACACTTGACTAAGTCCTCCAGGGAAACCATTAGCTCTGTCTGTGTAAGCAAGTCCTACCAAATCTAGACATTCAATTTTGGGTACAGTTTAAGCTGTTTATTTGATTTGGTTGAGAATTTTTGGGGCTCAGATTTGCCTGCCTGTAAAGCATCATTCAGGGAGCAGGCAACTGGATTATTTTTATTTCCTATGTTGTCTTTGTTATGACCAGTGTGTTTGTACTTTATTTCCAAGGAATGTGCAAGATAATTGCTGTCTGCGTCCACTTTATATTGACTTCAAGAGGGATCTTGGCTGGAAATGGATTCATGAACCTAAAGGATACCATGCTAATTTCTGTGCAGGAGCCTGCCCATATTTATGGAGCTCAGATACTCAGCATAGCAGAGTAAGTAATGGTTTTGCTAAGTTTCAGCTTCTGTTTTTTAACTTCAGGGTGAACTATATTTCTGGGACTGACATCAGCCTCAGTGCTCAAAGTTTGTCTCAATAACTGAGGATGATGAAATGTGACCCTATAGAGGAACTCACACGTGGCCTCAAGCTAGCGTTGAAGCAATAAGAATGTATTGGCCCAGAGAATTTTTTAATGTGTTCATCGATATGACATGTAGTTGGATTGAATGCTTCTTGAGAGGTGGCCTGGGAAGGGCCTTTCATTATAGAGCAGGAGTGGAAGATGGCACAATAAGCTCAGTCAGCTGAGGTACTGATGGAGGCACTATCAGAGTAACAAAAGAGCAGTCATACCACCTGGTTATCACTTACTTTTATAACCTGCCATTTCAAGGTTAGCACTTCCCATGCTGAGTTTCATGAAAACGTACTGATAGATGTCCTTATTTTACTTCAAAAGATGTATTCTTTCTTGTACTTTGAAAATTTATATGTGAAGCAGAAACCTGGTGTCTGGGATGTTGAAGAACCAATTGCTAGTCATCTGAGATGGGACTTTTAGGGATTAGATGTGGTATTTTAGCCAACTGACCTTAGGATGAGTAGTATTCTGCTGCAAAGTGCTTATTTCTCTCAACTGTCGGTAAGGATGTCTAGACAGTAAATGCAAGCGCCAGACATTTGCATTGCACTTGTCATAAAGTAAGAATTTCACCCTCAGGTCCGTACTAAGAGTGATGTCTCCCCTTTTTCAAGCCTCCCTTAAAATACCAGATCAGTGTTGGTCAGCAGGGAGAACTCTTTGTGTCCAAGGGACAGCTTGTGTTCTTTTAGTCAGTAAAACCATGATAGCATGTGAACTTACAGACCCTTTGTAGCTATCACTGGCTGTGACATTGCTGATACTACAATGTCAGCAGGCACAGGTATAAGTATATGGGATAGTAGTGTACACATTTTGAAGCAGCATTTGTTTTTAAAGGAAAGAGGAATAATAACTGTCATGGTCACAAATATGTGGTTTGGATAGTTGCCCAAAGAGTCAGAAGTTGCGTAATAAAGTAGTTAGTGTTGCTGTCCTGAACAGATCTTCTGTCTCTCTAAGCTGCAAATGTTGTGTTGAAGTTCTAGGAAAAGGTCACTTGGTGTTTGGCTAAGACATTAATGGCATCCTCAGGAATACCTATGCATCATCACTGGCTAATCCTACATACTTCCCCTGTAGAGAACCATGCACAGGAATCTAAGGTGACATAGGTGATAACTACACCACAGCTGGTTCTCAACAGAATTAGTTTCATCTTGAGTCCTAGTTCTTGCAGGGTGGCATCAATGGACTTATGTTCTGAAGGGCTTTCTTCTCTCCTTGGTGCACTTGCAGTGTCAAAATCCTGCAAACAGCAAATGGCAGTCTGAAGAAACAGATAAAAACCTTTCCATTTCTTCTTTTCTAATGTATACAGTGTGCGTGTTGATTCAAAAGGCTACACTTTAAAGGCAGGCTCCAGGTATGTACGTGTTTTGCAGGTTTAAGACTGTAGGTATAAAACCTTAGGAAACTCAGACATATTGTGACACCAGATTGAAGTGGAGAAGCACAAAAATTATTAAAATCCAGGAATCTTCATACTGCTTTCAGTGGGCATTTTCTCAGGTGCTGTGGAGGGAAGTGATGCAGAAAGTAATTTTCTCATTAGAGATAGCTGTCTTAATCTGTTGTTTTGTTTCTCCTTCTAGGTACTCAGCTTGTATAACACCATAAATCCAGAAGCTTCTGCCTCTCCATGCTGTGTGTCCCAGGATTTAGAACCTCTCACCATCCTCTACTACATTGGCAAAACACCCAAAATCGAACAGCTGTCCAACATGATTGTAAAGTCTTGCAAGTGCAGTTAAAGGATATTCCCGAAACAGCATGACGTGTGTTTATTAAAAAAAAAAAAAAAAAACCGAGGAAAAAAAGAAAGAGAACGAGAAGGAAAGAAAGAAAAATAAAAACCCAGGTTCATCAGTGTTAAAAGGAAAAAAAAAAAAAAGAAGAAGAAAAAAAAGCGGTACTAGTCTGAACTGTTTGAAAGTTTGTTTTTTTGTTTTGTTTTGTTTTTTTTAAACTGGCATCCGAAGCAAAACATTGAAGGCTTTTTTCCTACATTTCACCTACACATAGTGTGAGATAGACAAGAAGCAAAGAAAAAAGAAACCTTTTAAAAATAAACACTGGAAGAAATTTGTTAGTGTTACTATGTGAAAGGAAAAAAACAGGAAAATCCCATGAAGTGGAGTTGCTGTATCTGTCCCGTGCCTTACTTGATCTCTCTGTATTGTTTTGCAATAGGCATCCTACCCGTTCCTCTTAGCTGTAGAGTTAACAGTGCATTATTTATTTGTGTGTAAAAACTATCAAATGAACATTTCTGTATCACCATTGGAAAAAAAGAAAACCAGCCAATGTGGACAAAGTGGAGACCAAATAAGCGGCCAGAAATACATACAAAGCCTAAAGGAACACAAGCTCAAAAGAATCAGAAAAGTAATGGTTAGTTTAGTTTGATTCAAATAGATATCAATTATTACATTATTGACAAACTCTGCCTTTAAAACACCTTATTTTTTGTGCCAGCTGCCTAGAGAGACTTCTTGTAAGGTCTCAAACCCTTGTTTTAAATACTGAATAATTTACTAATAAAGGACACTCTGTTTCAGTCTCAAAGACAAGTCTATAAGATTTTTTTTTACTGTAAATGATTTAAAATGTCAGTTTAGTAAACCAGTGAAATATTTAACATGTACTGGTCTAATCTTCAGACCTTAATATGTTGCTGTATAGCTATGCTATGGGATTTTTTTTTGTTCTTTTGGTATATGTAACCATACCTAGAGTATTACAATAGGTGGGTAGTAAAAGCCAGCTTAATTGGAAACATATCTGTAGATCTCTATTTGTAAACTATTAAAAAATTACGTACTTTATGTGTAATGTGTAAATTTTCACCATATTTTTGTACTCTGTAATACTGTCAGCTCTCAATGACTTTGAATTTGGATTTGGGGCTCTTTTTGATCACTCAGAATCATGTGTTTCCCTCTAGCTGGCCAGTATGAGTAGAGTCCCTATATTTTGACTTGCACTACAAATACATGTTTTGTAATAATTGCTATACATGTGCTTTGTATATTGTTCATCATTATGACATAAGCTACCTGACTCCATTTGTTTTTCTGTTTTATAAAAAGGATGGATTAAAGCGATCTCTCCCCCCCTCCTCCCCTCCTTCTTCACTTTTCCCTGTTCATAACACTTGAATCGTGATGCGGTTCGGATTTCAAGGCCTTTTAATATTCATTTGGCATTCAAACAGATGGGCAGGGAGCGAGTTGTCAAAAGAAGAGATGTCGCAGCCTGGCCGAGGCGAGGCAAACCCTTGCAGAGAATGACATTCACCACTGTGCAGAAGGCTGGCAGGAAGGGTCTGCCACGGCGATGTTAGGGGTCGATGTGCAGTCAGAGGCCAAGCAGCAGCCTTGGTTCTGCAGATAGTCTGTGGGACTGGTCCTGCTCCTACTGTGGGCAACAGAGGCTTGCCTTGAACTTCTGCAGTGGCACAGCAGGCCCCTTTGGGCTGCTGGTATGAGTGTAAGGATTGGCAGGATCAGACCCTTGATTTTTGCAAGTTTGCCAATTTTTTCTTTCAATTGAGTTCTTGTTAAAGCTTCTTTGAAAAAAAGGAGAAAGAAACATGGAGGGCCTAGGATTTTATTGTTGTTACACATTTTAATATTGTAGAGGGAGTGAAAAATAAATCACGTCACATACTTCATTTTAAAAATGCCCCAACATAAATTAGGAAAAAAGAAGCAGCATGAAGAAGGTACAGTCATTTCATTTCACATGATGAATGCTTTTGCACAGCAAAGCTGGAAAACTGCAATACAAGAAGGGTGAGAAGGGCATTTTCTCTCATTGTCCTGAGTGGTGTGGTGAGGACACTGCTGAGCTTGATGTTGTCTGCTCCAGTTTTAAGAAGTGCAATTTATTTGGCTTCAGCAGAACACTGATGTGAATGGAAACGGAGCCCCAGAGATGATTTAATCCCACCCATTGATTCAGCGCAGAGAAGGAGATATGTTAGGCTTCTGATTTGTTTAGTGAGTTGAGACAAACAAGTGAAAAAATCTGTCCTGCTAACACTTGCTTGAGCCCAACTAACTCCAGTGAGAAGATGCACTGAACTCAGTGAAACTCCTCATGGTAACACATACTCTGGATTTTGCTATATACAGCAGCAAAATTAGTTTTATCAGGTTCAGTATGAGAACTGTATTGTTGTTGGACAGGAAAGAAGACAAAAATGGTTTTGCGGTTCTCTGGTGTGGGAATGCAGCTCAAGTCCAGTTTTGAAAAAGTGGAATAAGAGATAGCATAGTTGTCCAACTATATTCGCTATGCGCTGGATGCAGCTGAAAATTTCAATTTGGAGTTCTTCTCTAAATTTAGGTTTAAAACACTATTTCTGTAAGTCATTGCCCCAAGATTGATTTTTTCTTTTTTTTGTTCTTCAAAATGCACTGATTGTATTTGAAATTCCCTATTATAAACCTCCTACCTTTTTTTTCTTTTTTCATTTTTTTGTTCATTAGGCATGTATTTCCCATTTAATTACCAAGGGTGTTAGGGATGATCCTACAATGTGCAGAACTCATGGATGAAATTCCCCTCTACTGAGTGCCGTAATGTGAGTCCTAAGCACCACTCAGGTCTGATGTAAATACCCCTCGAATGATCTTTAGATGGATCTGCAAAAGCTCAAGGACTTTGCTATGGGCATTATCATGGCAAGGTAATTGCCACTGTCTGAGCAAAGTCCCTGAAAACTGATGGGAAATGGTCAGCATCTTGAAAGGTCAGACCCAAGGGGCTCACTGGGGCTGAGGGGGAATCAATAGCACTTAGCTGGGTGGGGTAGGACAGCATTTCTTACGTGTTACGTTTGTATGGTTGGCATGGTTTAAAGGAGAAAAAAAAAAGGAACTTAAAGGACAGCTGTGTTGTACTTTGGTGATCGATTACTCTGTATTTTAACACATTGTATGTCTGTTTTTGTGGTGCTCTAGTGGTAAATAAATTATTTCAATTATATGCTGGTCTTGCTTCTGTGGCAGTGTTCTTCTGGCACAGGTGATTCTTCAGCTCTGCCTCAGCTTAATCACCTGCAAAGCCTGACTGGGTATGGGATTGTATTGTGTGTGACCTTGATGTGGTCCAGCACAGGCTGAGGTAAAGAACAACCATCCAGGCTGCGCATGAATGACATCTGCTGTGAGGATTGCTTTCCCCTCAGGTGCTGCAGTGTATATCTTGGTCTATAGACAAGAAATGCCTTCTGGTTGGCTTCTCTGAGCAGTAGCACTGTGTGTGCAGGGCAGGTACTGCCCTGGGTAAGAACTGTGTTACTCCACAGCCCTGCTGTGCTTGGTTCTTCACTAGCACCATACCCTGGCAGGCCTGTTACTGCTGGCACCAGTTTTGGAGGCTTTTCTCTCTTGTATAGGATCTCAAAGTAGTTTCTTTCTCATTTCTGTAGTGCTGTGGGAGGTGGAAAGGTGATTTGTTTTGTGATGCCTGTGCACTGTGATCCCACCCTACTGCCTTGCTCAGGAGAGCACACTGGAACTGTTGGGTTTGTATGTTGTGCAAAACAGCCTACAATGGGATGAGATGGGGTGTTGGAGGAGATGCCACAGACACAAGCTGGAACATGGCAAATTCTGGCTTTGTGAAAGGAAAATATTTTTACAGTGGAGGTGGCCAAGTCATGGAATGGGCTGCCCAGAGAGGGCATGACTTCTCCATCCTTGGAGATGCTCAAAACTGTCTGGGCAAGGTTCCAGGCAGCCTGCTCCAACTGTGCCTGCTCTGAGCAGGAAGTTGGGCTGGAGACCTCACAGACCCCTGCCCACCCCCACGAATCTACAAACAGTCATGTTCCAACTCAACCACTATTTCTGTCATGGGCTAAATGAGCACACAAACACTGGTGCTCAACTGCCTCAGTTATTTCAGTTTGCCAACAGTAATCAGGTAGACACATGAAAGTGCGGTTTTTTGACAGAAAATAGGATTCCCTGGTTTACACACTCTGCAGTATGTAATTGCATTATCTAAGCAAATAAGCATTAAGGACCCTGGTATTGCAGCTTTTCTTTATCAGGCTCTAGTCACTTAAATAAATAAAACTGGTGGGAGGAAGGACTGCAGGACTGAATCATTATTTTTTAAAGTTGATAAAATATAAAAATGCTTCCAAACCAGAGGCTGATGAGGAGACCAGGAACTGCTCTTCCTGGTGCCTTTCTTGGCATCTAAGGAGTGCATAGCATTTCTTGGCATGAATGAAAGAATATGTCAGATTGTTTAGGGTTATCGTGATTAATTATAACAATTGGACTCTGTGGTCTGTCAATATGTTTAAGAATGCAACTTGGGATGAACATTACAAGCAGTCTTAGGGGTGATTTCACCACAGTTACACTCCAGCCTTACATTGATTTGCCTTAATTGATTTCAGTGAGTTTATACAGGCATTAAACTATAGTCCTGCAAAAATTTCCAGATCCCAACTTTTATTCTATCTCTTTTTAGTTACCCAGCTATGTGCTTTGACATGAATGCAATCTGCCAACCTTATTGTTATCTGAGGAAGGCCTCACACTGCCTTGAGGTGAGAATATTTTGCAGCCCTGTCTGCTGTATTTGTGAAATCAGTGAAGAAGGGGAGGATTTGAAGAGAAAGGCTGATTGGAAATTTTAGATGGGAAAGTGGTCATGGTGCCTGTAACTAAAGAAGAACAAAGTGGAGGGAACACAGTGTGCTAAGTGAGATTTTATAGTATGGGGCTGAAAAGATGGAAGCTCTCCCATGATAATGAGATTTATGCAGAATATTTTGATACTGGGCTTGTCTTTTCCTTTAATTAACACAGCCTCTCCAGACGCTATCAGTGAAGTCCTTGCTCTGCTTGAATCAAATTGTGGTTAATAAATGTGGAATATTCGATATAGGAAAAAACCCAATCCATGTAAATGTCTTGAAACCCATTTTTTAGGCCAAAATCTGCCTCTTAGATCAGACAGAACAGATTCTATGAGGAGCCATGAGTCCTGGAAGAAAATAAACCAAGAGGTTATGTAATTATATGTGGTTATAAAGTAGATGTGAAGTAATGTAGTTGGCTTGTCAATGGGTATGGGTGTAGCAGTAATTTCTTCATCTGTATAAAAAATAAAATTAAATTGAACAGAAAGCTGATGAGAACTTCCAATCAAATTTGATATGCTCATTTAATGAAGTAACCTGCTGGAATCTAATACAGACCTCTGGGGTATAAACCTTTCTTAAAACATATGGCGGTCCCAGAGACAAATATTTCCTTTGAATGGAGTGTTTTAGTGCCAAACCAAGATGATGGCGGGAGGAAGGGTCAGTAATCATTGAACTTTGGGTCTCAGCACTGTTTGCACATACTATAGGCAGGTCCTGATTTAATGATCCGTGCAACTCATTCCAAAAATATTTGTCACAAGAAAGGGAACAAGGAAATACAAGGGGCAAGTGGGTCCAGAGTCTCTCTTTGTTTAGTGAAGCACACCATGAGGCTCAGAGTGGAGTTCTTAACACTATTTGATCCAGCTAATTAGAGATGGATGAAACCAGAATGTTAACATGTAAGTACACATTTGACTAAAGTCAAAAATCAAGTGACTGGGGCTATGATGCAGTGTTCAAACCTGAGCCACTTTTATCAAATACAGTTAGGTAAAATTCCTGAAACTGTAATCACCAAATTTGTTGCTGGTGTGTGTAAGGCTTTTAGCTTAAGATATCAAGAGTTCTTGCACTTGAGTAGCTCTGAGTGTACCAGATGCCAGTCTCACAAAGTGGGTTTTTTTCTGAGCACAAAGACACATAAATCTGATTGCTATTCATAGGATTGAAAATTGGAAACAGTCAAAATGTCCCTACACATCAAGATGCTGCCCAGAGAACCAGTAGTGTTATAGGTCACCTCATTCTTCAGTGATTAAAAGACCAGCGTTATGGGACTATGTGATGGGTTTTTGCCATATGATGGAACTCACGTGAAATGAATTGATGGCTTCATTCCAGTTCCTAGTGTAAACTTGTTGGCAGTCTCCAAGGATATGCAGACTAATTTCATCCATCAAAAGCAGAAAATATCTTTATCTGGAAAAAACTGCCTTTCTTTTTTTCTTTGGAAAAATGTAAATACACAAGACAAAATATGCAGCAGTTCATGGGCAAGTTATGCATTCCTCTGCAGTGTGTAACCTGTTCTCAAAGAGGTGGTCTGGATCAATTGTTGGGAGGGAATGCTGGATTTTTAGATACTCAGAAAATTATTGTTTCCTCTGCTTCTTTGATGAAACAATTAATTACAAAAAAAAAAAAAAAAAAAGCCAAAGTGACTTTTTTCACATTGATACGCAGCTATGATGGATAACACAGGAGGTGAATTGCTGCAGATCTTGTCAAATACAGCAACTGATGTACACAAAGTTGGGTCACAGAAAGCAGAGAAGGAAAGATGAACACAACAGAAGGTTTATGTCAGCGTAAGTATAGGCCCTACATAGCAGCACAGGAAAACTGTACTAGTTTTTGTTGTACTTTTTGCTTTGGACTGCTTCCACAGCACAGAGGGCCTTTCCCATTTCTCATGCTTTGAGAAAAGGGGCGTCTTTAGGGAGATAGGAATTTACCTAGGAATAACTGAAAGTCACTGATACATTTTGAGATCGTTATCAGTCAGGAGACGTAATTTAAATGAGCTGTTAACAAGACCTTAATTAACTTTTCCTGTAGCTACGGACGCCTAACTGTTCTCCTGGCCTCTATCTCTTATTTTAGTGTTAAAAGTTCCTCCGCTGCATTGTGGTAACAGATGGTGTCTATCAAGTATATGAAATCTCAGCGAGTATCCCAAGGACTGAGGAAGAGATCTCAGGCGTTAAACCCCCAGGTTTCTCTAGTTCCTGGTCCCTTACAGCAGTGCTGTAACACAGCAGATGCTCTGCAGGCTGGCCACAAAGCAGGACCTCAAATGCACTCTCAACAGTGGGCTATACATGTAAATGCAAAATTATCCTGTCTTGGTCTCCACAAGATCCTCATGGACTCATTCAAACAATCATCTCACTGATCAGAACTGCTCCCCCTCTGTAAGTAGCACAGGGGGAATCAGTCACTGTTGCCCATGCCGGGGCTGATGAATACGTATATGCAAAAATATGTGTCACGGGTTGCAGATGGGAAAACCCCATCTACTCACTTGCAAGTAAGAATGTACATAGTGAAAAAGGAAAGAATCAAGTCATGCTTGATTAATTTCTGTGGCTACGTAGATTAAAGCAGTGTATATAAATTTTAAGGCCTCTTTAAAATTTGCACTGGGCTGCAATGTTTATATTTTTTTCCTGTATTTGTAAGCCTCTCTCTCTATTTGCTAAGTATCTTTGCACTTTCTGGGCAGTTTCACTGCTTATATTCTTAGCAGTCTTACTGTATGGCCCCAGGGAGTTAAAAAGGAAATTTCAGAGACTGTTTCACTTCTGGGTTACTCCAGTGGTAGCAGTTCGGGTTTGTAACTTGCATTGCTGGATGCAGGAAATTACTTTTGGAGGCAACTGAGTTGAACTGATGGTCTTATTCCCAGCACTTTTACTTCAGCTTTACTCCAGCACAGCTATTTCAAGAGGGGACAAACCAGACCCTAAAGTCATTTGTCTAAGAACAGTCAGGCTCAGTTTGTCATTTTACTAGGACCTTCACACAAAGCATGTGTCTTTGTAAGGTATTTGAACGCTGATTGCCCCAGTAGCCTGCAAGAAGGCATTTCTATTGCACATTCGAGTATATATTTGAAATCTAGAAAGATGACAAATATGACAATATTCTGGAGACGGAAATTGATCTTATTATCATTTAAATTGGTATCTTTTACAAGGTGTTGCTGCCATTTTTATCTCATCCAACAGTATTGAAAATAACATTCTTTAATGATGTATTCAGTTCTTGTGCTGTATTTATTGCATGGGTGTAATACATAACTATAGCTTGGTAAAACTATCCTTTCCAGGTGCTTATAGTCTTCTCAAGTAGTTTTCAGTCTGAACTTTTGATATTGGAATTCAGCCCAGAGATAAATTTGTCTACAAAGTTTTATCAGACTTTGTTGAGATATCTTTGACTTCTGAAAGAACAGGTAAGTATATTTGCCTTATACTTTCCAGTCAGGAAAGCTGTGCACTCTTAGCTCAGCTTGAGAGCCGAATTCAGTCATTCACACTCCAGTTTGTTGGGGTCGTAGTCACATTAGTATATCAGTTTTCATTTGAAACATGAAAGCAAGTTCCCAGTGTTCCTGACTGTAAAGAAATACATGAAACCATGAGCTGTGTTGAATTAACACAGCAGCATCTACTTTAGTCTGCAGTATAACCAAAGCACAGAACTGAGTGAAGTTGTGCTCTTTGTAGCTTTTCAATGGACAATATGCTCTCTTCAGAGGAATGGCCTTTCCCCCTGCCCCATGCCTCTGGCACAAACCAACAAAGTCTCACAAGGGAAACAGTCATCACCTTCGTTCTTTGGTACTTAAGAATGAAAATGTCAGGATTTCAGGTTCTTGTTGAGGGGGAAAAAAAACCCACCAAAATGAGGAAAAAGGAATAGCTGGTCTTCTCAGCTGTTTTCAGCCTTGACAATATTCTTTCCAGAAAAAAGAAAAAATGCACTCTCCACCAAGTAATGGGAAGGGACTGCAGATGCCTCTTAAAGGAGTTTTTAACTGCAGTTCTCACAGTTGGGCCTTTATTCACTGCTGAGTAGTGCAATTTGATGAAAGAATAAAGCTGTGATAGCCCTTTGAGATAAGATAGAAGAGATAAGAAGATAAACTGTGTTCAAACAGGTCTTGATGTTCAACCACTGTCTGACCCAAGAGAAAATGTAAGCGTGAAGGAATCTCATTCAGCAAAAAATGGCCACAAAGAACAAGAATTGTAGGCTGCTGCTCCAGACAAAAACAAGCAGCAGGAAAAGGTTTTATACCAAACAAAGACCTGCTTAGGAAAGTGCAAGAGCAGTGACTATCTCTTTCAAGGCACTACAAAAACTGATGACACATCCCTAGGCTGGCCAGGCACTGCGTGGGAGTAGCTTCATCGCAGCCTAGTTTCAGCTTCCCCATGCACTTGGGTTACTTGGTGGTATGTGTCTGTCTCTGAAACTTGATTTATTCCTTTGAAATCTTGTCAACAGTAATCTGCCACAGAATGTGTTTGTATAAATGGATGAAAAGTAGCAAATGTCCAAATGAAAAATAAAGGTCAATCAGACACTTCCTGTGTGAATCATGATTGCACCCATATTTCCTGCTGGAATAATTACAAGATTTGTTTAGAAGACTATGATTCTGCTGATTTATTCCAAATCTGTTGTAAATTATTGACTAGAGATTACATGATAATCTTTGTACTAAAATAGTTCCTAATCCATACCCAAAAATTCAATTTGCCTTAAGGGAACTACTTCTAGAGGCTAAAGGACAAATCTGATTCTGGTATCTCGTCATTCTGCGGCCTGTCTTCTGAGGTTTGGCTGTGTCACTGCCATGAGTGCATGGTGTTAATTTTCTTGTATCTGATGTTCACATCTCTTGCAAAAGTGTATGGCATTGAAGTTTGTCCACCAGTTTCCTATAGAGACCATGGATAGCTGGGAGACATACAGGTGACTGAGTAAACTGGGTTGGTTCCTCAAACTAAAAGAAGCTTCCCAATCTCAAATGGGCTTGGAACCCACTCCCTAAAGAATTTTTTGAGTTTCTAGTCACAGTCATCCCTCCACAAATCTGCCTACAAGAAACCAAACAGGCCACTGAAGGTACCTTTCATGATGGAAACTGAGCAGAAAGGCCAGAAAGCTATTAGATCTGTTTATAGACTTGGAAGCCTAAATACGTTCATAGCTAAGGAATATTTATATGAATACAAGTAACCATATGCAGTGATCTAGTAGGGCAAAATTATTCTTGCCTCAAAAAGGCAAAGGAAACATCTCTGCAAAACCCATAGTGAAAGAGGCTTGTTAAAAGGGGGCATCCCTATAGGTGTTCAAGGTCAGGTTGGATGGGGCCTAAGGCAACATGATTTAGTGGGTGGCACCCCAGGCTTCAGTGGGGGGACTGGAACTAGATGATCTGTAAGGTACCCACCAACCCAAACCATTCTGTGATTCTATGATTAGCTTCAAGTAAATCATAAAGTTGACACTGCTGTAAAGCCATTGAATTTCCAGTATTCAATTAACATCTTATTTGCTTAATTATCATATTTTCAGGTTTCTTAAGATAAAATTTGATGCATTCACTCAACCTTCAAATCCAGCACTGCTTCCCTGCTTAAATGAGAAATTCTGTGTTTTTATGTTCCTAGTTTAATGCAGCAAGCAAACAGAGATCAAAGAGTCTTGAGAACTACATTTAATTATAGTAGCCGCCACAAATGCCAGAGCAAGATGTGGCTCTGTCATAAAAGAAAACACAGTAAAACAATATTATGCAGTTTACAAATTCCATCAAACCACTGTACAAATAAACAATGCTACTGAATCACACAACAAATCATCTTACAATTAGGCCACACAAGACCATCTGGTTTGCAAACCAGCCTATGAGCCAAAGAGGAAAACTTTGAAGATAAATATTGCCATATGTGGAAGCCCAGGAAAAATATTACTTACTAGCACGGAGCATCATTTTGAAATGTAATTCTCTGTGGGAATTGAAGATTTCTTACTGAGGCTAATGTGTTTTGCAAGAAACCTCACAAAATGGAAGCATAAGGTATTACAGATAGGCCCAAAGAGCGTGAAGGAGTGAAAGCCCTTGTAAAGCAGCTGGATTTGGCCTGTCTGTTGGTTGAGCACCTACGTTAAATTGGATGTTCTAACATTTTGTCTGGCTAGTTTTCTAAGGGGAGCATCCAATTCTTTCT
Source organism: Acropternis orthonyx (assembly GCA_035583155.1). Lineage (NCBI taxonomy): Eukaryota > Metazoa > Chordata > Aves > Passeriformes > Rhinocryptidae > Acropternis > Acropternis orthonyx. The sequence goes on along the minus strand of JAWWEU010000111.1, from coordinate 19,400,244 downwards.
CAGTCAAAGTGTACTGATAATGGTAAAAGGTAGAATTTGGTCTACACAAGCTTTGAAAGGCTAAGTAGAATTATTTTATCACTCCTTATTACAGTGATGATCTGAAGTTCATAGCATTCTGATGGACAGCTTTGCAAAACTCCAGGTCTAAAGATCAAGATTTACCAAAGCAAACAGATATTTGGAAAGTCTGTCTTCAAGTCACATAATGGTGCTGCAGTTCAGAAAACTGGAATTCAACATTCATTAAAAACCAAGGCACTGTAAGATATCTAAAAATGGACACCAACAATCAATCAAGATGCCTAAAATCATCTATCAAAGATGTTGAGCAGTGAACAAGTTTTTTCCGGTCAATGGTAAGTTCCTCCTTAATCTTGGCAATTCAGGGTTGGCTCCTGAGGCATAATGGAGTGAAAAGGATAATATAAACAAAGAAGCAGATCATAAAAAGCACAAAATCAACATCAGCCACTTCTCCATCTGAACAAATTTTGATTAAAATAAAAAATGTAAAAGTGTTTCATTTGTTGAAATTTACAATCTCCATGCTGTTCTGCTGGTTTGTTCTCAATTTGTTTTGCCCTTTGCCTTATGAAAGACCATGAACATGTGAAAAGGGTTTATCTTTCATGCTTTGAAACAAAGAAATGAAAAAAAATTTGAAATATTAAAAGGGATAGTTTAGGACATTTATAGAATGATAAAATATGCTTTAAACTATATTGGTTTAAATGCATTATATAGGGTATAAAGTTGCTTGAAAGCTCATAATTGACATCTCTGGCTCATTAAATGTTTTCTTGCTGTCACAGGTATTTCTCATAAAGTTGATCAAAGATTTGGATTCTCCAGAAAATGGCTCATATGTTAAGAATAACTCAGAAGTGCTGAAGTCACATTTTTATTCTTGCAAGGTTGCTAATGAAATCTGTGCTCTGGGTACTGAGGTTTTAGAGATGGGTTTAGGCAATGTTTTTACAAACTAAGAAAATACCTTTAAAAATGCAGTCCCCACTCCCAGTTTTCAGTCTCAAGGCAAATGTAACGTCTCTTTGCTTGTCCTGCTTTAGAATTTTCCCCATCTGTTGTGTCCAGTGCGTCATCCAATAAAGGAATTATATAAAACTAACTGGGGGCTTTAGATATTTTGTTTTACTAAGATGTGAAGTTACACATGACTGTGTCATATCCCAAGCTGTCCTGATGCACACTGGCCTTTCACTCTGGGTCTCAATTTGTTCAGTCCAGTGGTTTCAAGGGAGGTCTGATTCACATCAACACAAGTCTGAGCCAGGCCTTGGTTAGACAGACAGAGAAACAAAAGTGTTGTTGGCCTGACTTTGGGTGGTAGTAGCTTTAGAGCACCAGAATATTCAATAGATGCTGCATATCACAGGGAACACTACTGTGCTTTGTGTATATTACCAACTCATGAGAGTATTTTGCTCCCTGAAGATTCTCTAAAGGTTTCTTAGATCGCAGGGTAGAAAAACATGACCTTCTCTAATCCAGCTACAACAACTGAGTTTCTTCTCATGTTTGATAGCTGATCCCTTGATTTCAGGTGTAGTCCCTGCATTTGCTGACTGTTTGGACTGAATGGCCAATGCAGAATTGAAGATCTTTCAGCACCATTGGACAACAGTTTTAATGGAGATTCAAAAGGTGATATACAAAGGTCTGACAGTTTACATCATATTTAGGTCCCAATTTTGTTAGAGTTATGTTGATGGAGTGGATTAAAATGGTGAGGAAGCAGGCTGTGCAGGTCTCAACTCCTGATCTTTGCATTACTTACTGTTTTTTTATTTCAGAAAGCAGCAGTTATTTTGCCAGCATTGATAGTAGTTCTAGACCTACACAGAACAAGAGGAAGACCTGATCTTTGCCCTTTCACTGTTAAAGTTGTGGAGAAAAGCAAGACAAGTTTTCTCACTTAAAAGGATTTTCTCCTCAGATGACTATGGTCTCAGGCTTCTTTGACAGAGTTGTACCAGTTTATCCTGGCTGGAGATGTGCTCATGGCTAGGCATCAGCACTGACCCAGAGATGGCTTAAAGCATGTATGAGTCACAGAAAGGAGAGTTTTGGATGAGAAATTTGGAAGGGATGTGCTGAGGTAGGGCAGGGTAGGGCAGGCAGGAAGGGTCCCCACAGCTGGGAAAGAAGGGCACTTTTACGGCCACTACATCTGTGTTTCTTGCTCCGCTGTCTCCTCATCTCCCGGTATTTCCACCACAGCAGAGACTGCAGCCCTTAGCACGCAAACAAACAATCAGAAAGAAAGATACCTCCTCCCAAGTGCTGGATTTTGTCTGAAATGAGGACATGAGATGAAATCTCTCATCCTTGCTGAGGCCTGTCTCTGCAGTTGATGTTGAACAGCACTGAGTCACAGCAAAAGACATCATGAACTCCCTGAAGCCAAAGAAACCCTTGCCAGCATCCCAAAGGGGATTCCCAGTCACCTCACTAGTGCAGCACCTCTGGCATCTGGTGGCTTGCCCAGCTTTATTAATTTATTTGTTTTATTCACCTCTGTTTTGTCTGGAAAAGACTTATCTGTTTCTCCTCCTGGGGCTCGGGTCTTTCTTTCAGGCCCTGCCAAATCCTAGAGCCACGTGTTTTATGAGCCTATTTGGAGGAGGAGCCCTTCCTCATCCCTTGGCCGGCTGGTCAGCAGCCAGCTCCTGGGAGGTGACCAGAACCTGTGAGGAGAGGGATGTGGTTCCATAACTAGAGAGAGAGAGAGATGTTGGGTAGGAGCTGTGATGTTTGGCAACCTGCAAAGGCTGTGGGCCTGAAGTACCACTCTGGGACATGGCTTTAGCCCTGGGCTGGGCTTTCAGCAGGGATAGAGCCCCCTCTTACATGGGGATGATGGAGAAGGCAAATAAGATGTAGAGAGGTGGAAAAGTGATGCTCAGTGGCACCAGAAACCCTTGTTTGGCTATGAATATGGCCTTTAGCACTTGGCCTCTTTCCCCCTTGTTTGCTTGGGCGGACTCAGTGCCAGGGGATGCTGTTCTGGCTGGGAGAAGACTCATAGTTCCTGCCACAGGCAGGCCACTGTCATCTGTGGAAACACACCGGTTTGATTCATCTTTGTGTTTTCCTCTGTGCCTTGCTAGGGAGCTGCCCAACCAGGGGGGCTGATGGCCGGCACACCCCTGGCAGTCAGAGTGCAGCAGCGGGGAAGGAGTGGGCCCTGCCTCCATTTTTGGGGTGGCTCAGCTTGGCATGGTCCCATCTGTGCTCCCACCACAGGCTCAGACCTGCAAGGTGTGGAGGAGAGCATCGTCAGCAACACCAAGATCCAACGGCCTTCACTGCAGTGACACTCGCAGCACTGTCCTGACATTAAATAAATAGTAAAAAAGGAGAGACGGAGAGAAGAGAGGGTGGGGAGGGGGAGTGAGTGAAATGCACACCCTCCATTTCACACAGTGTCCAGAAAACCTGGCTGTCAGCATCCTGCTGGACTCCCTCCAGACAGGTATTCATTACATAGATTTGACTTTTTAAATACGATAGAAATGAGAACTGCAAACTTAATATGTTTTTCTTCTTGGGAGATGAGGGGGCAGGAGGGAGGGGAATAGCGTTTACCTCATAATTTCCCTTTCTCTTCCCCCCTCTGTGTAAGCCGCATTATTCTTTCTGCAAAGGTACTTGGGGAAACTTGGTAAAATTTTCCCTCATGCTTGAAATTTACTTACCCTGGGTAACAGGAAATGTGGTGTCTTGTGATGTAGATTGTTATACCAGATGGTAATCTTAGCACATGCTATTTGTGTAGATCTGTGGTGCAAGTGAGTCATCATTCGTAGCTGACCTTTGCTGCTGTGAAAATACTTCTTTCAATAATAACAATAACAATAACAATAACAAACAACCTTTTGGCAGGTTTTGGCTCTGCCTGGCGTGAAGACAAGGGCATGCTGTGCAGCCGGTGAAGGTGGGTCCTGGGCTCCCGGCAGAGCAGAGTTACAATCCCTCTGGAGCGGGATCCAGGACTCGTTACGAGTCTTTCCATTGACTCTGCTGAGCTGTGGATCAGGCCCAGGTTGTGTTGCATCACATTTCTTTACAGCCTCCTTACGTTCCCCTCTCTGCACTCTTCCGTTAACAGAAAACATTTGCCCATTTTCTGCCATATAGGAAGAGGTGCAGCTGCATAATCAGACCCAAATAATGGGACCAACTTGCTACTCTTTCCAAAGTCCCTGCAGCATGCTGAATTTAGGAGGAAGAGAAGACTGTGGGATGCTTTACCCCTGAATCACTATTATGCTTGCAATTTCTGCACCTGAAAAAGTAGTGTTTTCGCCTGAGACAAGTATCAAAGACCCTTGATATTTTGATGGAGGGCATCAGCTTTTGCTGGAGCATCCCACAATGCTTGTGGCAGCTCAACCTTTCTTATCCCTTTTCATTGCCTGCACAGATAATTCTGAACACAGGTTCCTGCTTTGGCAAATCTGCAGATATCAGCCCAGATCCTGCAAGGACTCTATTGGTGCAGGATTGGGCTCATAAACTTAAATTACAGTTATTAGTAGTGTCACTGCAGTCCTGTAGAAATCCAGACATAGTATTTGACTCCAGTGTTTCCTGCAGCAATGAATTCCACTCTGGGAGGAAGCATTTCCTTTCATTTTCCTGAAGTTGTCCTTCGACTGTGGGACTTAAGAAAAAGATTCATTTTTCTTTCCATTAAAATTAAAATACAGGATGCTAGCAGAAAGTGGTTTCTGGCCCTTTATAAATACCAAAACCTCAGACCTTACTAGCTGTGATAGCTTTCCAGAGCTATTCTTCCAGGTATTTCAGAATCTGCTTCACTGTGTCCTAGGAAAGTGAGTGAGAGTTTCAGACCAGGGTACCTATTCTGCAAAGAAAGCTGTTTGATAAAATAAATAAAGCATTTAAGTAAGGAGAACCCAGAAGCCTATCATATGTCAAACTTTTCAAAACCAATTACAACTCACATCTGATAGAGTGAAAATCACACTGGCAATTAGATCAAGAATGGCTGATTAAATTCCTCAGACTCCCCAAATCACAACGCCAGTATTTGTTTCAAAGACCTTATAATTACTGTATTTAAAAAGCTGTTATTCAATACTCTCCTCTAACTCTGAATTGCTCCTGATGTCAACTCAAGGTACACAAAATTCTGCATATGGCATATGCTAGAGCTCATCAGTGCTCATGACCTTCATTGCAGCATCCGTATCTTTTGCTTTGTACTAATCTTCTAAGATCAGAGAAGATGGATATTGTAGAAGAAGCAGTAGGTCTGATTAAAGGTCTATTAAATCAGTGGAAAAACTTTCATCTTCTGTGGATGTTAATGGACTTTAGTTCAGGTCCATTGTGACTGATTTTGCTGGATCACTGTGGCAATAAAAATGCCTGTTTTCTAATGCTGAACTGTACTTACCTCCCAACCAGAGGAGTACAGTTGACACATACATTCATCTTAACCTACTCCACATTTTTCAATAGCTTTGATGTCTTTAGATGAGAGGATCTGATGAAGCAGGAATTAGTTGCAAAACAAAACAAACAAACAACAAAAAAAAATACTTTGGAAGGTTGTGAAATTGTATATTTCTTCAACAACCTGTCATGTTCAAGTGAATGTTGTATTTGTTACACTGTCTTGCTGGTAGCAGAGATAAAGCGTTTCAAAACTGAAGTCCATTTTCTTGCTCTTCCATCCAGTATATGCAGCCCTTGTAAAAGACAGAAAAATTCCTGGTGTTTGAAAAAGTTGCTTTTGGTGCCAAAACAGACAGAAAAAGTCTATGCTTCTGTAGAAAAGCAAGGGGAATAAAGCTGTTTCTAAGGGGATAAATGTCTCTCCTATTTCCTATTCCCTGTTACTTTGGTTACTATTACTTTTAAACATTCCTAGCATTTTGCACATAATAAAAAAATGGCAAAATCCCTGTCCATTTCTAGACACTATTTTCAAACCCAAACTACTTGTCTTGAAAAAAGCTGTAAATGCTGAAGTCCATCCCAGCCCACTAGAGCAACCCATCCTAGGTGCAGCTCTTACCACTCTGATTGTTGAAGGAAAGACATACGGGGGGGGGGGAGACAAATGGAACAAGCATGAGGACTTTAAAAACATAATCATAAGACCCAGTGATCTGTCTGTTCTGATCACCACTGACTGCATTTCTTCCTTCTGTGGTTTAGTCCATGATGCAGGTCCTACATACGGCCATACTGTGACATTGCATACAGTGTTCAGCAGTGGACACTGCCAAAGGGACTGTCACAGGAGTTACACCTTGCACTGAGCTATTGTCATCTATTCCCCTCTACTGCACTCCTTCTTTCAAAACCCCAGTCCCCATTCCACTACCAGAGCCACAAACCTGTGCATCCACATCAGAACAAAGAGCTTACCACTAGGAACGTTTCCTGCTGACAGCCTTCGTTGCTGTCCTGCAGCTTGCGTTTCTTTTATTTATTTAGGAATCTATTTCAGCTTGGTACTTAGTTGTGCTAATGAGGAGAGCAATGCATTCCCTGTGCCATAATCTGTTTAGTTCCACCCAGCAGGTTACAGATATGGAAGGAAAACAGAGTTTCAATTTCCCGCTTGCTTGAAACATTCCTTGTGTTTTCCTGTAGGACTAGACAAAAGATAGCTGCTGCCATCCCATAATGTCTAGGCCAAAACACTAGGTGGACTGTGAAATGCAGACTGAGGGGGGTTATCTGCACACAGCCTAACCTGTTAGAAAGTTTCACACACACCCTCACAGCATGAGCTGGACGAGGCTGGAGTCAGGGCCTTGGAACAGTTATCCTTACATCCTGCCTGGCTCCTCACAGGTTCTTTCCACTGGTTCTTTTACTCTCTGTGAGAGCAGTCTGGCATCTACCTAGGGCAGAACAAGAGTTTGCTGGGCATCTGAAATACTTTTTTCCCATAAACATTGCCCACGAGTGGCCCTAGGTTTGTATCTTGCAAAATAGCCTGCATGGAATTTCATTTGCACTTTTATAACCTATTAAAGTGACAGAGAGTTACCATTATAGGTTTGCTGTTTCTGAAAGCATTTTAGTTTTCAATAAACAGTAGCATTTGCATGTGCACTGTGGCTTTTTTTTCTCCCTTAAAAGTGTAAAAAACTCTTTATTTGTTTTCCTCAAAGTAAAGAAGCATCCCTGGCTGAAGTATCTACAAATATGGCAGTCTCTGATGTTCCTCATTTGTCTGTCATTAGTAATACCCTTTAGTAACCTCTGGCTAAAGCATTTTTCAGATATGCAGTTCTTCTGGTAACTTATTTACTCAGGACAGTTTAATTCAGAGGCAACATCTGGATTTCCACGGAAGCCAGTCTTACAGCTTAGCTGACTGAGGTACCACAGAGGTCAAGTGAACTGCCTGTGGTGATACTTTAGCTGCCATTGAACTTAGGACCTTCCTGCCTCCAAAACACTGTGTTGTAACTGTCAGACTTTCCTCTCTAATCAAAAATCATATTCCTGGGGATGATTTTCTTTCCTTGGGCCCTGGTTATATCCTTCCTTTTTCATGCTCATTTATAGGCCAATTTTTTCTGTTCAGTGTATCAGCCCTGCAGTACTGTCTTATGAAAATACTGCTTGACCTCCTAGCTTTGGCTCTGCACTTGCTTCCAAATCATACGTCAGTGTTTTATTCTGATGGCAGACAGGGTTTGAAAGTGTCCTTGTGGCCCATGAAAAATTATTTTCTATTTCTTGCAGACTTCTGAGATGCACAGATATTTCATCATCTGTGACTGTCTTGTGAAATCATTTCTTGTTAAGAATCTTTTGAAGCCACGAAAATCCATACAAAACAAAACTGTATTGTCTTCAGCTATTGTCTCTGTTCTAATTAAAATCTCTTTGGACAAATGGTGTAAACTCGTTAATAAACTTGTAATGAAAGAAATATTCAAAGCTCAGTGATTAATGAGCAGATGTTAGCAGGCAGTGCAAACTTATGGGAAACGATTTCTAATAGTGATGTCAACAGAGAACAATTCACAGACATAATTACTAAAAAATTATCAGAGACTTCCTTGTGAAGTATTTTGTATGTTTGTAAAGCTGTTGGTGACTCATTATAAGCAGTCTGGGAGACTTATTTGATTTGGAATCGGGGGTTTTTTATAGCTTAGTTGTTATGTAATAGTTTACTCAGACAAAATGGTCAGCTATTCTTCCTTATGTGTGCACTGAGATTTCTTGTAATTCTTTCAGCAAATCGTATTTAAATACTTTCCCATACTTTGGAAATACGATTCTCGTTAAAACTGAGTAGTAGAATAGCCCTTTGCTTAATTACCCATTAGATTGTCTGCCATCCACTATAAAGTTCAAACACTGCAGTCCAAGCCACCCTGTGCTGTTCAATTCCCTGTTCCATGTGGAGCAGCTGTCTCTGACATGCAAGCAGCTTCAGTAAATTTTGTCTATGTTTGTTTTAGAGGCCATTTCATAGCAGGCAGAGTGCTGCCATTTATGCAAGGCAGGTGCATTCACTAATTTCTTAGGTTACAGCACAAACTGCAATTAATGTTGCCTGTCTCAACAGTGTCATTAATGTTCAAGCAAAGTAATCTGGATGTAATTTTCTCACTGGCGCTAAAATGACATTTCAGTGATTCCATGAGTTTCTTTTTCCAAGACATTCCAGTACAATCAGCTGTACAATTACCCATCTTTTTCTTTGATTACTTACTGTCATTCCTTTAGGTGAGCTCCAAAACCCAAACTTGGAATTTTACAAAGGCAAGCACATCTGTCCTCCACTTCTGGAACTTCTCTGAGAGACTTTGAGCATTTTATATAGCTGAGATGTAGCTGGTATTTGTAGAAAGCATTGAGATTTTTGCATGTTAGTACAAAGTTGTTGCATTGATTTCTGTGTCATATATCATGGAAGTGACAAGCTATGGCAGATGTATAATTCCCACCAATATTGTATTTAGATTTTCACTACTAAACGATGCTTGGCATTGCCAACACACCACAATAGTTTTGAGCCACCACTCTAAAAACTCTCTGTAGAAGACTGTTCATACTTTGCATATTTTCATATTTTCTCATTTGCAAATATTATTTAGACTAAATTGAAATCATCACTTCCAGTCAAACCTGGAGAATTATCTTGCTGCACAAATAGAAAAGATTGTCAGTACAAACAGGTTTTTTAAAGCAACTGTCACTCAGACCATAGTCATTTGGGGGCAGAAATAGCCTTTATTTTTAATATGTGTAGCCAGCCAACTGCTTCTGGTGCAAATGAGGCCCTAGTGCACCTTCTCTCTGCAGGAACTTCAGAAAGAGTTCTCAGAAAAGACACCTCCCTGGTGATAGCACTAATAGTTTAGTACTGAGGATGTCAGAGTACTCATCAGCACTCAGGAAGGCACTATTACAACAGGGAGCAGAGATGTCAGTTTCTTCCACTCCTACTTGGTATAGAAAGTAGGAATTATCCCATGGTGTCTTAGAGAAGAAATGCCTCAAAGTGTTTGGATTCCAAGGGTCCCTGGAAGCCAGCAGGAGCTGGGTGCCAAAAACCCGCTTTTCAAATTATTTTGGTTTAAAGACAAAATATTGAGGCAGGAACTCAAATAGAAAGAACTCCCCCTCTTTTTATTCCTGCCCTCAATATAGAGAGACAAAAAATGCAAGGAGATATAAGTGAAAAAATAACAATTTACTAAAGAGAAAACAGTAACAACTACAAAAATACAGGGGAAACAGTTTACCAAAAAAGAAGAGATCCACCAACGATGTGGTACCCCCAACTGACCCTGCTGGGAACAAAGGGGAAACAAAGATGCTGGAGGGTCTTCCCTGCCTGCCTTGGCACTGGTGCTCCCACTTGGCTTGACTGGACTTGGGCTCAGCTTGGCTCCACTGGGGTTTGTTCTGCTGTGCTCACGTTGGGAGGGACCACTTCCAGTGGCTCCTGAGACCCCGGAACAGCTCCGGCCTGCAGCAAACCCCTCTTGCCCCTTCTCCTCCAACTCCCTCTGCCAGGAGGGAGGGATGGCCCCCTTCAGATGATGTAATGGTACGAATAGTCGTTGCTATAACCCTGGCTTTGTAACCATAACACAAATGCTTGCCCTGCTCTGGCAGCAAGAATGAACAATGGACTTCTGTGGCTGGAACTTTTGAGGGAACTGTAGCTTTTCATGAGTTGATGATAATATTTGTAACCAGGAAGCCAGTGGGTGAAATGCTGTTCTCAGATGTATTGGTACACATGAAATTATTCCACTGGTATTGGGATATTTGGTCTTGTATTTTTCTTTTGCCATTTGCCACCTCTACTACAGACTATATGGCTCTGGTTTTGGGAAGATCCCTTCTCCTGGAGGAATTTTTTGAAAGCAGATGCAAAATTAGAGGGTTTCTAGCCACCTTGGTGACCTTCCACTGCTGCAGTAGTTATTCAGATCACGGTTTGTGAGGGTTGGTCTGAAAACTGGGGACTGGAAACAGCCATTTACATCCCTCTCTTCTGAGCTCTGGCAAGTATTTCTTTGGTCAGAACTGACAAATTGCCCATGTGTAGCTACTTTGAGTCCATTGCAGTCACATCAGCATTTGTAAATGACATACTGCCTCACTGCAGCGAAAAGTCACTCTTCCCTGCAAAGAAGCACCTGGTATGAACACTCATACCAGCAATGCAGCCATGAAATAAAGATCCCAAGTGAAAACACCCTTCCCCTAGTGTCCAGTGAGATTCTAAATGCACCTAGTTACATGGACTCTTTATAAGTGAGGGGAAGCAGTATTGATTTGCTGTAAGTGTAGCCCTGTTGCATTTCACAACAAAAACAGCCTCTGTACAAGCTGTGGTTTGCATATTAGTGATGAACTGCTTTTCTCAATCACCATGTCTCTGTGCACAGAGCTCATCACACTGTGAAGGGCAGGAGAGGCAGAGGGCAATGTGGCCCTGGACCATCTCAACCCCAGCTTGTCCCTGGCTCTGGACCTCACACAGCTCCTGTGTGCCAAGAAGAGGGTTTCTTCCAAAAACCTGGCATGCAGTTTCTGGCTCCCTTTTGTCTGCAGGCAATTAATTTCAAATTGGTAGCATGCCTAGCAGCACTCTGGGTTTGTGTCTAACATCATACTTTTAAAAATATATCAGTGTTATAATGTGGTAGAATAGCAGAAACATACAGCAGCTTTTTCTCTTTGCTACTGCTTTTGTAACATTACTGGGAAGCAATTCATCTGACCAACACCTGTCCTGGAAAACAGGACAGTGTCAGTGTTGACCATCAACCTGGAAAAACTAGCACAGTGCAGAAGAAGAGCGGCCCCTTCTCCGTTCCCATCAGCATGGCAGACTTGTAAGACCTTATGAGGGCATCCAGGAGAGTGTGTGTTACTTAAAGAAGTACCTTCAAAATTTGAATAAATGATTCAAACAATAAGACTTACAAGACTGGGAGACTTTCTGCCTTCCTGCTGCATTCCGCTGCGGAGCTTCCTTCCCTGGGTTTCAAGCCATGTGACAAGAAGGCCTTTGCAGCAGCCATTGCAAAACAGAAGCATTTGATGGGGCAAACTCATCCTTTGCAGAGGTCCCCACTTACCACACCTCAAATCTCCCAGAGCACAGATGAGTGGGAGTTTAGCATGGGCAAATCTCACTCATTAAATCCAAGTCCAGGCGACATGCCACGTTAGGAAGGGGCGCGCAGACCAGCTTGAGGTGAGTTACTGTGGGAGCTGAGGTGACCCAGCTGGGCAACCCCAGGGACTGAACGTTCTCAACTCCGTGTCCTTCCATGGCAATACTGCCTGAGATGGAAAATTTGAAAATGAGCAAGAACTTTAAAAGGGTAAAATGTTATTTTAAGCACAGTGTTGTCTAAACTATTTATGTATCTAAGCTATATTCATTTATGGCATGAACAGGCAAGGTACTACAGCCTGTATTTAAGTGTGCAAGCACTCTAATCAGCTTCCTGTTACATGGTCAGAATTGAGTCTCATCATGAAATGCTTTCCTCAAGTAATGCTTTTAACTGGCTTTGAAAAGCCCAACTCTCCACCACTGAATAGCATGTGAGTCATTTAATTCAGCCTGAGCCTCAAGTCAGAAAGCTTAGGTCTGTAATAGTAATTTGAATAGTAATTATCATCTCCAATAGATATTTCAATTATAAAAATATTCTGCTTTTTAATGGAAAGGTGTAAACAGCATGCAATTTGGTAAACGGTAATGGCAGAAATATTTAGGAGTATAAAAGAGTTGGAGAAAATTACTCAAGTATGTATAGCTCTGAACATTGTACTTTTTGAAGAGACTTCTGGATAAGAAAGTTAAAATTGTTACCAAATCAATAAAATTCAGGGCTAGTTTTATTTTGAAAACCTTTGAAGTAACTCCCTTTTATATATTTTAATGTTTTTAAATCCTTAGCAAGACATTTTGTAAAGTTAACATCCACATTTTAAAAGTTATTTTCAATTGTTATTTGTCAGAAAAACTGCGGTGAGCTATAAGCACGTGTGTGTAAAATGAGCAGTAATAAAATAACATTGTAAAATACAGAACAACCTGAACAGCAGGTACTTTCCAGAAGTGCTTTTGTTACTTTTTGTAAGATATTCTTTGAGGAGGAATGAATGTTGCAGTGTCTAAATGTCTAAAAAAGCAGATCCAGTAAATAAACTGTGTTTTGGACTTTGTATCTAGCTGGAGACTACAGAGCAGAGGAGGGAGGTGCTCTGCGCAGGGACTGCTTGAACTTTGTAAAAGGGAAAAGAAGCTTTGGGGGTATCCTGTGCCATAGAAAGAAATGTGTGTCAGAGCTGTATGTGTCTGTATATTTATGTGGTGTGTGTGGGTGAGAGAGGGGGTCCTGGAAGCAGAAACTAAATGAGGGATGTGGTCCTGGAAAGAGAAAACTAGAGAAAGGCCAAAGAGCATTGCTGAGCTGGATCCAGCCCTGAGACATCACTCCAGCCAAGGAAGCTGTGAGTTAGATTTTTTTTTTTAACATGTACATTTTTTATTGCATTCTGAGCAATTTCCCACAACATTCCACATTTTTAAGCCTTTTCAGAAGGGGAAAGGGAGGGAGGCTTGAGAAACTCAGAACTTTTTTTTTTTTTTTTTTTGAGTAATTCCAGATCTCTTGAGAGCATAAAGCATTTTTAAGGTTCCTTACCCTTATTTAAAAAGCTGATGATGACATAACCAAATAGACTATAAAGGAGCAGCAGCTGCTCAGTGAGAAGAAAACCATAGCGGGCAGATCCTCTGCTGGCAATCACTGGTGAAATTAGAGGCAGCCTGACAGATGTCAGCAGCTGAATGTTCACAGTGATCAATAAAGACCACAAATACTTGGTTTTTTGCTGGGTATTTTGTGTACACCACTGTAAAGTGAGCCGAGAGAGGGTAAAGACAGTGCACCTCCCTTTACAAAGTGAGGAACCTGTGGCCAGCTGAGTCACTGAGATCTCACAACAAGTATGTGGTGGAGGTAGGGATAAAATATATCCTCCCTCCTGCTGAAAGCACAGAGCCAGTCTCCGTGCCGCCGCTTAGTCCTGCTGGCACACAGACTTGGGTGAATCCTTGCAAACTGCTCGTGGTGGCTTCCCTGTGTCCAAGTAGGTGAGGTCAAGTTGTTCAATAAGCACACAGAAGCAATGCCTGTTTGTGGGTTCTGTTTAGGTCCTTTTTGCTATCTATGATAATAATTGCTATTATTTGTCATTGTTATGGTCTGTTTTTTTAAGTTTATTCTTACTGTTTTCACTTCTCAGAAGAGCTGGGAAATGGTTACAACCTGGGGTGATGATGGTAAAACTCACTACATAATTTCTGAGTACTGTGGGAGATACATCCTCCCATCATAACATTTTTATGGCAAGTTTAATGTTCAGCTCATCTGGAATAAGCTGTGAGAGCCACACTACAGGAAGCTGTCAGGGTTACTGACGATTTTTTATTCTCTTTGGAGAAGAAGAAAACACAAGCTTCTGTCCTCAGTGGATTCTGTGATTTGTGAAGCATTGAAAGAGATCAGATTTCTGCAGAAAAGGAATATCCAGTGGGTAACTATTTGTGCCAATTCCAGTTCAAATATAAGCCTTTCTTATACAAATAGTTCATGGCAGAGCAAGAGGTATTAAGAGGGATGTGAGCTGTAACCAGAGTGGAGGGAATGCTGATATTTTGTCCGGGCTGGGGTTTAGGAGGTGGGTTTATTACTGTTTAGAATAAGAATCGAGAAATTTTGGAACAGTGCTGTGCTTTATTTTTGTTCTGTTGTGAAATTCCATCCTTACAGCTCTGTCCTGGCCATGCAAGAAAATAATTTTCTTTTCCGAATGGGCTAGGCTCTGTGCTTTGTTTCCTACCCCACATCGTGGGCACTGCGAAATGGTACCAGTCCAGGAAGCAGCAGCACAAGGCTGCACTGCCCAACCCTTCACAAGTGAAATAGTGACGGGGGCGGGGGGAAAGGTGGAGAGGAATTTACTACTTCTTTTAAAGTGTTGCAACCACTCTCTGCTGCCACATGGAGCACAGAGGGGGGTAGAGACATTCTTCTGACCCCCCTTCTGCCCCCACCTTCCCCTCCTCCTCTGTGAAGAGTTGCTCCTGTGTTCCCTGGAGCAAAGAGGCTGTGATTCTTGGCAGGCATCATGTCAGTTACTCAGGTCAGGGGGAAGTCATTACTTCCTCCTCCCACACTGCTCAGTCGTGTTAGGTTAGGACAAGACTTTGCAAGACGTTGCCCAATATTTGCAATGTGTCTTTCCCATAGAGGAAGAAACTGAAATGTGTCATAAGCCTTAAAATTCCAGAGAATGAGGCTGCTTGGCTGATAGGCGAAAATGTACCAAAATATGGTAAGTAGGGAATTTGAATATAGTTGTAGTTATGGCTCTGATCTGGAGATGGGGAGAACTTGAATGGTCTTCTTGACCACACCTCAAACTTCTTTTGATTTTTGATTAGGCTTCTGAGATGATGTCTGTCTTTGTTGTTGTTGCCCTTATATTTCAATAATTTCATGGCACTTAGATAACTTTGTTGGTAGATTCAAAAATCTTTGATATAAAAAGGGTCTTTATTTTCCCAGCTGAAAAGAGATTATCCACCTGGGAAGGAGAAGTGGAAGGCTTGCTCTGTACTGTGCACCTTTGTTGTAAAGCAGTCTGAGACAGTGAATAAACCCTTACTATTGTTGTAAGGCTGTCTTTATCAAATACAGTTAGCAGTAAGACTACAACAGCAGCAGCAAAACTACAATGAGGATCTTTGATCACAGAAATAACACTGGGGTCTAGGCTACCATGTTTAAAGGAAAAGAGAAGAGTAGGCGGGCTAATTGAAACATTACTGAGCCTTCTATCCCAAACCTATTTGTCTTAGATAATTACAATCCCCATTATTACTGTAGAATTTAGTAATATAACAGCCTTTCATTTTTTATCACTGTTACGAGTAATCTGAGCCCCCTAAGGAAGGATAACCACAGGAAGAGCACAGAACTCAGCTAGGGAAAAACAGGTTGCCTGCTATGGAAAGGGAACTCTACACTAGTATCATGATCACTGTGGACTCCATCCTCTTAAACAGACAGGGCCCATCCTATCAGTTAATAAAATCATATCAACTTGGGAATTTCACCACATATCTGCCCTATCCTTGGAAAGTAGTGAAAGCCAAACAAGCTTTATGGTATGGTGGCCTAAATTCCCTCTCCCTGAAATTCCCGCTTCCGTCCCCAGCAGTTTACAGGAAAATTCTGGCTCCCAGTACAGTATCAGACAGCAGATACCTAAGCAACCACCTAGCTGCAGAACATCACTAGTGGCAGAGCCTGCTCTGAAGGAGTTAACATCAAAGTCTTGGGCTCTCATTTTTCCCATGATCATGCTCTAAAACCATTTAATGCCCAGAGTTCATTCCTGTTGGTAATACTGCTATGCCTTTACAAAGTCTTAAAATCCGTAGCAATTGCATGGGTTTCTGCATGTTGCTCACACCTTTCCATTTGGGATACTCTATCTTTTCCAGGTTATAAAGATCGTGTGTGTTGATGTTGTTGTTAAATGCCTGGAGGAGCTGGATGCCATATCTGATGGTTTGTTCTTGCAATGGCACTACAGCAGACTGAACTAAGCTTCCAATAATAAGCACTGACACTAACATAAATATTTGTGGTTATGCTTCCCATTTTTTCCTTATAGGAAACAAGTCAAAATTTTGAAATACTTCAGTGATGTGATCAGTGGACAGTAGTGGGAAAAAATTTCTCCAAAACTTGAATTGCAATCAAAATAAGGAAGGAAGATCTGAAAGACGAGAAAATATTTTTGTTAATCAGGATATGGCACTTTCCAACATCTGCATGTCAAACCAAGTGTTTTGAATTCAATACTATTAACATGTGTCACTTAAATGAATTTTTTCCTTAAGAAATGATTGGGTGGTTACAGTTTTTGGCAATAGTTTTGCAGTCTGTTGCTTACATTACCTGACCCATGATCTGTTTGTCTTATGATGTCTGTGGGAAAACAAAACAAAACAAAACAAAAACCAGCTCTCCCCCCTCTTCCCTCTCCCCAGTCCTGAAAATAGCTCAGGACCCAGAAAAAAGCTCTAGGACTAAGTCTCATCCTCTTAGTGAACTGTTTGGACCGGAGGGGGGGGTATCCTCATGGGATTTATTCTGCTTTTGTCTATGACATCATGTAACACTGAACGAAAATGTATCTGATTCTTCTGAATATCAAAGAGACATGATTAAACAGAATATAACGGCCTGGGAATGTAGGAAAAAAAGTTTGAATAGAAGGTGAGAGAAAGATCAGGCATCAGCTCTCGCTCTCTGCAAAATGATAAAACTAACAGGGAGTAGTGACTCAGCTTCCCCTGATCAAAAAGCTCCTTTCTTTGCAGTGTAAACAACTGTAGTCGTGTTCTGGAAATCCCAGACTGAAACATCAACCAGTGCTGGAAAATAAGATTCCCCAGAATGCCTTCCCTATCCTAGGCATAACCTGTGGCTGATGTTCAGGGGATTTTATTCCCTGTGACTGGGACTCACTGTCTAAAAGAGGCTGTTGCATGAGTAGGTGGGGGAAAAGTTTTATGTGCAGACTGTGACCTCAAGAGTGTGAAACAAATATTTTGTTTCAAATCATCCCTTAACCCATTTCAGCAGTAAATTGAGTGACCAGTATTATAGACCAGAAAAAAAAGTAGGAAAGTGTGGCTTTGGAGGAATGAATAAAAATAAGTCTTTCAAGCTAAAGCTTGGTGTCTAATTTTTTGCTGAATAACTTGTTTTGAAGAATAAGAGACTTCTGCTCTTGCCAGGTCCCTGCAGCTAGATTTTATAGCTACAATGAACAAGTATGCATCTGTGTAAATGGTCTTTAATTTTCTTTTTACATCATATTTACACTGCTCAGACAGTAAAACTGCTGAATGTTTTAATTAGCACTCCCATGGCTATGAAGTCGTTTGAAATTTTCAGGCGATGTGAAAAGGGTGGAGCACAAATAAAGGCTGCAGTCGCTAGATGCTCACAAAGGGGGCGAGACGTTCAAAGTGCCCCAATTGTATTTGTTTTGGGCTGGGGACCGACCGTGGCGTGTGCTGAGTGCCAGATTCCTCAGCCCTTACACACAGCGCACACAGGCCCGACCCACAGCGTGGGCAGTGTACTTTGGAATGGCGCTGGGTCCGATGGAACAGCTCTAAGGAGCAAGCACCGCTCAGCGTGAGCTCAGGGCTGCAAAGTCAGGCACGGTGAGAGTTGTAGACGCTTCCTGCCTGAGGATTATTTCACCAGCATTCGTCACCTGTCGAAGCAGAGGTGGGGAAAGTTTCGCTCTCAAGGTTTTCAGGAATTCCCCAGTGAGGCTATTAAGAGGAAATCAAGTAGTTTGAATGAAATGAAAACTTTCAGCGGAATCCCTGTTTTTATTAATGTAATTTTAATGTAATTTTCATAGACTCGTAGAATAAATGAGGCTGGAAAACACCTCGGGAAGCCATATAGTCCAACCTCATTAAGAACAATATTTTGCATGTAAATGTGGAGCTGGCAAAACTCTGCTGGCTGCAAAGTATCTCCTGTCTTTGTTTATTTGTAGAGCACATACAACTGTGCAAACTCTCTAACACTGGCCTGTCAATTCATTTCAGCCACAGTCCAACCCTTGGGGAGGAGAGCAGCTCCTCCGTGGTGTTTGGCCTCTGTGTTGAATCTATCAACACAGTTGCTGATTACCAGAGAACTGTACCACTGGAAGAGGAATGCAAGAAATGACCTAATGCAACTGCTGTATAGAGGCAGGACCAAGAATCTTAATGCTGTGTGGACTTGCTGTGTTTGCAATGTAGACATTTGTACCCAAAGGTCTAAATGGAAACCATGGATGGATCTGTGGCTTTTTATAGTGTTCCTGGAGCTTTCATAGCTTGGATAATAATCAGACAACAAACGATTCCTCTTAGCTTGGACTCAGCATCTCCTAAAGACTGAAGCAGCTGTCTTTCACTTGGTGTTGAAGAGAAAAAGGGAAATTTACAGCAACTAAATATGCTCAGGGACTTCAGAAGGCTGTTAAAAAATTTATGAGAATTTATTAAATTTATAGTTAAGGTGAGAGCTAGAAATAGTATGACATGATACTAAGAAAAAGAAAAAGAAGAAAAGTGGAGGTGGAAGAAAGTAAGATGACAAATAGTGATAGAGAAAAAAAGATTTTCTCCAAACAAGTAAATTATTAGGAAGACACAAAGGGGATTTATCACTTCTGTGTGTGACGTGGAGTAAGGGTGAGATTTGGTCTGAGGAACAACAGGCCAAAGAGCAAAGAATGAGCTCAGAAATCTTCTGATACAACCCCCAGTTTCATTAAGTTACATTTTTGGTAGTTTGGATGTAATGAAATTCTATCATTCTATTTGAATTCTGGTTTGAGGACAGCTTCTGGTTCTTGCCATCTTGTGGCGTGGTGCTGCACTGCGACCATCCTTCAGCTCCTCTGCAGATACAGGGGCTGTAAAAGAACGTGCTTGCATAAAAAGACTGTTTCTTTGCTGATTCCTTTTTATAATTTGCAGCCTTTCCCCTGGATTTAAGGCTCCATTTAAACTCTGTTTCTCTTTTGGTTTCTCCAGCTCTTAGCAGGAGTGCATGCCATTCCCAATATGGAGCCCAAGCCTGACAGGGAGGATTTTTCTCCTAGTCTCTTTCCAGCCTGATGTCTTGGGCCGTTTCCTACTTGTGTGGGTATAGACTCTCCACACTCTTCTTCTTGAAGCTGTATTTGGATTTTAAAAAACTTCAGTTCATCATAATCTTCGTTGTATCTTAGACACTCCTTTGCCAATATTAAGGCTATTTTTTAAATAGTCCCTTAATGGTAGCTGTACAGCTTAAGTTCCTGTCTTCCTCCCTCTTTTATCCTACCCTTCCTATCCTTCCAAGGACCACACACTTTTAAGCAGGAGATACTCAGAGAGAGATAGCAGACCTTTGGAACCCACAGGCTTTAAAGGGAACCACTATACTGCTCTTTGCAATGCTCTTTATTGCAGCAATCCACACACAGGAGCCAAGTCCCATAGAGTTACCACAGGTGTTTCCTATTTTTAACATTTAAATACTGGGCATGTGTGCTTTCAGTGACATGCTATTGTGCTTCAAGGTGCTGCAAAATGATTAATGTATGAGAGTGTCTACTGCCAGCTTCTGATCCAAGTTCACTGACTTTCAGTTGCCTGCTTAGGAGGAGTCGTGTCTCATGCAGCAGTTCTGTCTCAGCAATCTTCTTTACTGACAGGTCTCCATGGAAGACATCTGAGGCTTTGTAGGCTTTCAGTTCATCTCAGACTTTTCCAATCATAGTAAGAGTTGAATGTTTTTGACAGCAGGGTCCTCTCTCTCCCCGTTTGCCAGAGTGATGACTTCATTCTGAGATTGAAGAACTTGAATGGCAGTCAAAAAGATGTCTTGCTAATTGGCTTACCTAAGTCTGACCAGCTCTGACTGTCCTCACTACCCGATAAGCCTGGGATCCAGTAAGAAAGAAGCTGAGTGTGACAAGTCTGGGGAGAGGCAGTAGTCCTGTCTAACAGGATTCCAGTAATGACTTCAGACTTTCTTCTCACAGTTATATTGTGAGAAAAAAAGTATCCTCAGGTGTCTTTAGTTTGTAGACCTGATGGAACGAAGGTACAAGAGAGAGAAAAATTAAATTCATGAGCTAAACCTAAAAAAAAAAAAAGAAAAAAGAAAAATTTGAACTCAAAGTTCATGATGTCAAGATTTCATTTGTTCGCTTGCTTGCCCTTTTTTTTTTAAAACCAACCCACTACCAACAACAACAAAACCAAACCAGAACTGAGGGCCAGATGAAACTATGAATAACTATCAAAATCCATGTTATATCTAGATACCTGAATTTTGTGTGTCTGTGTGTATCCTTAGGAGGATTTGAGAAAACGTCTGCTCTTTGTTGTTGGAGATGGAATATAGAGTCATAGAATGAATCATATAATGGTTTGTGTTGGAAGACACCTTAAAAATTATCGGGTTCCAAACTACCCTGCTGTAGGCAGGGATACCTTCCACTAGCCCAGGTTGCTCAGAGATCCATCCAGCCTGGCCTTCAACACTCCCAGGGATGGGACATCCACAACTTTTCTGGGCAACCTGTTCCAGTGCCTCAAAATATATTTGCACTGTCTGATGTGTAAAAAACCACTTGAGTGCTAGCAGGTCACCTGAAGAGAATTTAATCAGTTTTCACCAAAATTTTTGTGTTCAGGAAATGTTTTGGGTGTGGGCTTTTTGTTTGCATTTGTTTATATGTTTGTTTGTTGTTTTTTTTCTTCTTGCAGCTGGTATGAATTTTAGTTTTGGTGACTTTGTCATCCCTTTCAGGAAAAAGGTTGGTGGTAAACAGCAACACCATTTCTAAGCTGAAATGTGCAGTGCAGAAGTGAGGCACTGAAACAGCAGCTCTCTCCTGCCAGCGGCAAGCACACACACCATGAGCTCCGTGCTAACCCGTCAGAGCCACATGGAGAGCAGGAGCTGCACAGACTACAAGTATAACAAAGAACTAAGGCTTTGTGCCTGCCAAAGGGAAAGCCTGAAAAACAAAAGGAACGTGGGTTGTCTTCCCATCTTGTCAAGAGCTGTACTCCACAGCCACAAGGACTAAGAGTGCCCTGCTCTCTCAGCCTGTCTACATACACATATAGAATGTTCAGTACTGCCCATCTCCTTCCCACTTCCACCTTTTTTGGGGGGATTTTTCACAATTTCTGTAAATGTTTGCTAGAGAAGACTACTCAAGCTAGGGAAAGGCAAGTGTAGAGTATGGGAAATGGTGAAATAGAACCTTTCCTCACTCGGATTTGCCACAGACTCCCTACAAGACAGAGCTGCTTGAAAAAGCATGATAGAAGTCTGAATTTTAACACACAGACACACACAAAGAGAGAGAAAAGAGTGGGTGCATACCAAAGCGTGAAAGAGTCAGAGACAGAAAAAAGGCTAACAAAAAGGAAAATAGAAACCACACTAAAAACTGGTTTCCTTTCAGAGTTTTGACTAATATCTGAGGGCCGACAATGAGTATACCACATCAGCGACCCTTTTCACCTTGTCCAAAGTCATGTGCTCACTTTTGCAGATTGTCTAATACTTTGTTTTCAAGCCAAAAGTATCAGATTTACACTGGAGTAACAAATTGTTACAATGTGGAAAGAGCTCATGGACAAAGTACAAATTTGTGGGATGCCTTAACCATCTACAATTGTGTTTGTTAGACTGTGTCATAGAAAAGAGCTGATCCTGAGATCCATAGGTCCTATCATGGGAAAGATGGAATGGTGCAGTGCCATTCCTTCCCTGATACTTCAGGTTGTTTCATTAATGCAAAGTAACTATATACAAATTTAAAAACTCCTTCAGTTGTCTCATTTGCTTTGTGGAGTTCCTCATTTTAGACATTAAGCAAACATAATTTTGAATGTTGTGGGGAAAAATACACTGGGTACCTTCTTCCAAAATGAATATTTGCCTTTTATGCTCCCTGGATAGATGAAATACTGAAAACAAGCTCTGGTAGCCCAGCTGCTGCCTTCTTTGAAGACAGGAGCCTATGGATGCACTCATGAGTGCATGTGTGTTTTCCCTATTTATCTCACTCATCTACTCTCATCTATCTGCTTTGTTCTCCAGTTCTCTGCTAAACCTGTCAGAGTTAAATTAAAGGAGAATTTGGACTTAAGTGAAGACTACTGAGTAATTTCAAGAGACCAGCTTTTAGTGGATCCCATCTGATAATTCAGCATTCATTACCTTCATATATCTTCACTAACTACCTAAGAGTCACTATTGGGTCTCCAAGGAACAGTGAAAATTTTAAGAATATACTTTAGGTTTTGAACTGTGACACAGTAATCCGTCTTCTTGTCTTCTGCCTTGGCAAGCAATTTTGGAGGAAATTGAATTAATTGCCTTAGCATCTCTTCTTCAAATATTTTTTGCTATACATTTGGATGTTTTTAGGGACACTGTTTCCCTGTGTACTGAAACTCCTTTCTTCACCTGTCTTATTTTAATTACTGATTGGAGATTATTGCTGTAAATACATGAAAACCTGAGTTACTTTCTTCCTTTTATTGTTTGAAAAATCTATCTCTAATTCTGTCTTAGGAAACCCTAAAAGATAATTATTTTGTTTTGAGTGTTTAGACACAGGAAAATATTTAAATCAATTCTATTTCCTCTCTCTTTCTCCTCTTCCACCCCCCTTGCTTGCTTTCTATCTTGATATCACATTGAACAGGAAAAGGGAGAGGGGAAAATGCAGGGATTGAAGGAAAGTCTCAAAGTCTTGAGGTAAAAATCATATTTCCATATTCTTTCCCGGTTCTATTCCCCAGGGTCCTTGAAGGCAAAGATAAAAGCTTCTCAGATGGCCAACAAAGTGTCTCTGCTTGATTTTACTGAAAGGGAGAACATGAGACAAAACAGACTCTAGTGTGGTTGCCATTTAAATTAGCTATAGAAAATTGTGATGACAGTCCCAGTTAATTAATAAATCATTATTACTATTTCATATGTTAATATTCTGACTACAATGAAAAGTCTACATGTCTTTGAGAATACTGCACAAGCCAAATACTGCTTTGTTGTAAGTCATTCACCAGATGATTTCCTTCTGTTAACAATATTCTTCAGAAGACAATTTAATGCCTCAGAAGAAAAAAATGTATATTTGTACAGTCCTGCCATAAAGAACAGAATTTGGGAACTTTTCCTGAATTTATCTGCTTTGCTGCAGGTTCAGAAGACTTTTTTTTTCATTTCAGAACTGAATTGGCTCAGTTTAAGCAGTTGAAGAGAACAGTGTCTATTGTTATTTACTTTTTATGTTTCAATACTGTGCACTTGCCTTATGGAATTAATGAGAGCACCATGATACTCCTCATTTTTGGTTAAAACTTGGTGGTAATAGCTCCAAGGTCACGAGTTCAATCCCCTGTATGGGTCATTTACTTAAGAGCTGGACTTTCCAACTGAGAATATTCTGTGATATTCACCTGGTGAAATATCCCTGTTGTCCTGCTTTTACTGACCTTCCTCTTACAGAACCTCCACACTCAACTTTCCAATGTGCTTCCCTCCCACTCTTCAGTAAAATCTCTCCGCATCTTTGTTTGCCTTCAAAGAGCTGCTTGAGGTGAGAAAGGCTTTGGGTTGAGCTGGGTGTCTCCAGGACAGCAATTCGTTGTTATTGATGATGTATTTTGATGATGTGTGAATCCCACACAAATATAAGACAAATAAATATATTTTGGCCTATTGGAAATACTTTATGTAGCTTGAAATTAAGTTTCTTGAAATTCAGATTCTTAAAATGTAAATAAATAGATTTTAGCAGCCAGTTAGAAAAAAATCCAGAATTCAATATTTTGGATTCTTCAAAATTCCACTCCCGGGTTATTTTGTTAAATTTTTTTGTCAACAGGGACATGGATTTGAAGGGCATTTTCAATCCCCTGGAAGTCAGTATTTTATTACTTTTAGGTTTTGTGCATTGCTGTCTTTAGATAAGCTGCTGAAAGTTGGAACACATTTTCAAGGTTCTAAGTGAGCAAAACATTTAGTATATTATTTAACTGCTCCATTTAATTGGAATTTCAAAATGTTCCACAGTGCAACGTAGAAAATAATAAAGAAAAGTTAATAACCCTTGCTTCTTGCAAATGTAAATTACCCTGTACCATACTGCAGGCTGCTCTGGCTGCATTGCTTCTGAGATAATTCTAATACACCAGCCTTGAGTATCTCCATAGTCCACCATGCAAAAATATTTGAGGAACGGACTGAGACTTAATCCTCTTCTCTTACTTACTCCTGGAACAACTGGAAATTCTTCCACAGTAAAAATAGTGTGAAGTATCCTTTCTGAGGAAAAAAACCTGGCCCACGGTTTCTGAAATCTTTGGGTAAAGTCTCAAAGTGAAGGGCACCATATGTATCTAATACTATTTCGTGAAATGCAAATATATCACTGCTGTGGCACTCAGCACTTCAATCACAGCTCCCTCTTACAATATGCCAGGAGGCACTGGAGGCCTTTCAAGAACACATTTCATCCCTAATCCTGACTCTCCCTGCCTTCCGTCTTCACTACCTCAGCTGTTTGAATGAGTTGTAGCCTTTGCAAAGAACATATTTGGATCATTGTTAGCTGAGTGCTCTCAAACAGTTTTATAATATCAGACTAATAAATTTACCACCACTAAGAGATTTTTCCAAACAAACATTTCTCAAGATGACATAAAAGTCTTGAGGATGAGTGACAAAAGAGCTGGTATTTTCTAAGAATCAGAAAGAAAGATAAATTAATTGAGAAATTTGTTGTCAGTGGAAAAAAAAATATACAAATTTCAGATAAACTCCACCATATGCAGAACAAATTGAACTGCAAAGTTGTGTTATGGGAACATAAGGCCTATATCCCAAAGCCACGAGACCTACTGACCTAACAAAGAGAAATGATTCTCATTTTGGTCTGTCAATAGTAAAACGCCATCACATGAGTATTATCAGTATGTAACTTTATCCACATGATGCCTCTGGTTTTATTCTTGCACAGCCTCTTAGTGCTTGTAGTTCACCAGGAAAACACAAAAACTTTGTATTTTCTCAGGTATTAGAAAATAAAATTATTGACTTTTTTTTTTTTTCCTCACTGAGACCATGGTTGGCTTCTGCTCTTATCCCTGCAAAAGAGCTCCGGGGATACTCTCCTTTTTTGCATGGAGAAAAGACTCTATTTTCAACCGCAAGGAGTTCACATATATGAGGATTATTTCATATGAGAATAACTGAAACTGTAGCACCTTCCTGATTCTCAGGTGTTATGTGTGTAAGTGGGTTTTATGCCAATGACTTCTTTACTGAGAAGTAAACTTTAGATCATCTGACTCCAAGAGAGAATACTGCAGATTGACAATATTAAATTTCTTTAAGAGGTGAAACAAAATACTTGGGCTTACAGAGGGATTAGAAAATTATATCCCAGCTGGAAAATTTTATGGGTACAGAAAAAATTGTGTGAGTGAAATACCAGTACCATAAAATAAATAACAGGAAATATGGTAATTTATGTGATAGAGAAAATTGTCACTTTCAGAACCGCCAGAAAGTCAACAACATTTCACCCATTTGACTTCAGAAGTGAACTTAGACCTCAGAGGCTTAAAAATATATGAAGAGGAGTGAAGTGAAATAAGAGCTTATGAATCGAACAGGGATTTAGAAAGAAGAAAGCAATCTGTGCTAAAAGAGTTTTCTAGAAGTTGGGAATGCATGTAATCAGAATTTAACTTATTCCTGGAAAGTGATTTAAAATATGCCAAATAAATTAAATTTCATTCTGCAAGATGAGCAATTAATGGAGCTCTGAATTTACAAAGCATCTGGAAATTAACAAATTACAAAGTCAGCTGGAAATTAAACACAGAAAACAAGAGAAGGTCGAGTGGGTCTACTCAGTAGTTTGCATAATTAATAGTTTGTATTCATGGAGATTCTTGTATGAAAAAGGTGCTTCACAAATACTGAGGACTAACCAGTACAGTCCAAAGAGGCTGCAGAGTTAGGCAAGGAGAAGCAGGGGTACAAATCTCTGAGACAGCCCAAGTGCAGCTACTCCTCCCTTACAGTGGACGTGGAACAAAGAAGCCAACTCACATCGAATGACCTTGCAATGGCCAGTAATTGTTACCCACCCTTAGACCATAAGAACGAAGTTACCGCTGCTAATTTCTATTTTAAGTTCAGTGGAATGCTGCGGTCACGCTGATACCACTCTGCAGACACTGCTGGCAAGTGATAGCATAGCATTTAATGACAATTACTGCATGTATAGAAATGATACTGGCCACTGGGAAGCAGTTGTTGTAGGAATGTTGCTCCTGCTCTCGCACTTGCTCTAAAGCCTATTAGAAAGTGAATTTTCCCATTTTTATCCTGACATTTGTGTAATTTTAGCCTCTACATTTTGGCAAATACTGTCATATATTTTTGGCTCACCCCTAAATTATCTGAAGCAGAGCAGTGTGATTCCAGGCAGAAGAAGGCAGAATTGTCTCAGAATAACAAGCAGATTTTTTTTTATGCAGTGCAAATGGTTCATACATTATTTTTGCATGAATCAGACATTTATTTTCTAAAGGGAGACAGGGTGAGGGGAGGAGGGCAAAATCTTTTACTTAAGTCCTCTCATAGGTCATTGCTGAATATCAACTTCTAGTGACAAGCCAGTGTGTGTTAGGCTTCTTGGTTATTGTGCTTTTGGAGTTTAGCTGTTTTGAGTCATGAGGGTGTGTTACCTCACCCCAATTACAGAACTCCAGTAGAAATGGTAAAAACAGGCAGAATGAAGGAAGAAAGGGGAACTTTTCTAGCATTCATGGGACATTCACATGAGCTGCACGGGCAGGATGAAATCATGCAATTGCCAAGAAACAAAAGCAAGCAGGAAAGGAACAACTATGAAATAAAAGGAGTCCTACAAATGCTAGAAGGTGGAGACTGACTTGCTTTTATGCTCTGACCTTTCTTTGTGTTATACTTTGAACTGTAGAACTCTACAGACAAGATGGCACCAACTAAACCTAGAAAATTAATAACTGCCAAGATAATTCAAAGAATAACGAGGTTCCAACAACTGCAAAGATGCAAAGAAAACTGATGTCAGTTATCTCTTCACAGAGCTCAGTGAGAAGGAATCAAATGCTTAGTCTTCAAAATGAATGGGTTTAAAACCTAAGATTGCAGCTCGGCTTATCAGACATGCTGATGTACAGGATTATGCAGAAGTCGTATGGTTGAGTCTTTGCATATGTTTACATTTGTGAAATTTGTTCTGCAGTACATTGTATCACTTTTACACTGAAAGAAGGAAACTTGCCATTTGCAGAGGACTATTTGAATCAGATTTTTAAAGTAGAAGGAATGTCAGTAAGAAGTCCAGCTTTCTAATAAGATAACTCTTGGGACTCAGTTGTGACTTGGATTGAAAGACTGCAGGAATAAGAAAAATTAGGAAATCTCCTTATTATACTGTGTGTTTTAAAACAAGCCTTGGACCCTGATTATTGGGAGAGGACTCCTTACAGCAGATGTGCAAGAAGGTCAGGGAATGGGTGTAGGCTTGGCCCTCTCCCAGCCTCTGGCCATCATGGCTGACCCTAAAAAGGTCAAGAACTACTAGTCTATGTTTATTTTAAAGGACCACCCTTACAGAGAAGAAAAAGAACAACACATACCAGTGGCACCTCAGAGAAGTATCCCCTTTGCAGGTATTCCTGGGGACTGCAGCACACTATTGCTGCAATCCTAGCTGTCACAATGTGGTCCTAATGGGTTTGTTCTGCTCCTGATTGAATATTGATGAAGATCAATCCCCACCTGTATTGCTTTGTTTCCTACTCTCAGTTTTATTTGGAGTCTCTTGATGCTGACTCTCATTCCAGGTGCTGGTATCATGGTACTCCATGAGAATATTTGCTTTCATTTCAAGCACAGTACTATATTCATTTGCATAATCCATAGGCTCCACCAGGTGTTGTGCCATTAAATAAGGGTGTGGATCACAAATATGAAGTTTCTTAAGGGCAGACTGTCAGAACCATCTCTTGCAACATAAACACTTCTGGAATGACCCTGTTTCTCTCATCTTCTTTGGGAACTCTTCTAAACATGTGCCCAGCAAACAGGAATCTGTCTTTATCTGTGCTTTGAAATTCCACTTCCTAGCATCCTAGCAAACTCAGTACCTGCCAGGGAGAACTGTGTGGAATGGGTGTCTCGTCGACAGCAATGGTAGTACAGGAACCCTAGATAGAAAGCAGTGGCTGATGTGATGGAGTGCACGCTTGAGCAGCTTATTTGGTTTAAGATTTACTTTAACAATAGCCTTTGTCCCCCACTAACAAACTTGTTGTTTTGAGCTTCCATGCATGTTACAACAGAGAAAAATATGTTGAGCTGAGCATTTGTAGGAGGCATGGGAAGAGGAGTTGTCTGAAAAAGTAATTTTAAAATGTAAAAAATAAGGTATCAAATGCAATGAACCCAAACATAATATTAACATACTGACAAAAGCCCTTGTAATTTACACACTGGTATCACTGACTTTTTGGCTCAACTCATAATTTTCAGGTTTTTTTAAAGCTGCCAGTATATATTCTTCCATTATGTACCCTGACATTTTCTCCCCTGGCTGCTCTTACAAGAACAAATTCAATACAGTGAATAGAGTACCAAGCTTTTAAATATGCAGTAGAAAAGAAAAAGGGAAAGAGGAGCTAGTGTAAGTATTCACTCCTCATTAACAACTTGACCATTGCTCTACACCAGCCTTACATTCGAGTGTTTCTTCTTCAGGGTCATGACTGGACCAGGAATTGTGAAATGGCACTAGTTTATCAAGCAAGTCCTGGACATATGCCTGCTGTTGGACCAACACTACTTTGCTTCCTAGCTGATGGTTAGAAGCAGCAATAACAACAAACATACACACAAAAAATGAACTGGCCGATCCATACTGCCAGTCAGCAGTTTATGAACACCATACTTTCCCTCAACCTTTTTACCCCTTACTGTATTAC
Source organism: Acropternis orthonyx (assembly GCA_035583155.1). Lineage (NCBI taxonomy): Eukaryota > Metazoa > Chordata > Aves > Passeriformes > Rhinocryptidae > Acropternis > Acropternis orthonyx. The sequence continues at coordinate 19,371,005 of JAWWEU010000111.1, read as the reverse complement.
AGCTTCACTCCAGTGGCTTAGTAAGTCCAGTGTTCTAAAATACAGTCACAAGAAAATAATACTATTTGACGAGTTACAGCCTGAACCATGTAATCCATGGATAGCCATATGTCTGGGGAGATGACAGGTTTAAGTGATGACTCTTGTTGCATGTGTACACCATTCCTCAGGAACCTATCGCTTTGATTTAAAAGGTACAGTGTGTTTGGCTTGTTCCTCCCAACATGTGCTAAGGTTCTGTGTTTTTTGCTGTAATAGATTACTTAGCAATTCATACTAATGTTTTGGAGGCAAATTACTTTCCCATGTTTTATATTATGAACACTTGTTTGGGTCTGGCTCTGTGAGAAATTGTGTGCTTTCAACTGCCAATTAAAACCATGCTAATGGAAGGCATGCTACACTTCGCAGATGTGCAGTGCTATTGCAGGATCGGTCCCCTGGTGCAGACAGTGTGGATACTCTCTGAATGTGGAGCTAATACCAATGACTCATTAGAGACACTGCACGAGATTGTCAGAGCACACAGGAGTAGCAATTCATTTTGTCAAGAACCACAGCAAAAAGGTATTTGTTTGCTTGTTTATTTATTTGGCTGTGCACAGCCTAGTTCCCATCTCTTAGTAACAACAAGGAAAATGTTTAGGTCTCAGCTTTTCTAGCACTCATAAAATACGTGTTTAAAACTCTGGCATGTACTCATAAGACATCGTCTTTCTCATTCGCTACTTAGTTTTGGTATCCCCATATTGGTGGGATAGTGTATTTTACTATTCATTCATGTATTATCTTGTGGTAACATATAAGCAAAGTTTTGAACTCCCTGTCATTGCTGTGTGCGCATGTGTTTGTGTCGGAGCATCTCAGTGTTTGAAGTGGCCATGAACAGGCCATTGTTTCCTCTCCAACATGGGCTAAACATCTCCCTTCCTGACTCATCCCACATAATGGATATGCTAGACTACATATTTGGAGTTAGATGAAGTGTGTATTTGAAAGCTAAGGCCTTTGTGCCTGTTGAAAGCCTTTATAATGCTCACTGTTCTCCTAAGTAAAATATACTGTTGATAGTTATTTCCTATGCATTTAAAGGAGAGAGTTAGACCCAAGACAAGTAGCTACAATTCCATGTTACTCCATGCATTGGTGGCTTTTTTCCCAGGCTGCTCTGGATCCAGTAATTAAGAGACAAGTACTCAAAAAGAAATGCACTGTGCAATGACTTAGTTAAGCAATTTGGAAATAACTCCGTGCTAGCTTGTCCTTGTTCTGGGGTAGCATTTGGAAAGGCTACACACCAAAAGAAATCAGGGTTTATTTTAGATTCATGGAACTCAACCATTCATAGAATCATAGAATATACTGAGGTGGAAGGGACCCACAAGGATCATTGATCAACTACTGGCCCTTCATAGGACACTCCAAGAATCACACCATTTGCCTGAGAGCATTGTCCAAATGTTTCTTGAACTTAGGCTTGGTGCATTGACAACTTCCCTGGGGAGCCTCTTCCAGTATTCAACCATCCTCTGGGTGAAAAGCCTTTTCCTGATATCTAACCTAAACCTCCCCTGACTCAACTTCATGCTGTTTCCTCAAGTCCTGTCACTGGTCACAAGACTGACAAGGTCAGTACTTACCCACTTGCCCCTCCACTTCACGTCATGAGGATGCTGAAGACCTAAGTGATGTCTCTGCTCAGAATTCTCCTCTTGTTCAGACCTTGTAGTGTCTCCAGAAGGAAAGCTGCAAAGCTGTTTTTGTTTCATCATCACTCCTTATACAGAATCATAGCATCATTAAAGGCTAAGATCGTTGAGTTCAGCCATCAACCTAGCACTGCCCAGTTCACCCTAAACCGTATCACCAAGTACCACTTCCACATGACTTTTTGAACACTTCCAGGCATGGTGACTCCACCACTTCCCTGGGCAGCCTATTCCAATGCCTGATCATTCTTAGAGTAAAGAAAGTTTTCCTATATCTAATCTAAAGCTCACCTGGTGCAGCTTGAAACCATTTCATCTCATCTTATAGCTTGCTACTAAGCAGAAGACACTGACACCCCACCTAGATAAAACCTCCTTTCATGTAGTTGTAGTGAGCAATAAGGTCTCCCCTGAGCCTCCTTTTCTTGAGGCTAAACACCCCCAGCTTCCTCAGCTGCTGCTCATAAGACCTGTGTCCCAAACCCGTTCACCAGCTCCATTGTCCTTCTCCAGACATCCTCCAGCACTTCAATGTTCTCTTTGAAGTGAGAGACCCACAACTGGACACAGGATTCAAGGTGTGGCCTCACCAGTGCTGAGTACAGGGCGACTATCCCTTCCCTAGTCCTACTGACCACACTATTGATGATACAGGCCAGGATGCCATTATCTTTCTTGGCCACCTGGGCACACTGCCAGCTCACGTTCAGCTCTCTGTCAACCAACACCCCCAGGTCCTTTTCTGCTGAGCAGCTCTTCTGGGAACTCTTACCCAGTTCTATGTGTTCCAACTTTCAACCCCATGAAACAATGAGAGTTATTTGGGTTCTTAGTTCCAGTGAAGAAACCTAAGAGCTACCTGGGGAAGCAGCTAGCACTGCTGAAAATAAACTAAAGTCATTATTTGATTGGCTTATTGCTGGATCATGCTTTTTGCCCATGAGCCAAAGGAAAAAATGAGAAAAAACCCCCAAAACAACAGCTGGCAGGTACAGTGACTTGGTTGTGGTGCAAACCTTTGCAAAAGTAATAGAAAAATATGAAGTAGTTCACAAGAAAGAGATTGAGTATGATTTGTCATGCTTCATAAATAAAAGGATGTCAAAAACTCAAAAGAGTAATAAATTAAATGGTTAGAAATGGATGACAATTTATCCACTATGCACAAAGTATCACCATATGGTACTTTTTACATGAAAGCAAGTTTGACTTTAATGTGGGGAAAGAGATATGCACAAAAATGATGTTGGCTATGCACTGCCACAATGCAGCCCCTCAGCAGACTCTTGCATAGATTTTTAATGCATAGGTATTTTAAAAGGCTATATAGATCATTCTTACCCTGTATTAGTATATCCCACCTTTATCCTCCAAGAAGTTTAAAGCCTGATAGAATACTTTCCCTGAAACCATTTGTCATTCTATTCTGAAGCATCTAATTCTAATCCCTGTTTCTAGCTAGGGTTAACAGTCCTATTGAACAGAGTTACTGACATTTCGTAAGAAAAGCTAGCTTGGAAATATTTCTTTACTGTTCTTAAGAAACTTTCACCTTAATTTTGAAAGTCCAGGAAGTGTTGGAGTTTTATCTATGTTAATAATTATTGAAGATTTTTACTTATAATAGAAAAGATTCAAATTACTGGAAAAAAAATCCCCCTAGTTTTTGGAACTGTTGCCAAGTGAATTTTGAATTTTAGGTGAATCATCTCATACTATTCTCCTGCCAATTCCAGAAGTAGTTTCAGAAAGAGTCTTGGTTCTGGTAGTAATGCTCTAAATATATATATATGTTAAATATACACAGACTCCCTGCTGCCATCACACATCATGTGGTTTATCCAAATCTCAAACTGACAAGCAGTAGTATGCACCTTCATATTACATTCCATTTAATGGGCGCCAGTGAACTGGACACTGTTGTGTCTGTGTCTGCTGTGGCTTTAGCTCCCACAGATAGAAGTAAACAATACCCAAGGCAAAGTCTGCAGAGACTGAGCTTCCATCCAGTCTTCTTTAATCTTCAGCCAGTTGGACAGCTTGGGAGTACTTCAAGAATCCATACTGTATGTGAAAGGGAATTCCATATCCTTGAGTTGTTTTCTTTCTTTTCCCCCCTCAGTCATCCCACTCTAGTCTTTGGGACATCATCCCTTTTTACTTTTGGTGTTTGTATATCTCCAGGTTTCATCAATCACTGGCATTTATATGTTTCCACATTGAAAGAATATATGGTGAGAATTCAACATTCAGTACAAATGGATTTCAATTAATTTGTGACTACTACAGAAGGCTAAGTTTTAGCCCCTTCTGATTATTACAGGGCTGCATAGCAAGCTGTCATTCTGTCTTTATTTCCAGCTCAGTTGTATCCCAGTGGTTGAATGCACGATCTGCTCATACACACAAAACTTGCCAGAGGCAAAACCTCTCCCAGCACAGGGACTCTTTTGTCCTGTATGTTCAAGGTCTTGCAATGTCTTTGAACAATGACAAGAACACAGCATCAATACTCACTGCAGTCAGTCTTTCAGGGTTTCTTTTAAGGTTTCATCCAAAAAGAATCTTATCTAACTAATATTAGATAACCACAAAACATGAATAACACACATGTGAGTAGAATGGCTTCTCTGACAATAATATAGCTTCCTATTTGGGCTTGCAAATGTGTGTGAGTGTATCCTTGATCCGTGGGTGGCATTCTGTATTCAAACATGCGGCACAAATATTATTTATCCTTTCAGTCAAGTCATTTATGAATATCTGACTTTAAAGAAAAGCCAGCAAGATTCCAGTATAAAAACATAATATTCATAACTTCCTCTACCCTCCCCTCCTGCCTCAAATCGCATTTCATGTTGCCAGACTCTCATTCAAATAAATTGTTTTGTGAGTTCTAAACACCTAACAGTTAATTTGTATTGCATTCAGAGTACAAAATAATATATACAAGGAACTCTGTCTGGTGTCTGCCAGGCAACTGAAGAATTGGAATTCTTGATAAAGTTGAAAAGAAGAGGATTTGCAAATAACATTTAATAAATTATTGCCTGGTTCTCATAACCCTTTATATGTTAGCTGTTTAAACTAGTTAAGCTAATGGTTCATACATTTTCGTCTGCAAGGTAATATATTTTCTGTCATAAAGTTTGGTGTCTGCAAATTATTTTGCAATTCTTAGACTGTTTAAGGCATTAAGGAGGCTATTTAAAGTCATGAAGTGACCTGCATTTCCTAAGGAAGTGGGTGACCGACAGCCAGAGCTGCTGGGGAGGCAGGATGGAGCAACTGGGTCAGGGCATGGGTGGGAGGCTGCAAGGAAGGTTCTGGAGGAAGCCCTGCCTGCTGGTGACTCACCTCTCAACATTCACCTCCCAGAGACACTGATGAATGAGTGCCAGAGTGGTATTATGGCACACAGTACAGGGCTAGAGGCATCATGCTCAAGTCATGGAAAACTGGATCCTGATCAGTAACTATTCATATGTACCCCTTCTTTTTTTTTTCTTCAGGAAAAGAAGTGTCCTGATTGTGAAACATTTCATGTATTTACAATTTTCTGTCTGAAATTAACCTGTCCAAAGCCACTTCTTTGGTCTGTGAAACAACATCCAGGGTCCAGGGGGGAGGTATCTAAGGCAGCCAGTGCAATGACACATTTCTGCTTGACCTCTTCACCTAGACCTTTCCTAAGACCTACTGGGCCTGAGCTCAGCACTGTAGTTGCACAGCCACACTTGCTTTTGCAAACCATGTAGTGGTAATGTACTCATAGGTATATATAGATTAGATATAGATACAGATTAGATAGATAGATACACAGATACAGAGAGATATAAAGTTGATTGAAATAGAGATAGAGTTAGAGGTACAAGTAGATGCATGAACTGGCTAGCACAGCCAAAATTCAGAGCTGGGTTACTGGAGCCATTGCCCTGGCTCTGTAGCAGGCACACAGACATGCCATGTGCCTGCTTAATACCAGAGATGTTATAGCAATTATAATCAGACCTTAAGGTTTATTAAAAACATTCATAAAACTGTATGAATAAAATCTAAAAATCTGCAGCCCATTGATAAAGTTGTGACTCTGCAGGAACAGTTATTGCTGCACTGTACACAGGAGACATTTCACAGTAATATAAGTAATATATATAAGTAATATATAATAATAATTCTTCTGCTCCAAAAATTTAGGGCCTTGACTATGGGCTTCACAGCATGCTGTGGAGCTTTCCTGGCTATGTCTTGCAGAGTGGAGCTGGTGCACAATATACCCCTTCCTGCATAATTTGCTCTTTGGAAACTTCTTTTAATGCAGTTATTAAAGTTTTCAAATTGAATTATTTTTGACACAGATTTCTCAACATAATCACATCAGGTATGCTTCTTCACGTAAAAATGTCTGAAAGAATTGTGTTAATGTGACTTCTCTTTCATAGAATTAGACTTTGACCCGTCATTGGTTACCTCCAGGGAAATCTATTCTCCTCAGCCCAGAAGTATTTTCAGTGGGAATGGGCATAATTTTGAAAGTTTTCCAAGTGAAGAGTTTCCAGCAATACACAGAGATTTGGCAATTAGTGACTAACTTTATTTATTTATTTATTTATTTTAAGATAAGGAAACTGAAGAGGGATTAAAACATTCTTGGGGCAATGCACAGGACAAATCCTGTAACTTACCATGCACAAATTTATGTGTTCATATCCTTGGTCAACAGTCAGTAAAGCTCAGATAGCATATAAATACTATAAATAAGAAAATAACACTTTATGGTTGTAAATTAAAGTTGACACTGTACCTGAACAATGAAATTGGCTCATTGATGCTAAATACCCTTGTTAACGGGTATTTAACTGATCTGTGTATGTATGATTTACTGCCTCACACAATTATCTTTTATAACTTAAGGCATCCTGCTTTATCTGTTCATCTAGCAGCAGTAATCATTTATTTCCTGAGGTATTGGAACATGACACAGGCTGCTCCTGCATTGTATTAATGTGTAAAATACACACACCCTAATCAATCCTGCCTTCCAAGTTCAGCCATGAGGGTCAAAGCAGAGCCTGTGATAGGAACTCATCACACACCAGTGTTCTCCCCATTCCATGATTGCCCTGCTGTTGCAATCAGGATCCACTTCCAGAGGCTTTGATCTCTCTGTACAAGGACTAAATCCCTGTTATCTCAGTGCCTGACTCATTCCTACCTACATCTGCTAAACTTGGAAGGACTACAGCTGATGGACCACAGTTCTGATTGGTGACAAGGAGGGGGCCATCACATCTACATGCTATGTCTGTATTTTATTCAGTATATTTAATACATTTTTTTTCTCAACAGTACCCTAGCCTGAACTGAGATGACTGTGCCAGCATGCAGTCCCTGACTCAGAAGGACAGCAGTCTGAATAGACTTGGCAGAAGAAAACTAAGACAGGAAACAGAAGTGTGAAGGGACTTGCCCAGCAGACAAGTTACAGCTCATATCCAGACTCCTTGATAGGTGAAGGGACATGATCTTTAGCTCTCTGTTCTCTCAATACAGGATGGTGCAACACTCCTGAAAGGCTCCCAGACAGAAAGAAACTCACTAGGCAATGTTATTGTATACTGAGAAAGGAGGTGCTTGCCAGAGTGGCACCATGATGTAGCCTGCCCAAGAGAACAGTGTTACACTAGGTGAGTGTCTGAGTGTGTTTCCCTCAAACTCTGCTGCTTCTGCACATGAGGAGGGACAGGGTCAGGAAGGGGGCACAGCAGGGGCTGCTGCAATAGGACAAGCAGGGTGACTTGGCACTTCTAACCCAGTGGTTGAATTACCATGGCTCTGCTGCCAACCTTTTCCCTTATTTTTTTCTCTGAACCGACAGTCCTTCCACCTCTCCTACATCCAAATGGTGTTTAGGCATCACGGCTGTGTAACACCTTTTCTCCTGCCTTTCCTCTCTCCCTTCCTTCTTTGCCCTGTGGGCTACATAGTGAGCCCAGGCAGAAGGTAACCCATAGGAAGGGACAGTATTGCAGTGGTGGTGGTGGGCTACAAGATAAGGAAGAGGCCATGCACAGGGGAGGGCTGAGACCAAAAGAACTGTGCTCCAGATTCAAGAAGAAATAAAGAAGAAATCTGAGAGAAAGAGGGCTTTCCCACAACCCACATCCCCACATGTCTCTGTGAACCACAGCTCTCTCCTCAGTGTCCTCACTCCCACCCATCTCCTCCTAGGCCACAAACAGAAACCTGAGTGTCTTCATGCAACTGAGAAGCCTTGCCTCCAGTCATCCCTACTGATTTCATAATTTGTGTTTGATAGACATACATGTATAAAAAATATTTGTGAATAGGACTTTATCATTTCCATTCCACTCCTTCACCTCTAAGCCAATTTTATTTGCTATGACATGCAGCCATGAGGTTTATATTTTCCCCATAGTCCCTCTTTCCCATAAGACTTGTAGTAACTGTACAAGTATATAGAAGCTGGGTATTAACCTTTAAATGGTCTGTAAGTCCTTTAGTTACCCTTGTCCCTGTCTATAATTAAGAAGTTTCCAGAACAATTCCAGGGAACTGGTTTAGTGAAGTACTGTGCATTGCCTCTGCTGAGGCTAGAGCTGTTCCATTTTTTATTGTGTCTTTGTGTAGAGAATAAGTAACACAATATGCTTACAGAAATTGCCACTGATGCCTTCCTGTACTTGTTAGAAATGTAGACTTGCAAAGACATTTGGTTTCAGTGTTATTTTAGAAAATTCACTATAGTTTTGTATGTAACATTTCTGAAACACATGCAACCTCAATTTTCTTCACCCAGAGTCAGCAAGAAATGCAATCCCCTGTCCCACCTGGAAGTGATCTCTCTTTCTGGTCCAACAATTGTAGTATGTCCAACTTAGCTGGTAATTATGATTGTTAGTTTTGTCATGATTTCTTAAGATCTTATTTTAATAGAAGGCAATCACAAAACAATATTAAACATGCCAGTGTTAATTATGCTTATTCTGTAGACAATTGTGCTGTCACTGAACTGATGTGTTAGAAAAAATTTGAGGATCTTTGACAAGCACGGTGTCATACGCAAACATATGTGGGCACTCAGTACTGAAAAAAATAATGCCAGATGTGTGTTTGCACAATAGTATGATTCATGATTACTGAAATCTGTGTGATGGGAAAAATTTAGTGCTTTTTTTAACCACTTTGATATTATTTTCCATTGAAACACTGCCCTTCTTTCATTACTTTACATAGAGAACCTTTCTATTTCCCATTTCTTAGTCCTTTCTTTTCTTTCAGGTAGAAAGCATCACATCATGGATGCCACTACTCCAGCTGGAAGACATTCTTCAGGCATAGCGGGATTCTGGGATTCCCCTTAGATATCAACTGCCAGCCTGTACACTTTGAAAGTCAGTAATTTTATTTGCTTTAGTAAATACAAATATTAGGTATTTAGTCAGCTCACATTTTTACAGTCAAATGTCACAAGTCGTTCACTCACATGACTAGAGATCTGTACTTGTAACCCTTTGTGTGCCCTCATGCAAACTTTGCAGTCAAAATAGTTGCTTCCATAAAATTGTTTGTAACATTACATTGTATTTCTGCAGAAATGTGAAATCATGTACTTTTAGATGATTTCTAGTCTAGTAAAATACAAGAAGAATTTTCTCCTAAGAAAATGTCCTTCACAGGGAATTACCTTTAAGAAGGCTTTACATTCAGATTATAACCCCCACCCCAGGCCTCCAATACACTGAAACACGATTCCTCCTGTTTGAAGGACCTGTTCAGGGTACAGTGGGATTTCTGTGATTGTTGCCTGCATAGGGCATTGCACAGATGCACATTTTCACATTGAGGCTCCTACATAACCAGATCCTCCTGTAGGGAGTAATGGACAATGTCCCAGCCTTGTGCTGTGGCACAGACCTTGTAGACTTTGTCAACACCACCCTATCTTCTGCACAGCTGCAGGCACCTCCTCTGTCCACTGCTTTGCCGTGTATTTGTGAGAGGTCCATGCTGTTGGTGCAAGATAAGCAAAAGGAAGCATATTCTGGGAGAGAGCATGGACACAGCACAAGCTCTCTTGATAGCAACGTCCCATCCCAATGATAAACACTGATGGGAACATTCCTGCCTTCATTTTGATCTTGGGCATTTCCAGGCTTTGTGTCAGAGGCTTTTGTTCAAATGCCATACTTCGTTCCACAAGGACATCAAGAGCACCTAGGAGATGAAGGATATTTATCTGGTAGATTTTCCATGCAGAAATAGATGTTGTTCTCAGGCACTTGCCTGCCCTTGTCCTTACAGACAACAATAGGATACATATTTTTTTTGCACACAGTAGTTTTCCCTCTTTTGTTGGTTCACTGTGTTTTCTGCCAGGTGCCTTGCTTTCCACTAGTTTTGGCTTGTTTTATTATATGGCTGATCCTATTTAAATTAATATCTCCGTGGAGATATTCAAAACCTGAGCAGACATGTGCCTGAGCCACCTGTTCCAGATGACCCTGCTGGAGCTGGGGATGGCTTGGATGATCTAGGAGGTTTCTTCCAGCCCCAGAAATTCCGTAGTTCTGTGAAACAGAAGCCAATACAAATTTTCCTATCATACATAAATGAGATTTATATTTACCACACTTCAGAGAATTCTTATAACTGACTTAGAGGAAAATAGAAAACAGCATTTAACACTTGCCTGAAGATTTGCAATCTCCCACAAGCACTTAATGACGCAGACCATGATGACATATTTCAGATTATGTATGTGGAAGAATATTAAAGTATTTTTTGGCATACAGTTCTGCTCCTTCATTTCTCCCCTCACTTCTGCTCTTTGTGTAAAACAGAAACTGTCTTACCAGCAATCTTAACACCACAGAATCATGTGCGCAACATTTCTTACAGTCATTAGACACAGTCTCCTCATCTTTTCATCTTCCCATAAAAATAAGCCACCAGATTCAGAATCAACACAGTTCTTAGATAAAACAACCTTTCCTCATGTATGGAGATCCAATACACGATAAATATCTGCCCTGAAGGACCAGCCTAACTATGCTATCAAGGAACAAAGGACTTTTGGGTGAGGTTTGGTGCACACCACTAGTAAAACAGACATCATGCTCCACAGGTACTGTTTGCTTTGGGGCTGAGGAGAAATTTCACCTCTTTTACAGGGACATCTCAATTAAGTGTTTTGCAATGTATTTGTTAAAGACAATGGATAAATTATTCCCACTTCAATGCTGCTCAAAATCTCCTGTCCCAAGTTACCACTCAAATAGAAAGAAAATCTTAGAAATTTGCATGAGCCACAATAAGAAATGATTGCAAGAAAGCTGAGCAGATTTTAGCACAGTTAGTGTTTTCCAGGGGCCCTGTTTTTTCCTGCTCAGAATGGGTTTTATTGTGCTAGGTAGCCTATCCAGTCACCTGCCATTTCTCACCTCAGCACTGTTGACATGCACACCTGAGTATCAATACTTACTTGGACTTTTAGAAAAGGGGAGCCTGGGGTTGTATATCATTCTGCCTGGCATTCGATCTGTATGTAATGCATCCTTTGGAATGTTTTGCTGAAATGCACACAAGTAGCTGGAGACTTGAAGCCTAGGGCCCTATTGTCCAAGCATATATAGTATGGAGTTAAATGCTGCTTTGTTTAGCTATTGGTTTCTTCTCAGCTGCTGCAAGAACATCTGTTACAGGCTGCAAGCCACTTCAGCGTACAGAAATAGTCTTCCACCTCCCAGTCTTCCCAGCTCTGCTTTTTACTTACTTCTGGAAAAAATGAAGTATTAATTTTTTACTTTACAGGGGTGAAAAAAAGAAGTACCATAGATGCTTTCAAAACACAGGAAAAGACAGTACTGCAGAGAATACGTTGTCCAAGAAATAAACAGGCTTTTGAGAGGAAAGAATGTAACATGGCAACAGAGTGGTAAGAGTAAGTACACTCCTAAGTTAGAATATTATTTGTAGTTAATTAAAGAGATGTCACAAAACTTCTTTCCCATTATGGGTCAAACTTTAAGGTTCTGGTTGGCTGTGTTATGAAAAACAGATTGGAAAGGTGGTCTTGCAATAATTTACTCAGCAGTACTGTCCCGAAAAGAGCAGAAATCAGAGAGTCAAACAAAAGAACTAGACAATTTCATTTAAGCCATTGACTAGTTAGATTTTTATTCAGGAAAAAAAAAGAATAAATTATGAAAATATGTTTAAAGCAGAATTTTGAGCAACAGTGGCCAATTATATTAGGCAATTAGATGTTAGAAACTTTAATGTCACAGTGGAAGACAGTTTCTGCCACAAAATTTAACAATTAAACTGATAAGCAAACAAAAAGAATAGTTACATCACAGGTGTAGTTCTTGCTCAGGAAAATATGGCAGGTCTTACCAGACTGTGAACAGACACACCTGCTGTTTGTGGACCTGCCTATGAAATTTTAATATGAGTGATTGAGAATCCAAATCAATCCATCAATGTACAATTAAAATCAGGATGAACTCTCTTGGCTTTTGACCCATTGCCCTTCCTGTATTTACTTTGGCTACTCTGGAGTGCTAGTTCTCTTTCTTGATTTTTGTACTACAGCAAATACACCTCAACTTTCAGACAAGTTTTTACCAGCTGTACAAAAAGTTACTGTCCTAAGTAAGTACTGGAGAACTCTCTCAGATAATAAAATTCCTTAGATACATCCAGTGTAGAGAATTACTCTTCTCTCATTCATTGCTAGCACTCTGTTATATTTAACTTCTAAAGAAATGCTAAGCCCTAGTCTTAATGTGCTTGATTAGGATGCTATCCAACATATCCTTGTTTTTGGACATAATATATATATCATGTATATAATTCATATATAGAAAGTTTCAAGGAAGTTTAATGTACATACACATCTGCAAATATTCTCTGCAACTGTACCTGGTGCCTTCCATAAATTTCACTTCAAAGTAAAATTTTTGTTTGAATATAAGTGGTTTTCCCATTCTCCTTTTCATTAGTCAGCACAAAATTACCTGGAAAGTTAATAGATGGTGATATCTGTGAAATCCGTGTTTAACTTTTATCATGATAATATTTACTCCTGTCAACTTGAAGAGTTAATGCAATTTCTTTAATATAATTTAAGAAAAATGTGATAAAACATGGGAATGTCTGAGGGTAGAAATGCGAGATTTGCTCAAATACAAATCAAAATGTATCAGAAAACAGCCACTGAAACATTTTTCCAATTGTCTGTAAAAGGAGAACTCTAAAGACCTACAGCAGGAATATAGATGCATGCTCTGGGGACATTTCTGGCTTTCAGATTCCTGCTTTTTTGCTGCCAAAGACCAAAGCCAAACATATTGCTAAGGCTTTAAGACACATTTTCATCAGTAAAATATCTTATAAAATAGATCCCAAAAACATTGAATGACTGCCAAAACGTCAATTTATTTTTTTATGTCCTCATTGAACAATGAAGTATTTATGCTAATAAAGGCATGCTATAATAAATTAATATTTTGGAAACCACCATTCACAGTTTTTAATTAGCAGTAGGCACTGCAATTAAAAATGAAGACACTCTGTGTTCTTCTTCTTTGAGTTCTCTTGTCAGATCACAATGCTCTGCACAACAAAAATTTTGCAGAGATATATTGCAGCAGGAACGTATGACACTTGTTCTGATTTCGTTTTTTCCAAAATTATTTATGAGTAATCTATGTTACCCTGTTGCGTGATCAGGGTCCAGTCTAGTGCTGTTAACACTGTATTTGCAACTAATCTCAGTTTAGGAAAGATTCCAAACCTATGTAGAACTTTCACTTCCAGACTTTAAAAGTATATGTTGCTTCATTAACCTAAGTAGTTCCTTCACACCCAAAAGCATTGTTGGTTCATAGAAACAGCGTAAAGTCTAAATGCTAGTTCTTGTTAAATTTCCTTGCATGCAAAAGTTGCAAGTTATCACTCTAACATTAACAAGTGCTCGTTTCCAGCATCAGTAAGTTGAACAGTGTAAGTCTAACACATGGAGAAGCTTTTATTCTGTAGCCCAGAGACCTGAGTGGTATTGTGTTACCACTCCTGAGCTGGCAATTGGAGTTGAAGCAAGGGCTGGCACTGGAGCTTGCTCTGAGAGCAAGCGGTGCTCCAGATTACTATTTCCTATTTTGGACTTAAATTTGATCCACTTGCAGCTGATGTTGGATATGACAGATAATATCCTGGATATTTAATTTATATTTGATTGTTTAAGGTGGGATTTTCCAAATGGTCTCAGTGCTGGAATAACTCCTCTCCCATTGAAGTCACTGCCAAAACTAGAAGAGGTTAAAAAAAATCCCACCATTACTAGCCATTGAAATATGTGATGAAGAAGCAGGAAGCCAGATATAATTTTTATGCTAAAAATGTACTGAATTTTAAAATTTTCTTTATGAGCTTGGACTCCTCACATGACTCCCTGTTGAAATCAGCACACAATAGGAGGAGCAAAATACACATTTTCATCTAAAGAATTCTGGGATGGTTGTCCTTACCCTGTTTCTCTTCTAGGTACAGAGGATCTGGAATGGTGTCAGGCATCCCATTAATAAGGAAGGTTGCTAGTACAAAAAGAAGTAGAATCTGATGTAAGTTGACAGGCAAATAAGAAGGCATTGTGACAGAAGAAAGAAGCAAGGAAAAAGTGAAGAGGAGGATCTTGCAGTAATTTGCCCAAGCACACCTCTGAACTCTTTTTCCTGAAACATATTTTTCCTGAAAAGGAAGGTTATTTTAATTTAGTCTAGCATCCTTTTCATACATTTTTCTCTCATGTGATATCAGAAGCAATATTGTTTTGGTCTTTAAATGCTGTGATTTCACTAAAACTATTAAAAAAAGAAGGGCCTTCCTGGAAAGGGACGAAGAGAAACGAGTGCTATAAAGACAAGGAAAGCCAGATGTCACTTGTAAAGCATATAGGTTGAGGAGAGTGAAAGCCAGATCTGAATGCTTAGAGGAGCTTTGGGCTATTCACTCCTTCAGCATGACACACTCTGTCTTGTAAATAATTGCTAAGTGTCCTCACACTCACACAGCTCATGGATTCCACACGGGTGAGAGCATAAGACAGCCTCGCAGACTCACTTTTGAGGTAACTCTAATTTGAACTAGGAAACTATCCAGTTTTGATGTCAGGAATTTTTAGTAATACCCACAGCATTTGGATAAGTGTTTCCCATGGTGAACTGGCCTCACCAAGAAAAACAAGTGCCCTATATTGAGTCAAATAAGGCCAACATAGAGCATCAGTATCAGAATTTGTTTTCCTTTTTCTTTGTCAAACTTAAAACCTTAATACAGTCAAGTCTATGGGGCACCAGATCACCTTCCAGTTGTGAGTGGTAGTTGAAATCAGCACTGGACACTGGACCCTTTTCCTTAGGAACATATGCTAAAGGGGTAATTTATTACAATATCAGAGCACATTTGACAACAGGACTTCCTGGACTAGGTGTTCCACCCCTTCCTTGCCCCACTGCTCCACAGTGGAGAGCTGTGCCACTGCATCAGCGTTACCAGAGGAGCTCTGCTTACTGAAGCCAGCCTTGGCCCTGGCCCTTCCCTGACTCCACACAGGTCTAGGGAAACACCGGTGATGCATCTGCCAGTGTTCTGGAAACATGGAGGTTTCCTGGCAGGGCATATGCCCTCCAAGCCGTTTCCGGGCAGATCACACTGGCATTGTACTGTGTGAGTGATGCAAGATAAACCTGGCTAGCCAGAGGATCTGTCCTAGTGTGTTTTAAGAGCAGCACATCAAAAGTCACACTATTACAGTAAAAATACACTGGTTGACTCCTTAGTGGGTACAGCTACAGTGATTTACACCAAGCTGAGAGTCTAATCCATTGAGTCAATGTATTTAACTGGCATAGCTGTGGGGACAGCAATCTTATATGTGGATTCATATGCTGACATGCTCATCTATTTACAAGATTCAGACCTGCTCGTGAACTGAGTACTGCTCTCTTAGTAGTACATCAGATACTCAAATGTGATAATGATGGGAACAGATGTGGAAATATATCAATAGAACTGGAACCTGGTCAGAGGATTGCCTCTCATAGTGCCATGCTGGAGAGAAAAAAAAATAAATCAAAAGAGACAGAAAATATCCTCTCTTAAAAGAATCCACAACTTGTTCTAAATTTATTGTTCATATTCTCATTCTCTATGCAGGCTTTAAAAATGAACAAATGCTGTAGAAACACAAGGCTCTCACTGTCTGCTGAAATGGCAAAGTCAGTTGCAGCCAAAGTAAAATTTCAAGATTTCCACTTTGAAGTGGAACTTGGAGTTAATGGGCTGGGCATGCCCTGATACATAGCACACAGCAACATACCTTGGTTGAATCATAGAAGCTAGAGATGGAAAAGACCTATTAGGTCATCTTTTCCACCTCCCTGCCAATGTAGGATTACTCTCTGCCAATTGAGGATTATTCTCGAATGTTTTCTAGTCTAGCTTTAAATGACTCAGGCTGTGGGGCTTCCACCACTTCCCCTGGGAGGCTATTCCACAGTCTAATAGACTTTGCTGTTCGGAAAATTTTCCTGATATGCAGCCTGAATTTTACTTTGTTCCATTGCATTCTAGTTCTCCTTGTTATAAGTGTATTACATTACCCTAGGTAATTTGTCTCTCTATGTTGGTGTTTATGACCTTCAAATACTTTGAGATGGCTTCAAAATCCACCTTAGTATGGATTTTAAGTAGCTTTATAAACCACTGCTGTCATACATAATATATGTGTAGCATCAATTAGATGATGATACTTAAATTCATATTTTCACAGTCATGCTGTGAGATTCTCCAGTGAGGAACACATATTGCACCACTTAGTAAACCCAAACCTGCTCCCTGATGTTTGACAGCAATTGTACCTGAAATAATGGAAAAGCACCTACAGCTTGAAATGGGCCTGAAGCTACTTGGTCGTGCAATGCTGATTTCCACCTGTGAAATCACAATACATGGTGGGTTAAATTAACACAAGTACTTTCAGTATTGCATTTTCTGTACATTTTCCACATGGACATTTTGGAGTGAGAAGCTGACAGGGATGTGTGAGAGCTCTCTGGGGATGGGAAAAGAGAGGACAAGGGCATATCGCTCTACATGTGTGCCTCCTGAAAGGGTGAAAATGCTCTGGTTTAGATGAGCTTGGATTAAAAAAGCAACATGTATGATTAAAGCTATTAGGGCATGGTGTGGACCAGTGGCATCCTGGGGCCAACGACTGGGGGGCTTTCCATGGGTCAGGGTCTTGCATCCAGGGTTGTCCCACCACTTCTAGCTGGGGAGCAAGGCAGGAGAGGGGTGGAATGGTAAGCATAATTTACCAGCACCTACTGGGAAATGTGTCAAGACATTGATCTTTCATTGTACAGCTGATCACATTTTAAAGACCTCCCCAGTCATGCAGATGCCCACAGAGGGATGTGAATCCCCTGGTGATCCCTAAAAAACAGAGCTCTCTAGAACTCGCTGCAGTGTGTACTTTAGTCTTAGAGACTCTCTCTGCACTTCCCTCTGCGCTGGCCAAAGGGTGGCTGTGTTACCTATAGCTGACCTCTTCCACTGATTTTTTTTCTATTTTGATGAGACCATGAAGGGAATTGTTAGAAAATCTTAATCTTCACTGAAGGATATAGAGATGTCTTATTCTGAGCAAAATTTTCAAAGTTCTTTTTTGAGAAAATCTTGTCTTTTAATCTTTGTTGCTATGGGGACCACTGGCATTCCCAGGGCCAGGATGTTGAGACCCCAGACACCATCCATTTATAATTTAAACATCCTCCCATTTTAAATCAGCTGCTTGAATCAGAGTCAGATGTTTTGAGCAGAAGAACTTATTTAGTCACAAATTAATGGTAATATTTTAATACATATTACAGTCAACATATTACAGAATTTGGAGACATATTTTACAGGGAATCTTTATAAGATTCACTATGCTACCACAGTCTTTCAGCTTTGCTACACACACTCACACTCATGAACGTAAAGACTTTGGAAAATTAAAAGCTTTTCAGACCAAAATTTTTATTAACAACAAGAAGTGGAAAACCAAAGCGATGACATTTATTTAGAAAAATGTCTATAAGATAGTGTTGCAGGAGCAGTAAAAGAACCAAAACAAATGAGAACATTTCAGAAGTGTCATAGTTCAGCCTATGAACCTGCATACGTGGAACATCTGCTTTTGCTCTGTGATTACTCCAAGCTGCTCCACAGAGGTCAATAATTCCGTAGCACCACCTCTTTGCATTTAGTTGTATGTGTGATCAGGGTCAATAAAACACATGTACAGACCTTTTACATGCTTCCAACGCTTTTGGACCATCTATCCCAAGACCCTCTGTTTCATCAAGACCATTTGATGTACGGCATAGTCACTTTGAAAAAAGTATTGACTTTCCCAGAGGTTTATACTGCAACTTGTTAAGGACCAGGCCAGCAACAAAACATCTTTCCCTTAAAAACCACAGTGGTCTTGAGTAAAATAACCTTCTGCTGATTTTTGGGTCCTGCTCCACCTGTTTCCCTTTCTCCCACCCACAAATCCTAGTAGAGGGCCTTTACTGCATTGAATTGAAGGGAGGATAAGGTGAAGAGCCAGATTCGTGTCACACCCTCCACCCCTCTCTTCTTCCCAGGCTTAACGTTATTCCCAATTCTATCACGACTGTTAATTTGCTTAACCTTGGCCAGCAGCAGGTCCATCCTGGAGCTGATTGGCTTTGGGTCTGTTGGACATGGGGGAAGCTTCTGGCATCTCAGAGAAGCCCCCCTGCAATCAGAACCTTGCCACATAAACCCAAAATAATGGTATAATCTGAACAGAAAATATCTGGAAAACAATACCAATTTAACATTGAAGGACTGACCTAGTCATCAGTTACCTTCATTTTGCAAACACTTTTAGACATATACTAAAAAGAATATACTAAGGGATGAATTAATTGGCCAGACACTGATGCTTCATGAGAATGCATATGTTTTGTGGCAGTCAAATTAAAAATGAGAGGCATTTTTGCTGATCTATTATTAATACATAAACACATTTAATTATTTTATTCCTTAAGCCAAACAATATGTACAGCAGTGTTTTGAAATACAGAACAAAGGAAATAGCACAAGTTATTTCAAGATTGTACATGGGTGTGATATGGATAACAGCTAAATTAAAGTTGCTTTGTGGGCATTATCCCTTCTGGTTCTTTCCATGTCTCTTTAACAAAACTTTAAAGCACATTGACATGTGAAGGTTTTGGAGGAACACATTTTTTATTGAGACTAAATGCGTTAAGTATAACCAGCATATATTCTTAGTGACTAATGCACATATGGAAATGCAGCCAGACCACACAAAGATGTGGAGTTACAAGGGGAACCATCTGGCCCTTCCTTTCCCTGTGCCATCTCCTCTGTGCAGGGGTGACACAGATCCCACAGAGCTACATCACCTCAGGGAGAAAATGCCAGGGAAGATGGAACAACAGATTGTGCTGTGGCAGCAGCAATCACCTGGCAGAAGCAAGTGCCCAGACAGGGCTATTCTTGGCCCAGGAAACCTAGAATACTGGGTGGGCCACAACTGCCTCCATGATGCTTCTGTCTTTAAAGATGCTACAGAGGCAGTAGAGAAACTCACTTTCCCCAGCAGTGCAGGAGCATGGACTGAGTCAAATGCTGCAGGTATAGACAGAGAGCAGCACAAGTCATAGATGAGAAAGTGGCCCAAACAGCACAGCGCCAGATACTATTACCCTTACTCATAGTCAGTAGCATTCTGCTTCATAAACTGTCCCTAGTGGCACTTCTAATTTGGTTCTCAGAGGAAGATTTTATTAAGTCAGAGTATCAGAGGATGATCTAGTGTTGAAGACTTAAATTAGGCAATCACTGAAAATCCAAGGACCACTAAGAGGGAGAGGGCCAGATCTTGTGTTCCTGTTTTCTTCCGTGAAATATGGCTTAAGGCCTTTAGGGACAGTTCATGCATTTTTACTGATTGGTGTGCGAAGCCAGCTGAACTGAATCTCTCTCACCCGTGCAGCAAAGCTGAAATAGGTGAAGCAGACCTAGGAAGACTGCAATTGCCTGTTTATTGAAAAGAACAGATATTAATAGGCACAATCAAGAGGAAAATATCTAATGTCAAATCAATTAAGCTTATGGGTATCCCTAATGACTGTGATAAAGGCATTACTATTCAGTGCAAAACCAAATGGTACAAGATTAAGTGCTGGGCACTCACATTTCAGATGATGCTAGTAATCTGAATTTCTCATTATACAATTTATGCCAGAACAAGACTCTTGCCAAGGATGATTTAACTATTTACAGTGTCAAACTGACCTTGTAGCTCATAGAAACAGAACATTGATTGTAATTTCATGACAAATTAAAAAATGGGCAGTGTTTCAAACTATAAGCTCAAATAATAATGAAAATTTTCTCTATTGGCAGCTGTATTCAGAAGTACTATATCCCAGATAATATAAACTAAATGAGCAGTTTCTCCTTTCATTGAAACCAAAGGTATTTCTCCAGTGATAAGGCAGGACTTGCTCTGATGCCATTATCTTCCCTTGCTTTCTGCAGTTCTGCTTTCCCAGCATACAATTACAATGTAAACATTTGTTTTTCTTATCAGTTCGGTGCCAGAGCAAACAAGGTCTTAAGAAGTCTCTCGAAGTGGCAGAAGGGTATAAGAACAATGATGGCATGGTTGAAAGAAGAGGATTGGAAAATATAACTGTTTAACTGTCTTTAATTTCATTGTGCTGCACACAAGAGTAAAACAAAACAATGTTTAACTCATTCAAAAGGACAAAGAAGTGCAATAAACACGGGTAAATATGTGCCTTACACCCACAGCTGGTTAGAAATTTTAAAACTTAAACCCAAAATTTTTTTAGCACAATATTCATGTATATATCAAATCTACAACTTTTGAAATTGGCCTAAAAACATTTATAATAAATGTTCTGGAGATGGTAATAGAGAAACTTCCTTGAGAGTTAAATAAACACAGTGAATGTTACTTCTTGTTTGCAGTTTCCTTCCTATCGGCTGGTAGGCTGTGTGCTGTGATTCTTCTGAAAATCTTTTTACAGTGCTATGGAAACCATTTGATATTTATAGCTTATGATTAATGCTTCATTTGCTGGTAAAGTGTATTTGGTACCAAGTCTCCACCACTGGATTTAGCTCACTTTGCTTACATCGCATTTAGGTAACAAGGTACACCACCAACTATTTTTAAGATTGACTTCAAGTTGAATATGAATGTACGGTCCTGCAATTAATGATGCACATTCCATGCTTCTATTTAAGGACATGTTAATGCAATGCAATTTTTTTGTGATGCAAATGCAGTTTCTGCTCATGATTCTGTACAGATACAATCCCACACAAACTAGTCATTTGAACAGCAGAAAATACTGTTAGAAAATTGGAGGGATAAAAAGGCTGAAAAGCAAGAGAGATTTTTGGTAACTTTTTATTCAGGTAACTCAAGTGCAAACAGAGAAAGTATTTCAGAATGGCAAGAAAACCATGGATGTTGCTTAGAGGAAACTCTCTCATGCGACTGCCGTATCTGTTCAGGATTCTCCTTTGCAGGAATAATGGCATTGAAGTAAGGACAATGATAATAACTTCATTATCTCTAGAATGCTAAGAATATGAAGGTGTTATGCAAGTAAATGGTGACTGAGTCATGACTGAGTGCAACGTGTGCCCTTGACATGGTCTGTCATGATTCTGTGCCATTCAAGATGATGCAATCTGTGAGGTAGCGCTGACCCTGCCCGTAAGGAAAGCAGCGACATCACAAGCAATGAATGGGTTTGAAGTGAAACTATTCCACCATGTACCATTTTTGATCAATTGTTGCTTTCTCCTCTACCCTGAATGTTATCTATTATGTCATGAAAGCCAAAGTTTCAAAGGCCAAATGCAGCCAAGTGCATTCTTGGAAAAAGTGTGAATGAAGAGAGGACAAAGTGTAATATGTAGTGTGAAACAAAGAGTGAGATGAGAAGGACTAGCAGATCCCAGAGTGGGAAAATATCACTTACTGGCTGGTCAATACTGCCCTATTCTGTACTCAGTTCTGGCTTAAATAGCCTCAGAATATGTCAAGATGTAGTTATTATTTTTGTTGCTAGATTTTTCTTCTCACATTGTAACACCTTATTTTGTTACTCTTTCCATCAGAATCTCTGTAGGCATGATGGTGTTCAGACCAGCATCTTCATCCCTTGGAGGTGCCAGATTCTGCACCTGCAGAATTTCTGTTATTTCCCTTTAAACACACCAAATAGGGTGAGGCAGACTCAATAAAGGTAATATCTGATGCAGGAGGACTAGGACCTGCAGAGTATTCCCACTGCAAGCTTAAGGAATTGTGGTGCAGTACACTGGTGGCTAAGCTAGAGACATGACTCAGAAAAACTCTGTGCTGATTGTGAAAACCTACCTCCAGAAGCCTGTGGCGTAATGGAGAGCACTCTGGACTCTGAATCCCAAGGGCCCGAGTTTGAGTCTCAGTAAGGACCGTCCCCATGGCAGTTAAATGCCTCCCTGCCATCCAATCCCATCAGATCTCGGATGCTCAGCAGGGGCAGCCCCGGTTAGTACCGGGTGCTGTAGACAGTCCCGAGGATTTCACTGTCACTGTCCAAGCTCGCTCGGCTGTGGCAAATGGACCTTAGGACTTAAACGGTGGAGCCAGTTCTGCTCACGCTGTGCCTCACCTTAAAAAAAAAATCCGCTGCGCAGGCTGGAAGGGCACACCCACATGGGTAGAGCCCCTCCCCAGATCTTTGTTCACGAAGTCTGACCTATTATTATTACCTCCAGAAGCTTTGTTTCCATCCTTTGCTGCTCCTCAGAGGCATTTTCTGAGTAGGATGCTCATTCCTTTCTCCTTGTTTGCCCGGAGTCAGACTCACCCATACGCGCCCCTGTGAAAGGGCTTCAGTCTGCCTGGTCCCTGGTGCATCACCAGATTCACCTCCTTGTTTACTGACTTGTACCTCTGACACCATTATTTCTTTGGCAACACATTCCTGAAACCAGAAAATATCAGGGATCAGGTAGTGAATTACAGTAGTAGATGTACCCACACTGAACCAGGCAAATATAGGGACAGCAGAAATGTTAATTCTTGTTTTGTGAGTTAATCTGAGATTAGAAAATGAATGTTTTTGAATCACCCATTCAAGAAGGTCTCTACATGACACTGCTATCTATTAGTTTTAATTGTTCTTTCCTGGTTTGTTTTAATGGTAGAGTAAAGAAGAGGCTAATTTATTTTAAGCAAATATATTGGTATAGGAAGAAGGGTGGATAACTGACACAAGAGGCTTCCAGGGCCAGTACTCCTCAACTAAACCTAACAAATGCTGCAAGTTCTTCAATTTGTTTCATTTATAGTCTCCACTGTTCAGATGACAGTGTGAAATATGTTATCCCTTCAAGAAAGACAGGGATGTAAAGTAGCAAGGCAAGGGGAGGTTATCAAGATGACAAGGGGTCTGGAACACCTGATGTATGAGAAGAGGCTGGGAACTGCATTCATGCTGTTTTATCAGGAATGGTGTGATTGAATAATGTTTTGTGCTCTTCAGTTATGAAATGGGAGGGTACAGACAAGGTCGACATTAGCTTTTCTCAGAGGAACACACTGATATCTTGAGAGTCAAGGGTCACAAGCTGCAACAAGGGAAATTCTGACCAGATAGCTGTAGACATCATCTACAGTTACTGGACTGCTCTGTGCAATTAATGGATAAATAGATAGGACTAGATATTATAATTATTTCATATTCTGATAGTTAAATATTGTTGAAAGCCAGTTTAGCCACAGAGTTACACTTACACATTGATTTTCGTATTTGTTTTCTTGACACCATTGTAGATGTGGTCTATGAATCCAGTGGAGAGTAAGAAAAATAACAACTGTTTTTTATTAAGAGCAAGAGATTAAATCAATTCATTGGACCTGAAACTGCATGAGTAGGTGAGGCAACATTCCAGTTCATCTTAGTTCCAAAATACGCCTTCTCACACTGAAGCTCCACAGCAGGATATGAAATCACAAACATCACATCATCAGAACAAATGCTCATTGCAAGATCGTGAAGGCAGGACACCATAAATCAACAGCTTCTGAGAGCTGCTGGGTTTGGACTTTTCTAAAGAGAAAGAAAATTTTTATGGCTTGTCATTTTAAAATGAACCCAAAATAAAGAAAATAAAAATATGGCCACGCAGAGACTGTAATTTAATAAGTAGACTTGGCTAAAAAGCAAAATGCCCACCCCCCCTCCACAAATGCTCCTGCAAATGGGCCATGATTCAATAAAATACTGAATCATAAACTTAAGTCTAATTCCACCCTGGTTCTACAAATAATTTAAACACTTTGTTAAACTTCAATAAGAAGTTTTGCTGTGCTGAACATATTCATTTGTTTTTTTAATTAATCCATTTCAGACTCAGTCACATCTGCCTGTGTTTGCTTGCAATGCACATGCACACAAATGACCCTCTGGCTGTGTGAGCCGACCAAAAAAGTCTTCCAAATGTATACACATGAATATTGTTATCAGCTAGCTTTTTAATATGGCAATAACTCTGGATATGTTTGTACAGTACACTTTGTGAATTGAAAAATGCAATGTCTCCCAGTAGCCTAGCAGCAGCAGGGCTCTAATTTTAAGTAAAATTGATTAATATAGATAATATAACAAAAACACATTCAGACAGAAATAGTGTTTGAGAAATCTGCGATTGGCTGTTTGGCATCCCACTGACACATGCAAAACTGCCCAATATGAGCAGGAGGTGTTCCGTTGTGAAACGATGAAAAGATTCACTCAGCTCTTGCCATCAATTATTTTGGCCAAGATAACCAGTTGCTTGGCCTCATTGCAGGTTGTATAGATTCTCAATACAAGGTGCCAAACTCTTCTTATTTTAGCATTATTAGTGTTATTACTGTTCTTCTTTTGCTGTGCAGGGCTTTGTTTTTGGTTTCAAAACACTTGATGCTGGGTGTGGTAGGCAGAGCAGAAGCCCTCTCCCTGGGAAAGAGACTTTCTCATGTCCCGTTAGTTTCCAGAAGTGTTGTTTTTTCCCCCCTGGTTGCATGAGGATTGTTCTGCTGCCTGAGTGCTGAAGATTGCTATGCACCACATCAGGAGAGTATCCTGGACAATCCAACTCCTGCCTGGCTTCGCTTCTTTGGTTGTTGTTGTTTGTGTTGCTTAGGGTACCAAGTAATTTCGGCTGCAGCTTCTCCTTTCCTGTGCTGCTCTAAATTCTACTACTACCCCCTGCTGTAATCTTGTACTTCTAAAAGAAATGAATTGCTGCTAGACGAGCCAAATGAGCCTGCTGGAGAGCATACAGGGCACTCTCTCCCTAGAAACACCCTCTGTAAACTGAAACCATCTAACCAGCACCAACAAAATCATTGCACCCATTCTGACACATAGACTCAATTTTTTAGCAGAGACTCAAGCAAAGAAAAAATTTTCTTGGGATAATGGATTTTGGATTAAATAGACCAGTCTTCAGGGTGTCAGTTTGTCTCAGCTTGTAATGAATCCTCAATCCCAAAGAGTTTATATGAAAATGTACAGATGGAAAGGCAAATAGATGAGAACATATGCAAGTTTGCGTAGTTGTTTATTTCTAATTTACACAAACATTTTCATATGGGTAGGTGCTCCTGAAAGTTAACACTGAATTTCAAATGCCCCATTTAAACTTAAACATTCTGCATCAAAAAAATAAATCATAGGCAAGAAATTGGCACTGATTTCAATGGAATCTGTCAATTTATACCAGGTGAAGGTCAGGTTTTAAATTTCTTAGCCTCTACTGTTTCTTATAACCACATCTCTGAGTAGATGGTAGAGTAGCGCAGATTCCCAGGAACTTAAGGATGATGGATGGTGTTTCTGTGGAACATTCTCTCTGAGCTATAAAGCATAGAAAAGGAGCGTTCCACCAGTTTTTTAGGAATCTGGAGAGCTTCTCTTCTTCCTGGTGTTGTGCATATGGAGAAGGCATCAAATCAAGTGTCTGTCATTCCTAATGGAAAAATTCCCTCTTACTTCAGTATTCAGTTGGTCACCTTTAACACATCTGTGTAGTTTCATGAGACCACTCCAAAACCTCAATGAAAAATTAGTTCTCTTTTGTTTCCATTTGAAAAGTCACAATAAAGCATCTTTTTCCAGTAAGTTCATGTTAAGCTAAACTTAAATAAATAAACTGCAACATTACACAACAGGCTGTACAAATTACACTCTGCTTGGTGTTAGGTCTATTTTAGCTGAAAGATACCTACAGCAACACTCTAGGGAAAGTCCTAAGAAAGATGTTTTTCCTGACCATAAGCAGAGAGAAAAACTATCAGCTAGAATGAGTAAATTTCAAGTACTTTCCTCTTCTCCTTATATACCATTTCATTATTTCTTATTTTAGCTTTTTCAAGTCTGCTCTCCATAGCTGAAAAGAAAGAACCACTAGAAAATCATTAGCTTCACATGCTTGAAGATAACATGCCTCACTCCAGTTTTACAAGATATTCATGACTGAAAACAGATCATGATTTCTGAATGATCCTCTGTTCTCTACAAGCTCAAAACCCTTACAGTTTTGTTTGCACATTGCTACTTCTGGGACCATTTTCTCTCCATCAGAGTATTATATTTTCCTGTAAAGCTCTGCTTTAGTTTTCAGGTTGATGTTTCAGATAAAGATTAGGTGATCCTGCCAGAATGTAAAGAAAATGACTACAAAACCAGCACATGGCTTCATCTTTTCCATGTGATTCCTTTTTAAGCATAAGCGTGTATAAAATGTGGGAAAAACTTCTATGGGAATGTATGAAAGGAATATGAATGCAGGGGAGCTACCTGATTTAGGAGAAAATTATTTTTGAAAAATGAAATGTGAGTACAACACACCAAAAGAAAAATAAGTTCTTTTCTTCCATGTTTCAACTTTTTTTTTTTTTTTTTTGCTTTTGGATAAATGAGTGCTTATAAAAAAAATTATAAGCTGAGTCAAAATAGTACAATAATTTCTTTTCCTAGAGGAGTTTTCAGATGCTGTCCAGGATTTGTGTTCTGAGTAGACAAAGAGCAGTGTGTTTTGGTTTAGCCTGATGTGACATCCTTGAGACTAGTTGCCAAAGAGCACACATGAAAATAAACCTACTGTTCCTTAAAGCCAATATAATTTTACTGAGCAGAAGGAGCAGGGAAATCTGTTAGATGAAAATAATACAGAGCAGATAGAAGAGGAAGGAAAAGAAAGACACTTAAAGGAGACTGACTTTTTTTGTTCCTATAAAGTCATGTGGCCATTTGACAGTATGCACTGAGGCCCAAGATGGTGTAGTTGTACAATGTCTTTTAGCTGCATGTCGTTGTATATACATTATAAGTCATGTCATCCTGTTTCGTAGTCAGTAGTCTAGATTAGCTCAAAGAAGAACACTGCAGACTTTGGACACGTAAGGTAACAGACCTTGCAAAAACCCCTCAAAACTACTTCTTCCCATTGTGCCTAAGTGTAGTCCACTCTCAGGCAATATTATTTGGGCCAAATTAATTTTTTCCTGTGTCACTCATCATTCAAATATATTTATATGACATTGGGTTTACAAAAATTATTTTCTTAAATAAGAGAAGAAATGGTTCTGAGATATTAAAGACTTTGTCATACTACCATAGGATAACTCAGGTTGGAGGGACATCAGAATATCATTTAGGTCTGCCACCGGTATGTAATGGGGTCATTGCCTAGGTCCAGCTGACTTATTCATGGCTTTATTCAATAGCATCTTCAAAACCTGCAGAGATGGAGAATGCATAACTTTTCTGGGCATTTTGTTTCACTCCTTAACTGTCCTCATAATGAAAAAATCTTGTTTACAAGCAAGTAGAGCACTCCTGTTTCAACACAAATGTGTTGACCTACCTTTCTGTCATGCAAGGGGGACCACTGCCAAAACCCCCACCCTCTCTTCTTGACACCTTTCCCACATGTAATGGGAACTGCTGTTCAGTCCCTCAAAAGTGACTCTCCTTCAAGCTAAACAACCCCAGCTCTCTAGGGATGAACTAAACTGGAAGGTTAATCTGTAGATAGGCAAGAGATGCCCTTGGTGCCTTACATACCTCATTAGATATGGCTACAGATTTAGACAAATGTGAAAAAAATAGGTTGTGTGACTGGGAAAACCCCATTCTGGTAACTACATTTGAGTACTCTATCTATTCTTAGTACTTCATGAGAGAAAGTATGGGTCATTCCTTCCACTTTACAAACTGGGATGCTGGTTTCCAGTGAGCCAAGAATAAAATCCAGTTCTCCTGGAGAACTTGGGTTTTCTTGTCTACCTGAGTAAATGGAAAGATAAGCTCTAGATTTTGCTCCGGTTCAGGAGATATTTTAAAGATCTGTAACTGTGAAGCTTTTGAGAGGCCATTGGAAAGGCTAACACAGTGTTCATGGAAAGTCTTAAAAATATTTATAACTCATGAAAAATTAACAAATATGGCAGAAAATTCTCAGGGAACATATTTAGTAGTCAGAAAAAATGATAAAATTTTGAGGGGGATATGGTATATGCTGCACTTTTATGCTCCTTGAGAAGATGGAGTTCCTGCTATGACTGCAAATCTCAGTTCAGCCTTAACTGTGAAGTCTCTATTCACTGCCATAATAAAGATCAGCCTTGAACTGCTCTCGCTCCTTGAAGACTTGAGAGCTGGTGCAATTACTTTGTCTTTTAATTTATGGAATGATGACAATGAAATGTTTAGACAAAGAATAGCATCATCACAAAGACACAACTATTCCTGCTGTTATTATGTTGATTTCTATTTACTCTTTTCTCCTTACTATTACTAAATAACAGAAGATTAAAGAGTATAGATTTTTCCTCATCTGTATTGACATTATCGCACTTAATTCCATTAAACTACCTTCAATACTCAGTTTAGCTCCAAAGAAACATTGTATGTACAGGCTTTCAAATATCACTTCCCTCACCCAATTTGGATTTTACTGTTTTTAGATACATGTTAGCCTTACTGTGCACTACAAAACACAGAAATATACAGTGCTCGTCATCTATCTCTTTAAATGTTGTCATGAATACACAGTTGTTTAACAGAAGGCATAATGTTTAAATGTAGATGGAGGAAAGTGCACAACTTCTTTAAGATAAATCACTGGTGGAAATCAAGTGGAAAAGTGAGTGTGAAGGATAGCAGAAGCTGACAGATTGCAGGGGTGTAAGGCAAAGTATGAAATTAAAAGGTTTAGAGACACAGCAAACAATTAATTAAGGGTATGCACTGGCTTACTGTGGTACAAGTTGTTACAGATGCAGCGCAGCACTATACATAGTCTATATTAGCATGATTTGTTCATTTATATAAATCCATACCTCAGCCCTTTTTTTCAAAAAGAGGCATGACCAAAAGGAAATGTAATTTCAGCAAGTGACTCTGGCCCATAATGATTAAAAACCCCAGAATTTTCCTCTCCCCACCCCTTCACTACTGACGACCTCAATTCCTTCCTCTCCTAGTGCAAATCCAGATTGGCATTTGTTATGGATTTAAAATCTTGGAACTTTTCTTTCATCTACCAACCCTGCACCTCAGAGAGATCACCTCCTCTCTCCTTTTCAACCGTGGAACCTGGAAAGAGACTGCATGCCCCACAGAAAAGAGTTCCACCTGGCCCCCTCATGAACTGCTAACAATGGATCATTTGCAG
>JAWWEU010000111.1:19276298-19341305 GCA_035583155.1 Acropternis orthonyx | reverse complement strand
CCTCACTGACAGGTTTTCCTTCTTTCCTCTTACTTTGTACTTAGGAGGGCCAGGTGGTGCTCAGCACAGGGGTTGACGATCACCATTTTGTTTGTGCCCCAGGGTGCTGGGCTACACACTTGTTTTTGTGGGTTAAACGGAGTTTTTCCTCTGTACCCTTGTACTTACTGTGATCTTTTTACTAAACTGTAATTCTGACTTGTAATCTGTGAGTTGAATTCATTCCTCCTGCTGGTTTAACTTTAAACCAGCACAGCACTGCTCAGCCAACCCGTGGTACCTCAGGATCTGCAGAGGTGAGTGGGCTCTGCAGGATGCCGTGCAGAGACATTCTTCAGGTTACTCCAAAAGGACTGAAGGGTCATGGAATAGCAGCAGCTACTTCACAGTTAGCCATGATGACAGCACCAGGACCATTAGCTCAGGACCCAAATTACTGCTCCTTGCCTCAGGAGCACTGTTCAGGAACTGGGTTTGAGGACGGAGCCTTCAACATGACTTGCTGACTTCCCATTCCATGTCAAGCATCCTTTCATTGGAAAAAGGAGACAGGTGCAAATACTTACTTTACACATAGGTTTACCATAGATGGAGGTATAGACATAGACTTACACAGAGACAGATAAACAGACAGATAGATCTATAGATAGAGAAGTAGATAAATAGATTAGACATAGATATATACAGATATAGAAAGCTGAGGAGAAAAGTTAAGGCAAAGATTTGCATCAGCTACAGCTTTTCAGCCCACTGACAGAACTATCTGTGAATTACGTAGCACTTGGGAGGGATAAGAACATGATTCAGCCCCAAAATGTTACTAGAGTGTTAATATTGCTGCAAATGTTAATACATAATCTAAAGAGATTTCTTCAATCAGGTAGATCTAGAGAAAAGATACTGTTGTTCAGAAACTTTCTAGTTAACTGAAAGCCAGCTTAATACCTTGCTGAGCTAACTATATTCCTACTTTCCTCATTACAGGATACATCTGGTTTGCTCATTACTGTGCAAAGAGGAACTCTGTTATTGCACCAGACAGTAACCTGAGGCTATCTGCAATCATCATTTCCATTTTTCTCTTGCTTTAATGAATGCTGCTCCAGTACTGCCTCTACTACAAGAGCAGTAGCTTTCCTCACCACTGAATTATACCAGTTGTGACAGCATAAGGAAAGTGGCTTAGAACTTTCAGAAAAGCTGGGTGAAAAATTTCCTGTAGAAATGATTTCTGATGGAAAATACAAGTTTGGTTTTTTTTTTTTTTTTTTTTTTTTTTTTTTTTTTTTTTTTTAAGTTTTGTAAGGAAACATGCAGTATCATCATTGAGTGTTGGTAAGAAATCTCAGAATGTATAATTTTGACCATTGTGGAATCATAGAATGGCCTGGGTTGGAAAGGACCTTAAAGATCATTCAGTTCCATCCCCTCTCTGTGGACAGGGACATCTTTCACTAAACCAGGTTGCTCAGAGCTCCATCCAACCTGGCCTTGAACATTTCCAGGAAACATCACATGCAAAGGTTTCGTTTAGATAAGGAACAATACTTTGATTTTTGTCTTGACTTTAAAATTTTATCAAAATTGTAATTTTAATATTAAAGCTACAGTGTGTTTGGTTAATTGCATACTACTACTTACAATACCCCAGTTATTAAAATGTAATATATTGGAGTGTTTCAACATGGTTAATTTAAAATGTATTAACAAGGGAATTAATGTCACATGAAGCTGATGCTAATCAAAATGAAACACTTCAGTGATTTTGAAGCAAACTTCTGTTCATGGAGAAACACAAATATTTTAGTTTATATTTCTGAATCAAATGAAAACCATTTGAAATACTGCAATTTCCACTGGATATAGGAATTCTGCTTCTCTGACCAGTCCTTGTTGTCAAATAAATTTGTCCTTTGAGAACCGTTGTTACAGATGTTCACACCTATATACATCTATGAATACAAAAAAGATACTATGATTCAGTGTGTAATAGGTATAGAAATTCTGAATACCACAGCTGTAATTCTGCTTTCCTTTTGATTTACCACACAACTCTCTATAAAGTTATTAATTGTTCTGTTTCATTTCCCCCAAGTATAACTAGGACAATATATCATATTTTTATTCACTGGCTATTGTGAAGTTTAAGAAGCTACTTTTTTGCAGTCCCCTTTCAAGGAGCGAAAGATTACTGGCTGGAAAAGAATGCTGTAATAATTCAATTTGATCTCGTGTAAAGCACTAAGTTGAACTAAAATACACTGCGTTTTAAAAATTTACGTTAAACACATAAGAATTCCCAGTTCTTACTAAGTTGTTGAGGTAAGTATTATACTGATTGTAAACAAGTGCTTATGTCTTACCTCATTTCTGATAGAAGAAATCACCCCTGTATTGGTGCAGGCAGTTTCTATGTCTTGGTCCTCTAATGCAACAGGTTTAGAGGAAAGATATGGAAAGCAATAGAAAGTCATACAATTGTTTTTTTTAGTCCAATATCCTCTCTTGTCTAATACCAGATATGTCACAGTAATATGCATTGGTAGAACTATAATTAGAAGAGATTTTATAGCATAATTTTCCCCCTAATGTCCTTCACTTAGAATCTGGCTTATACAATGGGGCAGATGAGTTTATATCCCTTGCAAATATTTTAATATAACTGTATCCAAAGTGACAGTGAATATTTTTATTATCGATATAAATGACCCATCACTTCTTAAATCCTGTTAAGCTTTTGGCCTCAATGATATCCTGTGGCCATGTGCTACAGAAGTTAAGTGTAAGCTGTGTAAAAAGATGTTTACTTTTATTTGTTTCAGTTTTGCCACCTTTCCACTCCATCAAATATCTCTGGGGTTTTTAAAATGCAAAAAGGGAGATGGCTTAATTCACTCCTTTATTTCAGTAGTTCTTTCAATTCTTCTTCTGTGCTCTGTATTCTATAAAGCAGTTTTGCGGGAAAATCTGAAAGTTTCTGAATCTGAAATTTTTCTAGAATGCAACTCAAGTAGCAGATTTCCAAACTTTGGAAATGTCTCCTATATTTCCATCCCCTCCTGCCTGCACCCCCCCCCCCCCCCCTTCTGGTTTCCATTTAGAAGAAGAATTGTTGAAATACCATGAGAGTGGCTGTTTTCACTGCCATGACAGGAAGCAGAAGTGTTGGAAATGTCATGAGAAAGCCTGTTCTTATAAGATTTCCAGCCCAACAGAGCAGTCTCAAGAAGTTACTTTGCATAGTTTAGGTATGGTTCAGATAAACATCTAAACTTTTGAATACTTACACAATCTGAATCTCAATTCTGACATTTCACAGGTTTATCTGTTGCAGGCACTGAGAAGGTGTAAAATCTAAACAAAACAAACCAATGCAGAACTGGTGTGGAAGTATTTCTTCTTCTGCCCTCTACTCCTGCTTTAATTTCCCTTTATACCATCCTTTATTATAAATAAGTCCAAAGAGATTGCAAGTGTTATTCTGATATACAGAAGGTGTCTAGTGAGACTTGGGCTCTCAGACTTGAACTATCAGTACCCTGAGTGGTCTCATGTGTGAAACCAGATTTCCTCAGGAAGCTCCTCCATTCCCAAATCCCTGCCTGCCTTCTCCTTCCTGAGCCCACCAAATCGCTGTTCACAGAGGAGCGTGTAGGAGCCATTTGCCTGAATCTCTCACAAGAAGGGTGGGAAAAGAAAGAAATGAGGAACAAGAGTGTCCTTGCTGACCACAATACCCAGCAAGAGGGGAGAAATGCAGTAACTCGGTCTGTAGAAGGTGCTAAAGTTTTTCAGTCTTTGGCCTGGTCCTGCAGCTGTGCAGTCACACATTGACCCTTAGCTGGGACCCAGCAGGTGATGTGTTAGTCATACATAATTTCCAGAGTTTTATGCACACCCCCACTACTTTTCCTAGTGCTTTGGTGTCAATGGCGGGCTATCAGCACCAGAAGAAAATGTCCACTCGAAACAGACCCAACAGAAAGTTCTTAAACGTTTTTCTTTCCTGTGTACTGAGTGGACATTTTCTCCTGGTGCTGATAGACCACCACTGATGTGGGAGCTGCAGTTGAAAGAGTACTGAAGGAGCACAGGAAGGAAATTCTTGCATTAATATAAAGAACCAAACTATGAGAATATCTTCAGCTGGGGATGCTGTCAAGCCAAAAGACAGTGTTAAAACTCCAGAACAGCTGCTGTGCAGGCAAGAGAAGGCACACAGAGTGCTCGCTCTGTTTGTGAAGGAGAAAGCCTGAAGAGTGTTCCTCTCCTTTCTCTCCTCTCTCAGTCCTGCTTTAAGCCAAGTTAAGGACACTGGGGCAAAGCCTCATTGCCAGGGGCCTGGCCCTCAATGCACTGGCAAATTTCCAGTGGCTCAACTGGGCCCCCACTAGAAATGGTGTATCTGCATAGAAGAATCTGTGTTTGAAGGACTCTGTGGTTTCTCCAGATGTGTCCTGACATTTGTATTTCCCATAGATCTATGAGCAGACATCTAACTTTAAGCACATATCTCATTGAGATTCAGACTCAGATAATGATGGACAAGCAAGTTTATATAAAAAGAGGTACCAGAACAGGACCTAGCACAAAACTTAAATGGAACTGTGTTTGGGGTTAAAAAAAGTTCTCAGCTTATTTTCTCTTTTAAGTTGTTTACATGTGTCTGTCCTCTGCTGTTCTTCATCCCAGCTTAGAAAAAATATGGATATACTGATTTACCATGAGAAAGACTGTTCTTATGCCATTTCTAGCACAGATGGAATTAAGGAGTACTAGAGATCTCACAGGGTAAGAACTTCTCAAAAAACTCCTATATTGCTTATGATTTACTTAAATGTTTAGTTTTTTCTGAACTCCACTAAAGTCAGCAGAACTGCAACAGAACCAGAATAATATTTTAAACCTTTTTCAATTGGTCAGGGCTTCCAAGTGTTTGTCACTCATAATGTATTTCTGATCCAGCAAAAAAATGCTCTAACTCACTTTGATGACACCAGGCATGGTAAATCAGATCCACACAGAGCTAAAGGCTGTGAAGGCAAGTGTGTTTGTGTGTGTAGAAGTAAAGGTGCCTTAGAGCTTGGCAAGACAATCCCACAGAGCCATGACTCAGAGAGCCATGGAGAGCTAAAATGTAGTTGGAGGCCTGAGGATATCTTTATTGATTTTCTTTTGTCTTTCTTTGACCATCTGGCAGTAGGGAAAGAAAGTGATATAAGCTAATATTTTGAAGCAGGTTACTTAGTTGGTTTTATATGAAGAAGTCACTTTTGCACAGGCTGTACATTGTAATTCTTATGAAAAACTAGCATTTAAAATAGCTTTGCTTCTTCAGACTTAAAAACAGTCTGAGCTGTAATAATGCATCCTATTTGACTACTAAGCTCGATGTCATTTTTTTGTTTTGTTTCATTGCGTTAGAAGAATAAAGATGATGCAGTCCACATGGAATGCAAACCATGCCACTGAATCACAAATTATATGGAAATATGCCTTTCATCTTAATTATAGGCTGGACAGGGGAATGCACTGTATTCTCTCATACATGTGAGCTGGACAAAACTTTCCCAGGGTGTTTTCCTTTTAAATTTCTGTCTCTTATTTGGTTGAAAACTTATCAACCCATGTGATCCTGAGCTGTCTGACTTTCCATGATAAGGCTGAAAGTATGTAGGAAATGTTTTCACAGCACTGCCAGAAAAGGTCTAACAGACTGGGATATTAAAGTCACAGATTGCTGTTTCTTCATAATGCTTTAAGACATGGTCCCTTGACTAAAATGGTAACTTTATTTTCAGATAGCCAGGTAATTCTAGGAAAAACTTCACCCACTCCAACTGAATGTTTTGTATCTCCAGTCTTGGTACTTCTTTGTTCAGACTTTGGACATTTTGCCCATCTTAACCTGGGTTGTTCTATTTTGAAGTGAAAACAAAGCAGGGACTTCTAGCTTTTGAAGAAGGGCCAAAACCCACTCAAAAAGGGGTTTATATGTAGTCCTGAAATCAGCTGTCCTGAAATCAGTGCCCAAGGGAATAAGGATCACCACTCTTTTATCTGAGAGGACTTCTGCTTTGTCCCACTGTCATTCTCTTTACAGATGCATCCTGATACGATCTTATTTTAATATAAACTGTTACAAGAAGGGGTAGAAACTGTCAAAAACATTCCTCTGGCATGTGAAAACATTTGCGTAATGTTGTAGTTTACAGAGTACTTAGAGGGACTGATATAATTTCAAAATACATTAGAACGGAACTGTGCATAGATTGCCTTTATGTACCAACACTTCCAGAGTCATTTATTCCTAATGACTCGGACAAAATGAATTCCCAATGAGACCACTAAGCAGCATGTTCTCGGAAGTTATTCACAGTTGCTCTCACTCTTCTTACCTGGGTTTAAGCCCTTTTGAAAACTGTGCCCTCTCCATTTTTAATTTTCCAGAAGGGAGAACCTTTGTATGGCCTGCCACATACTCACACTTCTACTTTGTCACAGTTGCAAACCATTCAAAACTAATGTACAGAGGCCTTGAGTTTGTCCCTGGGGTCAAAAGCTGTTGGAAATGAGGAAATGTTAAGGGAACTAACATGTGTAAACAATTTGGCAGAGATGTCCTAAAATTAAACCTTTGGAGTGGAATATAATACTAATATTAGGAGTGGACAGAATACAGTGAACAGTGGAACTGAAGTAGATTCTTTGGATCATTTGAGATGATCTGAGCCAGCAGGTGGTAAATGTAGTTCAATATTAGCACACATCAAGTAATTTGTCTGCAAGCAAGAAACTGATGCAAGAACTATTGTATGTGCTGAATTAAATAGTCATCTAGCACCATGCTCTGGAAAAAGACTGGGGAGTTATTGTGGAAAAATAGAAAAATAATTGAAGCCAGCAGCCAGCTGCACAGCTGTGCTAAAAAGAATGCAAAAAAAAAAAAAAAAAAAAAAAAAAAAAGTGAAAAATGCAAGCAAAATGCCAGTTTGTAGTAGCCAAAGGACAGAAGGACAAAGACAGGCAATGAGTTTTCTGTGTTAGCCATTTGCAAGAGCCTGTACAGAATGTCAGTGTTTGTACTGTGGGAAAGATACTATAGCCAAGGAACATGCGGGAATAATGAGAGTGGCTTAGGAGAGTACAAGGAAGAGCTAGATCTTAGAGAAAGGATCTACCAAGTGGCTTAATGAGAGTGATGTGTGTAAGAAAGTGAGTGACAGAAACACAAGATACCTTCCTGTAAAGAGCTCCAAAACTACACCTATAAACTTGAAATCACAATGCAAGAGTTAAATAATTAAATCAGGCATAGCAGAAAAGAAACTTCACCTTTCTAAGATAAGGTCTTCAGCTCAGCTGAAATCAATGAGATGAGACAGAATTACACCAGCTGAAGATAGGATTTATCCAATCAGTTGCAGAGGAAGGGCATAAATCAGTGATGAAAGGAGCTTGTGTTTCATATTAATCACTCACAAAAGCTCTGAGGAAGAAAACAACTGACTCACCTCCATTAGTGTGGTGGGTGGAAAGCTGCTGTCTGCCTGCCTGCCTGCCTGCCTGCCTGCCTGCCTGCCTGCCTGCCTGTCTGTCTGTCTGTTTGCCCTCAGATAATGCCTCTGGTGGGTGTTCTGGCTTGGCTTAGGAAGGGGAATCCTTCTGAGATTTTTGAGTTGCTTGCAAACCAGTGTTACTCCCAAGGCAATTAATTTCCCTGAGATGTTCTTGTCTCTATGTGTCTTACCATCATCCTGTTCAACTTCTCCCTCTAAAATGTTCTTTCCTTGAGGTTACTGGACTGCAGAGAGCCAGTACTAATTTGGGATGTTTCTTAGGGAAGCATCCCCTGCCTGTCACATGAAACCATCAGCTGAGTCAATATTTGACACTGCTCCCTCTAAAGCAAAAACTCACTGCAGTGCTTTTAGCTGCAATTGAAAATGATGTGGAGGTTAGCTGCCCTGTAAGGAAGAACAGGCTATCCTGAAAACCCATATAGCAACACTGTCTAAACAAGTGACATTTTCAAGCTTTTCTCTATAATCTCATTTTGATACTGTTTCAAGTCAAGACCTGAGCTGAATATGCAGGTCCCTCATGCTCACAGTTCAAGGAAATGGAGCAGACCTATTACAGAAAATAAATGAGTCTGAAACCAAGCAATAATAATAAAAATTCGTGTTATTAAAAGCAAAGCCATAGGAAATGGGAAGGAAGTAATTAGAAAGTGTTTTAATATTTTACCTTAACTATTAGGATTATATTAACAGGGTTGGGTTTTTCTGATTGAAAGCAAGCTCTGCTAGGAGAGTAAAAGCTCTCAGCTGTGTGATTGCAAATCATCTGAGAAGACGTTCCTCAGCTCAGCAATGAATAGTGGTTAGTGATGCAATCAGTGAGGGTGGCTGGAATTTTGAGGTGTAATAACGCATGGTGAACCCGCATGGTCAACCCATCTGTGGAAAGGAAGGAAAACATATTGTTGATTCAGGGATGTGGTTAGCACTTAAGGTAAAGACTGACGAACAGTGATTTATAGCTTCAAATTCCTTTTCACACTTATGTGAGAACCTGAACCAAACAAAATACAGACGTTTAATATTGTACAGGATATAGAGCTTTTCAGGGAGTGCTTGTATATTAAGTATCAGAGTTACATCCTAAGTGTATGACGCTACAACATAAATATTTAACATAAAATAACAGCCTCTGTAGGGGTAGTAGGATAGCAATGTGGGAGCAAAACATGACTGCAAATTAAAAGCTTTGTTCACAGATCCACAAACTTTGTTCTTGCAACTGAGAAGTCACTTGCACCCTGATTTGGGAAGATACTTGCACACAGGTGTGGTCTTCATATAGTTTAAAAAATAGAATTAGATGCCATAAGAGAACAAAATTGCCAAATAATGTCGTCAAAATTGGATGAAGTACATGATCCTCGAGCTGACGTATTCAAGTGACAATTGGTAGACACATAAACCAGTTACATCAAGGCTGGTTAAGTTTTCTATCACTGGATTTCAACTGACTTGAAAGAAACTTGCAGATCTTCTTGTAAACAAAGATTATGAAAACTTTACTCAGAATTGTCAGAAACATGTAAAACAGCAACACAGGCAAAACAAAAATCAAAATGAGCAATATAAAGATCACATATTTGAGCATGACTTTTTTTAAAACAGTTTTTAAAATCTGTGGGATTTTAGATATTTTTAACAATTGTGTAAACTCAAACAGAAGCAAAAGAGAAAGAGATGGGCTTAAAACTGAACATTATTTTTAATGAGTGCTAATGAAAACTTCAAGTACTTTAGAATCAACAACTCACTTCTCTTGTTTGATTTTCGGTGCTTTTCAATGATGTAACTTTCAAATATATAATTTTATTGCTGTTGTTCATATATCTAGACTCCAGGAATCTAAAAGTTCTCTTAAACATATGGGCCACTGTCAATTATTTCTTCTGTTTTACTCTCCAGATAAAATTACTTTGTGTGTGTATCTGTATTAGGTACAAAATCTGGGTGGTTTGCCCTTTTCTTCCCTGAAACAAATAAAGGCAAACAGGTAAATTAAAAAGAGGAAAAGAAGTACTTTTTTCTATTTGCCTCCTCCTTACAGTCCTCAAACTCAACTTCTGCCAAAACTACATTACTCTAAATATATTTTCCCTTAAAGAGACAGTTAAAAGTAGAAACCAGTGACATGGCAAATATCCACATTATGGATGCGCTGCTGAAAGCCACATAGATACTTCAATGGCAGCTAATGAAATAAAATGAATGAAGACAGAGCAGAACATTCTCCATTTAATTCAGGCTTGGTTCCATCCTGTGTCATTATGCTAGATAACCAGCTTGAGTTTCTGTCACTTCTCCTATCAGGTGTTTGAGATTTTGCTGGAGCACCTGGAGGGAATGACAGAAGTTTGGTTCTTCTTTCAGTTTCAGAGAACTTGTCCAACTCAAACAACCTTGAACAGTGCCTAGCATTTATTTCCCCAGAACAGACATAAAAGAGGATTCCCTTTTCAAGTATAATCCACTCTGTAAATCCCTCAAGAGCCATTTGACTCAGCCAACATTATCCTCTGGCCTTTCGTGGCTCAGAGTGCTGGCAGAGGCTCTACAGCCAAGCTGAGGCTGAGCTTTCAAGAGTGATCAGTGTTGTCATTTATAAATCATGTGGCGGCTGTGTCTTAGAGACCAGGCATGGAGGAAAACCCCTCTGTACAGCAATAAAAAAAATACAAAAAGTCCTCTTGCCACAAAGACCTTACAAAGTAGCAGCTGCGTCCTCAGTAAAGCATCCTTGTTGGAGACAGGTTGGATTAGTTCATATATTCCCACACCTCTGTGTCTGGGTCAGTAGCACCATTCACTCTCCATGGAAAGTTTTGCTTTGCTCTGAGCCAAGAGTTAGTCCTGCCAAAAGAGGTATGATAAACGCCTGTTGCCTCCAAGCAAAATATGGAAAACAGCTTCTTTTCTCTGACTGCTTGTTTGTTTGTTTGTTTTCTCATGCTGAAAGTCTCTCACTATTCTGCTGGGGACATTGCAGGCCAGTCTGACACTACAGCTTAAGCTGTTTCTAAGACACTCTCCCAATGCAGCTTGGAACACCACCTCTGATAACCAGAGGAATGTAGACATGTCAACCTTTCAGAATAAAGCCCTGCAAATCACCAGAGCCTCTCCATAAGTTTTCTCCTGCTTCCAGCTGAACTGGCTGTTCACATCACCAGCAGGAAGAAGAAGCATCAAAATGGTGTGCGGGAACCCTGTTACCAGTAGTCCTGGCCCCACTCCCCTGCTGCCCCACCCCCCAGGGCAGAGCACCCACAGGCAGCTGCCACCAGCTCCTTACACCCCTCCTGGGAACATGGGGCACTGACATGGGGGCTCTTCTCTGTGTCCCTCCTCTGCTTCTGTACTCTGTTTCTGGTCCTGTAACTCCACACAGCCTTTGTCTTTTGTTGTGCTCCACAGTCTGTTGTTTATCTCCACATGTTTGTTTTTCCTCTATCTCTTTTTCTGGGAAGGCCAAAAGATCTTGCTAGGGTTGAACCTGTGCCTGGTACTAAATGAATTGAAAAGACTTTTCTGTCAGAGGTGGTTGCTATTAGTTAAGCAAATGATGCCTGAAAAGAAGGAAATTATTTCCTCCTCATTCCATCCTGCACTTGTGGGGAAGCAGAAAGGGTTTATGCTTTAATATGGATGATGAATGAGTGACTGGTAGGACAAGAGGAGACATTTGCCCAGTTTTCTCTGGATTCCTGTTTTCATGATGCTAAAGATTTCAGAAATCTCTTAAACCTATAAGCTCATAGCCTGGAAGAGCTCTAAATTATTAACATCACCCTTTCCACCTCCCCCTTGGGAAAAGGCACAACACCCTCACCCCCAAAAAGCAAGCTGATTGAAGAGCTGCTGCAACAGGAAGAGGAATATAAAACATGATTCAATGAGAACTTTGACCATTTCAAAACATATCTGGCCTGGGCTAAGAGGCATTGCCTTAGAGGTGGAAATTTCCTAGTCACCAGCTAGGAAAGAGTAAAACACAGATGGAACTTTTTCAGTCCAGTTACAAATGGACATTTGGTATTCTTCAAACAAATGTGTATTTGTGCCAAAGGGCTGCCAGTGAAAGATGCACCAGTTCTACTCACATCTGTTCTTTCGGTAATTGTCCCATTCTAGAGAAATGAGATTTCCTCCGCTCAGTCTGAATCAGTTCTACTGTTCTTTTATAAAATGAGTACTTATGTGGGCTTATCTGAACCTTCAGTGTGGGAATATCCCCAGTACTGCAAGGGGAGAACAAAGCAGGACCATAGGCTTATATATGGAGAATTATGATACTGCTAGCCACAATATCGTGATAGTATGTGCCATATGCCACAACAGATGTTCATCATAAATTTAACACTAAAACAATGGATTTCATCACTCAAAAAATTATCATTCTAATGTATTGTGAAATGCTTGCAAGAAATTGCTTTCTTTTCAAATCTGCCTTTTCTCCTGCGTGTTCTTAAGTCATTATTCTTCCTACATGTTCTCCCATACCTTACATAGTGACTCCATTTATTGTCATTATGTTATTGTGTCTCTCCTTTTGCTCACCTGACACTTTTAAAAAAAGTGGAATTCACCTGAATCTGAAGAATTTGACCAGTTTAAAGCAAGTGTGAGAAATGTTCTCAGTAGAAGTTTCCTCGCAGATGGTGTTACAAGTTCTTTTGTCTCTGAGATGTAATGCTTTTTAGAGAATGAACCTACAATATTTTTTTCTTTGTTGTTGCTTATTTGCAGAATCATTAATGATCATTATAAAGAGACGTCAGACAGGATTAGAGCACCACTGTGTTACAGATGACTAATAACTGCTGTCAAAAATTAAGACTGACTTTTAATCACTGCTATATGAAAACCTGGAAACAGTATTTTTCCCCCTTTAAGTATGGAAAACATGTAACAGTGGGAAAGCTAGGACACCTAAGAGAAAACTGACATATTCTAGGCATTGAGAAAAGAAATTTACCCATCACCATGAAGGCAATCTAAGGCAAAGACAGAGCTGAATCCAGTTTGCCTGAGCTCCAAGGCCTTTAAGAAACTTACAAAGGAACTTGTATGCACCAGTACCAGTTAATCAGATTTTGTCATACAACTACCCACGGAGAAATTGAATTTAAACTGTTAGTATCTAGTGTTAATTACTGAGAAATTAAATGCATCTGTAATAAGAAAATTAGACAGTTCTCTACTGTTGGAAAATGAAATTAGATTTGTTTAGGTTTAAAACTACTGGGCTACAAGTGAGAGGATAATGGTGTGCAGGACTTCCAAAATGAAGGAGGTCAGCATGCTGCAGTCAGAGCTGTACAGAACAAAATTGTAGAAACTTTACTTTAGTTTTGTTACAGGTAAATGAAATACATAAGCAAAAAAATATTTAAGCAACAAAAATGGTGTTAAGGAGCATTTCTATGTGTATGAAGATGTCAGTATTAAAAAGCTGATCATCTGTTTGACAAACTTCCAGGATCTGACAAAATCAACACCGTAAAAACTTAATTCACCATTTAAAAATCATACAAGTCATTCTTCTTTCAAATAGGATGTCAGTGTGTACTTTTCCCTGACTGATGCTAATTTCATCGATGGGCATCTGAAAGACTCTGCAGGCCTCTTGTATGATGGACACCCTGGGAAAATACACCTCTTCTCTGGTACTTCCACTGATGCCAGAGATAACAAAGGAATTGTACTCTACTTCCTTAAACATGTCTAATATGCTTTTTTTAGACTGATCACCAGAATCTCCTTAAATGCATTTGAGTTCATTCAAGGGAGGCCTTGAGTTCCTAGGCTTTGATGTCAGTGTGCAAGCAGTGAGGACCCTGTGCTGGCCCATGAGTCATTTGCATGCTGTACTCTCTCACAGCATACTCAGGCCTGCCACTGAGCTGGAGGAATGGTCTCTGCTGTTATCAGACTTTCCCAAGAATGTGGATGCAGTAATTGCTCCACTCTTCAGGCCTCTTGTGGTTTCTGAGAATGGCATTCTTTCAAACTGCAGCCAGAACAACTTAACCCAGAGCTCACAATTAAAATAAATTTTTAAAAAAATTAAATCTTAGTTTTCTTCTGTAGCAGAAGATGCTGAAAACATTCAGGTGTTGGCAGCCGAATGCACCTTTTAGTAATAAAATCATCATGTCCAAGTGCTGTGTACGCTCAGATGGGAAGGTGAAGGCACAATTAGTGCTGGTCCTGCATAGCAGGCTAACCAAGGAAGAGGAGCAAGACAGAGCCAGTGGGACTGCCCTCACCCCTTTGCTCTACAAGCGGGCACAGCTGCATTTGCCATGCACCCCTGTAAGTCATACACTAGGACTGGGCACAGCCTGATCCCTTTTGGAGAAAGCAAATGCTGAGCTCAGTGCTTCCATGGGCAGCTGAGGCAAACCCTATAGCTTTCTGGCTGTGAAAGGCAGAGTGTGAGCCTTTCACCCACAGATGTGTTTTCTCTGGCCCTCCTATGCTACAATCTGTAGCACAGGTCTGCAAAGTTCTTTTACTTCAGTAAATTCCTGCATCTCTTACATGTTTACATTGGGGAATGCAGGAAAAGTGAGCGTATGTTTTAAATGAAATGTAACTACTGTCAGAAGCTACTGGGAAAAATGGAGCTACCACCCAGCTAGATCTGTGGGTAGGGTTCTTTATAATTCAATAGAAAAATGAGACAGCAACTCACACATGCTACATCCATTGCACTTCAAAGAAGAGTGCATATAAAAACATATTTGTGGTGTTGTTCAGCATGCTGAACAAGCTTCATGCAACAACCTGTATATTCCATCTGTGTGTAATTTCCAGTGGCTCCACTAACAACTTGCTTCATGAAAAGGCATCAACATTATTATGAGTTTATATCAGCAGCACTTGTCAGAAAATATTCCCCTACCTTCCTGTGCCATGCACCATCTCATAGAAACACAAAAGGGATTTTATTGCAAATGCTTTGGCTTTTCAGCCAAAAGCTGGAATTTACCATGGAAAGCAGACAATCCATGGGGGAAAAAAAAAAAAGTTTAGCTTAAAAGATAGTTTCCTTTCCAAAGCAGATTGTACATCACTGTTTCAGCCAGCTGTGCCTGGAACAGTGCTCACACAGTGGTCCACAGAGATACGCACAGGGTCACCAAACCAGCAGATGGACTTGGAGGTTCAGAAAGCCCCAAGCTTATGGGACAGCATCATTTTCAAATAGGATAATATCACCACTTTTATAAGCATGAAGGTATGGTTCATGGTACAGTAGACGAGGGAGAGGTTACAGCATGTCCCAAGTGTGACTCAACCACTGAAAATCTCCCAGCTAGAGAAGACACTGATATGAATAAGGTTGGGCACTTGTCTCTCTGTACAATAATGCCATCATTTCACATACTTAAAGATCTCAGAATCCCTCCATGGGTAACTGGTATTCTGCAGAAACAGTTGCTCCTGTGAAGTATCATCTCCATCTTCACAGAAGCTCCTGCTTTGCAGAATCAGGAATGAGAAAGATGGAGATCTCATCTACTTTCCACGACCATTTGAAACAAACTTGGAGTTTCATTTTTAATATTGTTCCTGGTTGTTGAGTGAAGCCATGAAGAACAATAGGTCTGTACTTCCCTTTGAGACTTTCCACTCTGGCCTGGCCCAACCTTAAGAGACTGAACTAAGGCTACTGAAATTGAAAAGCATTGAAATTTTGTGTAAACTCCTTGCTCTGGTGAGTTAATGATAACA
Source organism: Acropternis orthonyx (assembly GCA_035583155.1). Classification (NCBI taxonomy): domain Eukaryota; kingdom Metazoa; phylum Chordata; class Aves; order Passeriformes; family Rhinocryptidae; genus Acropternis; species Acropternis orthonyx. Next base: position 19,325,982 of record JAWWEU010000111.1, on the reverse strand, counting down.
ATGCTAGCTGGCATAATTAGAACCAGAAGTTCACTGGTTTATACCTTGTAGCTGTGCACAAGAGGAGACTGGCCTCTTAGGACACATTTCTGTATTGAGGGCTTGATTCAGAGCACACTCAAGTGGATCTGAATCTTTCCATGAACTCTGGAAGGCTTCAGGCCCACAACACCAACACAAATTTCCTGGAGGATTTTGGAACAACTCCCACCTGAATGCTTGCAGTTCCTTCCTTGTTTTCATCCCACATGCATCCACAACACAACAATTGAACCATCAAAGCTGTGGGGCATTTTTCTTGGGTTGTTTCTTTTTTCCACTTTCTCCTTCTCCAAATGAAAGGCACAAGATAATTCATGCACTGGTCTCCCTGGGGTTTGGTCTCTGCATGGTGGGAATGTTTTATTTCCAGTAATGACATCTGTAGTCACATGTGCACTCAGGGAGGAGATGAGACCCCTGTTGTGCACAGCGGAAAAGATGAAAGAAGGGTCTTGTAAATATATCTTGCACCTCGTGCATGTCTAAGAAAGTTCCATATAAATAGCACCATAACTTTTGCACTTGATGGCACTTGAGCACATTATAAGCAGCAACAGGTGGGAGACATGTTTGAACAATTGAGAGGGCTGTAATAACCGTGGTTAGGAGGTCTATTATGTTCCTAATGCAAATTCCACATGCATAGTTGGTTATTTCAAACAGTTTGGGTTTTCTGACTGGATTAGGGGGCTGTTAGACAGGCTAGACAATGCGAGTCTATGGCTTGAGAAAGAACGGGTTAGATGGATTTCATTTAAGCAATTTTGGGGAGGAGAAGTAAGGTAGAAGAAGTGCCAGTCACAGAGCCATTTGGTTCAGCTGAGTGATGATGGGCAACTAAAATGTTCACACTTTGCATTTCACACAGGGTTAATGCTACCCTGAATAGCTATTTCCCCCCAGGATATAGGACTGCAGAATGTAAAAGGAAAGCTAAGTTTAGAATTAGGATATACAAGGAAAAAAATGCAGATAGGTTTTTGGCACTGGACTGTGCATGAAATCCAAGCCAAGAGCGCTTTGCATTTTCTAAAGATATTTGGAAGTGAATCGAAATTACAGAAATGCCTACCTCTGGGAACCAGAGAACAGGGCATAGGAATCTGGACAACAGAAAAAAAAAAAAAAAGCACAGTCAAAAACTTCATATGGCTCAGCACTTGATGGTAAAATGTTGCTCAGCAGGACAAGAATCACAGTCCCAGTACCAAAGACGTCAATCAGGGCGAAAAGTTATTGTCTGTAGTGCCTTTCCATGAAAATCAGGAATACAAGGAAGGGAAGTGCTATTTCTTTTTGACATTAACAGTAATTGATTAATTGCAGTATTTTATTTCTGAATTAGAAACATATTTTAAAGAAAGACCTCATGAACTAGCATCTGTAACTTTCTCAATTTTTCAATCTCAATCCATATCATACCTTCCATGAAATGAAATTCTGTATTCTGGAAGATCTGCATGGAGGAAAATAAGTGGCAAATTGTTAAATTACTGATTCCAATTACCCCCAAAAGCTCAGCTCTACTGGATTACACAGGCTCAGATTTTAAAGGGACACACATTGTCCCTTATGCTCTTTGGTGTTGAATAAAACCAGTATTAGTATGTGCTTTATTTTAGCTCTGAACTTCTAGATATGCTTCAGCTGGAATTTGCAGTTAGTTTCCAAGCAGATAGAACAGGTCAAAAAAACAACACTGAAAGGATAGGAAAATATCAATGATATTTTTGTTTTTCGAGATTTGAAACAGACTTATCTGACTGATCAAGTATAACTTCAGGTGATATTTTATGACCTTTCATCCAAAGCAATGAGATTATTATGTTTATTATTCTGTTATTCAAAGCAAGGTTCTTGTATATCAGCCTTTTTTTCAATAAAATAAGTTTTCATTTTTACTCAGATAATTTGTAAGATTAAATTTTCTGTTTTACTTAAAACATAAAATAAAATAAGCTATTCCTATTTCAATAGCTATGTCCATTTAGAAAAGATATTTTGTAAAACAGAATACCCTAAAAAATGACAGAGAATCAATCACTTTTGTGATGGACTTCAATAGAGGCCATTCCTTAAAATGTAAATGTTTATATTTGAATACCTTCTGCCTGGCTTTTCTCCTGGGTAAGTAGTAGTTCATTTTGTAGGCACTGAATATGCAGGCTTCAAAGCTACACAGTAGAAGCCAGTGGGAGTCTTGGTACTGACTTAGTGGGAGAAGGATTAAGGTCTCAGACATTATATTGATGACTGTCTTGGAAATAAACTGTCAGTATAAACTCACCAGATGCAAGACAGTGGTTTGATGTCATATGCATAAGTATGTGAACCACTTCTCTGCAGTCGTCCTCAGTTCTGTTCCTGTAGACTACCTTTCATCAAGACCCTATTCAAGGGACATTTTTCTTAAGACAATCAAAAAATATCTAGTGAGTTCTATTCTTTTTTGCAGTCTTGTTCAAGAAGGAGAATCTGTGAGTTGTTTTGTCTGTTGTTTTTTTTTTTTATATATATATATATATATATACCCATGAAAAATTTCAATGTAAATTGACCTGTAACCTATAGCATTTTCTTGTATGAATTTATTTTAAGAAACATAGTTATTAGACCTGAGTGACACAGTTCCTGCAAGTGAGTTCTCTTTAAATGCACACCACCTATAATGACCACATAAATTTCCACAACTCACCCCACTTTCTTTACTTCTTGCCTACATCTAAGGATGAGGGATAAATTTCAGAGTATTTTCAACTTAAATCTTGGCTTTTAAGGAATCTTAAGTCAGGTAACTCTTAAAATGGCTCTTACTTGTCTAAATCACTTAGGTCTTGCAAGGCAGCAGAATATGCCCAAATACTTTCAAGAATCCAGAAATTTGTAAAGGAATGGGTGACCACCAACTATGATGGCGGGCTTTGACATGAAGATCATTTCACTGACAACTGGACTGAGATCACTAAGCAATGTCAGAAACATATATGATACAAAAGGGATTAGTCTTATGCCACCAATTGTTATACTCGAGCCACTTATATGCCAGTGCCATTTAATAAGTATCAGATCCACCCAAATCCAAAGTGGAAGGTTTTACATAGCTTTACTAGTTATCTGTACTCTACAGTTCTATCTTCACTACAGTTTACAGTAAAACTACTTAGAATGCTTCAAATAAATTCAATGAGATTAGTGAAGCTATAGTCCAATCTTGATTTCACTGAGGATGTGAGACAATGGACTCAAGTTACCACACAAGGAATTCTGGCTAAATATCAGGAAAAACTGAAGTCATAGTCAAGCACTGGAACAGGCTGCCCAGAGTGGTGGTAGAATCTCCATCCTTGGGGATATACAAAATTGGCTCAGCAAGACTCTGGGCAGGATACTCCCACTGCATCTGGTCCAAGCAGGTTGTTGAGCTGGAAACTGAAGATCCCTGTCCACCTCCAGAGATTCTGCAGCTCAAAGTCCTTCTCCCTTACTGTAAGGTAGGAAATGGTGTGTGTACGTGTCTCTCATGTATAACACTTCAAAACCCCCCAATGTTTCCACATCAGACAGCATTTCATGCTTACAAAGCCACCTTTGGTATTTTCACTGAAAATAAACTTTGGCAGTTCTGTAATTCTCCTTTAGTTTCTAGCTGGCTAAGCGTTAAGGCTGAGTGGTTCTCAGGAGCTCAGTGTTGGGTTTGAAAGGGGTTTTGTCTGTTTTTTGTCTCTGAGAGCTGCCTTTCAGCCAGCCTGTGCTCCTCTTGCTTTTCCTTGGCATGACTCTTTGCCTCCTCTGCATCTGAGTACATTAAATATGGTGTGTGGGGGATTTACAGTGCTGCTGGCAGTACCAGACAGAGAATAGCTTTGTAACTGTATTCCTGTCTTCCAGCAGAGAGAAACCTTGATGGAGATCTTTACACACTCATGTGCATGTAAGAACGCAACCCCTCAGTGCCTGCCTTTCATTAACATTAGATAGTTATGCATGTGCTGTGAGGAGAATAGTGAAGACTGAGCATGACATGCACGTGTCTCTGTATGCCAAGCCAGACCCTTCCTTGCTATATATCTGTGTTGCTTAAATATTGCTTCATCATGCTATGGTCATTCATGTCAGCCAAGAAGAACATGACCTATGGTATTCTCGGAAGTATTTACTTCTGAAGTAATAGTATCCATAGGTCATCAAAATTTATCTGTAACTCATTGGGTTCTACTATCTTAAAACTAAACCCAGTGGTCACAAGAAAACACTCAAGGACATGTGTCCTTAGAGAACTGTTTCTCAATGACAAGGTTGAGATTTAAAGTTGTGAAATTTATCTGAGCTGCATCTCAGTAACAAGAAATGTGCTGAGTTCTTTCGCTATTTGGCTACACACTCCAGCCAGATGGTTCCCCGGTGGGCAGAGCAGTGAGAAACATATTGAAAGATTTGCACAACATCATATTACATGACATCATGTTACTTTGTCCAGGAGAGCCATAAAGAGGGTCTGAACCTCACAGAAGCTATCTGTTTCAGGCGCTTGGAGATTGCCTAGGAAATGAGCACACAGACTGTGTCTATGGCATTGCAGCAGAAATGGGCTGGATATGAGCAGATGGCAAAGAGAAGGAAATCTAAATATGTTTTTCTGATGGCAGGTCTCCATAAATACTCTCCATTATTTTTTGAATTACTTCTAAAAATCATATACTAAGCAAAAATGGCACAACACTAGTTCCCAGTGCACAACTGAGCAGCTAAAAGATAAAATATCAGGCTTTTCAGGGGGGGCATTTTTTATTTATTTATAACATACTAACATATAAACATAATACTTTCATTTGAAACCTGTTCCTAAACATTCCTGCAGGATCCCAGCCTACAGTAGTTCTCTCAGAATTATATTCAGCAGTTGACTACTAAAGAAATGTTCTATTATTAACTAACATGTAATTAGTTCATTAAAAAATACCTCAGCTGAATGCTGTGTAACATAATACAGCCTACTATTAGAGTAAGGAGATTTCAGGCTCAGCACAAATGGAAGTGAAATTACAGTGAAAAAAAGTGGAAAGAAGACAGTGCCAGCTGGCAGGGTACTAAGTGTTTCAAATTACTGTATGTTTATGACCTCTGTGTTCTTCAACAAAATTAATTAGATTATGCTATTTGAGAATCTTGGAATGCAGTGGCAACATGCCAATCTTATCTGAACCACACAGCTTAAGTTTAATTAAGATGTTTTTAATTTCTCCAGGTATTCCTTTTATACACACATATACACACATGTGTATGTTTAAAGTGGTGCCTGTGAGAGAGTATGATTCCTGAGGTGTGTTTAAGGTGGCTTTTTGCTTAATAGGACTTGGGGGCTAAATCCATGAAAGGGCTTGGATATGACTTCAATACTCACCTGCTACTTTAAGTCCCCAGTCAAAAATTCTGACCTTCAGGACCCTTGTTGAGTTGCAGCCTAAGTGTGGGTTGTTTACACTTGTTGCAGGCAACTAAGCTCACAATGATAAAGTTTCCTGCATGCTTGAAGTTCTGTTGCTTACTATAACAAGTTGCTTAGCACCTCACCCATGATGAGTTGTGTTAACCTTCTCCAATATTCCTGCAGACTGTGGTGTGCTGTTGGGGTACTCACCAATAGATTGAACACCACTGGAAAGAGAATTAAGATAGTGCTCCTCCCCAGTGCTGTTCCTGAGGTCAGAGTGTCATCCACCTGTGTTATGAACGAGATGGATCCACTTCCTTCTCCAACCAAGATTGGTCTCACCTACCCTGTCACAGGGAGCATCTTTACTGTTAGTGGGTGGTATTAGGTGAGGGTGGAAGAGGGACTTTGGAGAGAGTGTTTGGTCAAGTGGGTCACAAGTGTAAAAGAAAGGTGAGAAAATACTTATTGCTCCAACAATGGCAATGTGTTAAATGGAGCAAGGAACAAAGGCTCTGTCTCTTAATCATCCTAATGAATGGCATTCCTGTTACTTTTCTTTGACATAGTGAACACTGCCCAGTTCTGAGGAAAGCAGAAAAAAACTTCAAAGAAAGGTGAGAAAATCCTTTGCCTGAAGGACCCCAGAGACCATGTGGTAATGCATATTCCAGTAGAAAGTGAAATGTGTACTTAAATTTCATCAGGCTTGCAACATCCTTGATGGTTATGCTGAATGCTGAGCAACAGTGGAGACAGACTATCACCATATACTCCTCTGGGCATGCTTTGAAAGAAGGAACAATCTTTCTTCCATCACTTTTGAAAGAATTCAGATGCATGTCTTTTACAAGACATTTCAGGACTTTGAATTCTCAGGTGAAACACTCAAGGAACAAAAATGCACAAAAAACCTCCTTGAACTGAAGTGAAATTTAAACCATTCTTCATTGTTGATGTTTACTAGTGGGCAGTACTGTGGTTTCCCAATAAACATAATGGTCCTTTTGGAGCCCATGTTCTTAGTCATGTAAAGTTCACCACATGCTTAAGTCCCTGTGTCAGGTCCATTGATTCTCCTAGAGGGTCTGAGTGCCCATGCCCACCAGTATGGCTGGATAGATTTGTCAAGCTACTGCCAAAGTGGAGCTATGTAAGTGTCCACAGCTCACAGTCTTTTTGCTCATAACAATACTACTCAGCAGTCATCTATCGTTTTACATGATTAGTGCACCAAGCACATGTGTAAACTCAGACTTCTACTTGTAAAAATAGCCCCTTTAAGGGCTCACTTACTTGTTCTTGCTTGACAGGCACTCTATCTCCTGCTATTCCTAATTAACAAATGGCAAAGCTAAAGTGTTTATCACTGTCATACAAGAATTGAGTGGCAAAGCTTGTGCTAGAAGTCAAGACTTCCTCTGGCCTCCAATTTCCTTATTCCTCTGTGTACCATTGAATCGGCAAAGAAAGTGTAAAAAGAAATCTTTGTGACTGTTAAGTAGCTGCCATTTTGGCTAAGAAAAATAGATCTGGTTGCTCAACACTACGTGATCAGACTGAAGGAACCCCTGCTCAATAAACAGGGGCCAAAGCAGTCGTCTGCAGCAAACACACATTAGTTATCAAATGCGATGGAAAAGTTTTTAAGGGCCACCGATGTGAAAAATTAATCATCTTAAAACTTGATCATATGTTCTCTGGAACAGCTGGCTCCTTCTCTCCAGGATTTGGTTTCAATAACGTTTCACCGAAAATGTCTCTTTAATACACTCTACTGAATTAGAATAAAACAGTTTAATGCTCTGACCTCCAGAATTTCTCTCATTTTTGTTGTGCAGAATGCACCACAGACAGCAGATTTAGTCAATTTTGTTGTTTATCTTAAATGTATTCTCATACTCAATTGTTTCCTCTTGACAAGCATTTTCCTCTCAAAAATTTACCATCCTCTGGTCATGGTCTGCTATAAAAATTGTATTAAAAATGCAAAAACAGCTTCAGAATTTACAAAAGCAACCTCCAAGGCAACCTTTGTTATATATATACTATAGCATTTATTATATTTTTTAAAATCATAAAATTACTTCTCTCTGAACTCTACTTAAATGAAATGGTACGTAAGATGGATACTTTGGAGTAATCTAAAAACTGTGAGAGAGAAAGGCATGGAGATCTTCATTCAACCTTTTTATTTTGTCTTAACAATGGCTGAGTGCCACTATCCCTTTTGATGCAAGAGCCTATAGGTAGCATCCTTATTTGCAAAGAGAAAATTTTCACCAGCTGTATTTCTTGAGGGTATTTTGTTTGTTTGTGTTTGTGTTTGTTTGTTTGTTGTTTGGGAGTTTTCAGCCCCTTACCCATAGCAGAGTAAAAAGCTACTTAAGAAAGGCAAAGACATTCTTCTGCACATAAGTTGAGTCTGCTTTTCTAACTCCCATGATGTTCTTAGACCTCCTGGACCAGAGCTGGTTGCTTAACAGTCTGCATGTCTGAGTCAGAGTAATGGGAGGAATGTATTGTGTTGAACTGGTACAAACCTTTTACTTTTGTACAAGTGTGTTGCTTCACTAAAGCATTAATGTTTCCTCCTCTTTGACAGGGGTTTTTCAACTGATAGATCAGCAAATAAAACGCTTCTGAAACAGAAAAGAAATAAAAATTGCTCTGGCAGAATGCTGTGCTGTTGACAGGTGATTTTTCTAAGAAAAGCACTTGCCTAGGGGTAATGGGCATAATTGGATACTGTTTTACTCCAGCTTAATGCCAGGCTTTGCAGACTCAAACAAGGCCCTTTGATTGCAACAAGCCATTATTTAAAATAGAAAACAATTATCTAGTGTTCTGGCTAATGTCTGGTAAAAAGTAATTTGATTAACCCAGTGTGAGAATGATAGGAAGTGTTGGTGTTGGCTCGTCCCAGCATTTTCCAAACAGTGCAGTACAGTAGTTATGCAACACATTTCCATGCAATGAAAGACTGTTTTTACCATGTTATAAAATGGATGATAATTATATCATCGTGGTAAATGTATATGAGAGGGGTACTGGTTTTCATTGCCTTCATTTTTTATCCTTACTTTTGGACAGATTCAGTGTGGCCAAAATTAATCTCACAAGCGTAACTTTTGTTTTTTCCCTCATGGCTCTCTTACTTTGGAGTAGTCACATTCTTGCTGTCATGGTTAGCAGTAGTCTGATTTTGAAATTTGATATGAAATATGTTCAAAGTTAGTGTTGTAACAAAAGCTACAGGGAATGGAATTTGCTCAGGATCCAAAAGGCACAAAAGCAAAACTGGATCACAGGCCAATTACACAGAAATGGAATCTCTGCCACAGATTTCAAGGCCAATACACCCTTCCACTCACACAGAAAGAGGAAAGCAACACCTGAATCACCCCAACACGTACCTAAAGTAAAAAATTTCCAAGCCCAAAATACTAAGAAGTGAAAACTAGCACACTAAGGGTAAATGTTTCAAATTTCTCTTATTTCTACTTATGTTTCAGATCCAAATACAAACTTGTATACTTCTTTGTCTGTTCAAATAATACTCTTTCCCCTGCTGGCCTTAATATTTTTATTTCTCTACCCTGAAACTTCCATTTATTTACCCATGTTTATTCTTAGAGAATCTGTTTTATTCTTTTCCTTCCTCAAGCAGCTATTAAAAAGAAATTAAAAAACCTGTGATTCTCCCCATTTGTCTTCCAGAAAGAGGCAAGCAGTCACAATATACTCTGCTAGGCCTAAGTCAAAGAGCTGTACAACTTCATTTACAAGTCTGCCTCAGCAGCAGTCCCTGCCAGCTCTCTGCCCATCACAGCCAAGGCAGTAAGTCCAGGACAGAGTGCTCTTGGAAAGGGGCTTCTTTACAGTTGGGAACTCTGGCAAGCTTTGTGCAGATGTTTCAGCTACAACTGTTTGAGATTATTTAGTGGCTTTTAAACACTGTTCATGCCCATTCCAAACAAGCCCACAGAACATCTGCACAGTGTCTGCTAGCTGTGCTCACGGAGTGCCTACCAACAATTTTATATTGTTCTAAGCAAACATATATCAGTCCAGATTTTCTTCCATGTCGTAGTATCCTCTTTAAGCATGGTGGAGACTGTGACCTTTCATTGATTCAGGCACGGAAACTATAATCACAATATTGAGTAGTTACATTTGCTTTGGAAAAGTAATCCTATTGTTCTCCTCTTCTGAAGCTTAAACAAACAGTCAGCATGAATGTCATCTTTCTAAAACGATAGGAAACCTACAATGTCTGGTATTAATAAATGCCTCTGTGCTCAGTGCCTGAATGGGGTTGGGACTGTAAGCAGAGAATGAAGTCCTTATGACATAACTCAGGGGTAGTCTCTCTTGTGAGTGTTTTTATGAGATGCAACTGCTACAAAACTGCATCTTGTGCATCCCAAGGCAATCAGTTTGCTCGTCTAGGGAGCACAGCGATAATTTATTCCTGACAGGAGAAGAGAACCCATATTGGTGGTCTGAACTGCCGCTGCTGTTCCCTGATTCCCTTCCAGTGTACTCTGAACTGCTGATGGTATAATCACAGGAAGAATTGTCCTGCTGGGAATAGACAGGGAGAGAAAGCAGCCTCACTGAAATCCCCAAGCTCTGCACTGCATCACAGGCAGTCCCAAACACTGCTGAATTTTACTTTTAATAAATTATCCAATAGCCCTAAAGTGCATGCGACAAAGACTTTATAAAGATAAAGGTGACATCAAAGAATTATGCACTGACTACAACTGTAATTATGCACTACAATCAGTGAGAAAATTTATCTAGTTCACCACAGTATTTTTCATAACCTACTTGCAGTTGTAACAAGTGGCAACTGGAGAATCAGTGGCGGAAGATGATTTTTCTTAAGGTTGCTTTACAGGGCAGGGCCTCGAGTGACCTGGGTTTGGTTCATGGCTTCTCTTTAGTCTTTCTGCATGGATCCAAGGGAGTCACTTAATCTTCCTCATCTTCTTTTCTTTGTCTGCAAAAGAATAATGTTTTTGTCTGTTCAAGTTGTAAGCTCTTTAGTACCGAAGTGTAACTGAATTATATATTTGTACTGCTGAAAATACATGGAGCTTTTATCTCAACGCTGGCCAATATGCAGTCATTAATAAAAATAATATTAATTAGAAGGAAATACCTCATTACACTTTAATTGGGCTATGTTAGGTAACAATGGCTGTGCATACTGAATTAATGTAATTTTCACAGTTGTGCTCAGCGTAGGGAAATATTTTGGCTGGAAACAACTCAAACAAGCAGTGCCAACAGCTATGAGGTCAGGAATAACTGTTTGGTTTTATTTTTCGCTCTTAGTATTCTTGCAGTTTGTTCAGTAAAAGAAGGTGGGAAATATACAGAAAGTTCTGAAAGTGTCCAGCACTTCTGTTCTGAAGTGGCCTTTGTTGGTAAGCAGGCATACTCACTGCTTTTATATGTCCTAGGAACAAATGGATCAAAGCAGATTGTATTACAATAAAGTCACTTGCTGAACAGTCAAAAGATACACAGATATTATGCTGTAAATCATAAAACTTTTCTTTTGCAAATCACTCCCAGAGCCAATTTTGACCACCTAACCAGAGTATACATAAACCCCAGAGTTTATAAAAGTGAAGAGACCTCGTGTGTACCATTTCTGTGTGAAAACGGGCTTTCCTGGGTAATATTGTATACAAACACAGTTGTCAGCAGGCCAAAAATGTGTGTACATCAGTGTGTGCCAGGTCTGGAGATAATTTGAGTTCACCTTTCAGCTTTGAAGGCAGGCTTTACAGAAAGGCCCTGCTATTCCAGTGGCAAAGAGGGAGAGACAAGGAACGATGCTGCTTGTTAACAGGCTCTTCAAAAGACCTTTACATAAGAGGCAGACTTGTAGATAAAGCTGTACATCACTTTGACTCAGGCCTAAAAGAGCTCATGGTGATTCTTTCTGGGAGACAGTTAGAGTCAATCACAGATTTTTAATTTTTTTTTTCAATAATATAAAGAAATAAATTTCTGCAATTTGTGATTGCCATGTGGTTGGCAGGTGATTGCAATGTGATTTGCAGGTGATTGGCTTGTGATTGGTATGTGGTAGGCACATGATTGGGGGGTGATTGCCACATGGTTGGTGCATGTTTGCCATGTGCTTGCCATGGGAATGGCTCGTGATTGCCACGTGATAGGAGTATGATTGCCACAATTAGCATGTGATTGGCATGTGATGGGGGTCGGATTATCATGTGAGTGGAGCGTGATGGACACATGATTTATGCTGGATTGGTGTGTGATGAACACTAGATGGGCATGTGATTAGAGCGTGACTGAAGCATGATTGGCATGTAACTGCCATGTGATGAGTGTGTGACTGGCAGGTGATGGGCCCATGAATAGAGTTTGATGGGGGCGAGACTGCCATGTGATTGGCATGTGATTGGCACACGAATAGGTGTGTGATTGGGATGATTGGCCTGTGATCAGTGCCATTGCAGTGTGATTGGACTGCTGCTGATGCAGAGAGGGATTCACACCTGGCCATCAGTCAACCACAATGGTAAGAGATACAGAAATACTAATATTTGCATTGGGCCCTCATTCATGAGGGCCCATGCTGAAATTTTCGACACTGCACATGGGAAGAGATACATTCTACCTCAAATTTAAGAAATGTAAACTGAGTAACAGCTTTTCCACAAACACAGAATAAGTAGCCACTCTTTGCTGTGCCAAAAGAATTGGTGAAAGCCTTTTAAACCAATCATCTTCTTTCTAATATTTGGCTAGTCCCAGGTAAGGAGAAAACCAACACCTTACACAGACTGCTTTCAGAGCTGGCAGACACAAATGGTCAAAAATTTGCATACAAAATATGAGAAGATTGACTTAAACAGAAAAGAGGTTGCTTTCAAAAATTATTTTAAAAATGCGTGTATGAATTTTTCAGTTTTCCTTCTGACTTCCGAGTCTTCTGGGTTTGTTTTGCAAATTTCTGCCTGCACACAGATATGTAAAGCAAAAATATTTTAACCCCCCACATTTATCTGCATTAGAGCTTGTTAATGTCTTAAACTCATGAACTAACCAGCTGGACTGTGCAGAGAGATTATGTAGCTGATGTAGTCCATGTTTTTTATACAGATACTCATGAATTTAAAGAAATTCTCATTTCTGTAACTTTCTGCTCCCATCAAATAGAATTTCTGCCTGTGACAAGTAGATGTCACCAACCATATATCTGCTTTGTAAGCAATAGATTACACAGAAATAAACAGCCAGTTTTTGCAGCAACTTTTACCTTCAGTTTGGTGCTCATTAGTCTTGGTTTTCAGTTCATAGCTCATGCCTGTGCTCTCTGTTTCTCTTGATACTGTGATCTCTCTTTTAAGGTGATGTCTGCAACAGATTTAATCATTATATGACTGGTGTGTTCACAGTTTTTTAAGAAGAGAAAAAGGTAGAAAACAGCAAGTGCCAAGGACAAGGAAAGTAATGGGCAGAAAAATAAGTTCCACCCACACAAACTAATAAAGAACACTGCAAAGGAGGCAGGTGCAGTAACAAGAATTCTCACTATATCTTCTAGGGAAAACAGAAGTGCATGACCAGAGACTGGCATGCAGTAAGTTCCAACTTTAGATGAAGAAGAAGGAAACAGCAGATGCCATTGAGAAACATCATCAAGGTCAATGATGATCACCATCATCATTGAGTAAGTTCACATGCCTCATCAAAACAAAGCTGAAAATGAGTTCTGTTTTTTTGGTGTTTTTTTGTTTTCCTGGAGGATTACTGATATCTTCCTCGCTGATTGAAATTCTTGCTCTTTTTCTGCTAAATTAGGATGGTGTTATGACGAACCCTGAGTATGGACAGGCTTGTTCCTGCTTCATCAGAGCAGCAGTACCTGGAATGATCTTTAACCCATATAAAGTTATATCTTGGTTACTTCTTACTCTCTGAGCTACTTTGTCCTTCTGTTTGATCTGTACTCCAGATCAACACACAAGGCCAGGAGGAGAGTCTTGGTGTGACATGGTCATACCCTGGTCCTGTATTTCTCAGCAGAACCCATACATGCTTTGTTTGTGGCTCAGGAATGCCACACATCTCCTTTCCATGCCTCAACTCAAGGCACCCTTATCTGTGTGCCATCATACCTGACTAAGGAGATGTTTGGGAACTGCATTCCCCTGTAAACCAGTGCAGAATGGGAACCAGACTTGCTTCAGCTGTGTTCTCATGCAAGATTTCCCGGCATGGCTGCATTCTAGAATGTCTGCAGAGGAGGCAAAGTCACCAACTCCTTGAATGGAGAAGGAAGAACATGAGAGCCAAGCTTTTAGTGAAAACTAACAGTGCTGTATAAAGTCACTATTTAATACCCTGTTATTCTGTATCCATGAGTCTGAGAAAAGATGCCAAAATGTGGAGTGTGAAATGGGATTTTTCTTCTATTTCATATGAAACATGTCTAAATAAGCAGAAAGAAGGGCCGAGTACTTATGGACATGACATCTGGGTGGTCAAAGATAAGCAGTCTGTAAACTGGATCACCTTCAGAAGCTGATGGCTGAGGGCAAGGCTAAACCTTAGCATCCTTCAGTTGTTTCAAATAGTAAGGCCTGCCATAACAGGATTCTAGACTTGTCTATCCCATGGAGTATCAACAAATTCATGTGGTCACTATCACACCCAAACTAAATTTTATTATGTTTAAGCATAAGGCAAATGAACCCCTTAATTATTATTACATCTGTTTCCAGAGAAATCATGTCAGTCCAGCTAAATATGTGAATATTTGACCACTGTCTCTGCTTCCTTTTTGATGCAGATATTTCTGGCCTTGTTCCCAAAACTTCAGCATAGCCATCAAAAGAGCAGTAGGGGACAACTTGGCAGAGTGGGACCATGTGGCTGGGAGTCTGGAGACCTGTGTCCTGGTCTGGGCTTTATCACAGACTTCCTGTGGACATGAGATGAATTCATTTAATCTCACACTCCCTTAGTTTCCTCTTTTGAAGAAGAAGGATGATAATAATCACCCACTTAGCAGGGGAGTTGTGAGGTTAAGGTAATTAACATTTCTAAAGCCTGTCAATGTCCATAAGTGTAATCACTAAATAAGCAAAATGTACTACAGTATTGTTTATTTTACTATGTGAATATTGCCAAAGCCTGTAAATATCCTTCAGAGTCTGTAGATGAATTAGTAAGATCCCCAAGATCTGCTAAATACTCAAGTGAGAAAGAAACTATGGCCAAAGAAACTATCACATCATGCTTGAAGGAAGTAACTAATGAATGAACAGTTCACTCTGGAAAGGTAACATTTGGAGTTGAAATCCAAGCATCTAGTGTTCACTGTGAACAAGCTGCTGGTGGACCAGATGACCCAGTGTGGTCCTTTTCAACATTACCCATTATGTGATTCTGTGATTGTGTCATGCAGGAACCAACAATTATTTTGGAAGAGTCCATGATCTACTGATGTGCAGCTTACTAACTTGAAAAAGAAATACGAAAACTTTACTAACTAATCCTAGGTGTTGATGGATTTCCCAGTTTCAGGTAACAACTTAGAGTTGAGGTACTTAACTAAAAATCTAAATACTTTTTTATTATGTTATTATTGTTTCCTTGAAAATATCCTTTTAAAATAAAGTACAATCATGATCTGGTATGTATTAAAAACCCCCAGCATATATTTTGTCTACATAAAAATAAGTAATTTTCAGTTCTTATTACTTCATTATCATGACTTTTCCAGGATAAAGTCTGTTGATAAAATTTTGAGTTAAATTTTTTTCTAAAGGTTGGTTTTGTTTTTTTTTTTTTTTTTAATAGAACCATTTCAAAATATGGAAATTTAAGTATCTGCTGCCACAAATATTTTGTGAGATGTTATTTTCTGATATGACCAGTGTGTCTATGTTACTCACACATGCAAAACACTCAGAACTTCTTAAATCAGCTAATGAACCCGAACATCATAAACCAGAAAGCATTAATATCTTCTAAGCACTCATATGAGCATTAAAAGTTCCCAGTATTTCATAAGCATTAAAGTTTCCTCCTTTACATTATACAGGTACATCAATTTTCTTATTAAAATACCATAAAGCAAGGGATTTGGAATGTAAACATTCTAAAATATGGAAAGAACCTGTTCCAAATTCAAGAGCATGCTGGCGATCCGCTCCCAGGGATAAGATAAGGAAGAGCAATTGCACAGTCTAGCTCACAGGTCTCTCACACTTTTCCAAGCCTGTGTTTAATATGTTGCAACCCCTAATTAACATCTCTTTCAGATCTTTGTCTATTCTGCTTTTCTGTCTTAAAATTTCTGTGAAACATATTTGTCTGTGTGGTTGACCACAAAAAGCATAAGAACCACAAAGCAAAACTGACCCTCTACTCTATGCATCTCCTCACCCTGGATCAAAACTGTGTTTCAGCAGGTTTTTTTTCTTTTTTTTTTTTTTCTTTTTTTTTTTTTTTAAAAAAAAAAAAAAGACTTGTTTGTCATAAGTTATAGTAGACCATATTTAATCATGAGTATCAAACAGGCTATGCCACATTGATATTACTATTGTGAACAGAAATACAGATGATTTATAATCACGAAGGAATCTTGAAAGAAAGAAATACAAAGTCTTTAAAACAGCACAGAAAACCAAGCAAATAAGATAATGGGTCATGAATATGGAAGTCCTTATTTAATATAATTCATGTTAGATTGTAATAACTTTGCAGAGACAATACTCAGAAGTACATGACTCCAGTATTCACATATTCTTTACGGTATTGACTGTCATGAGTCCAACTTAATGTCTGAATAGAAATGTAAAATACAATCTGACAGTCCTTACTCCCCTGTAATGAAATAGATGGGTTCTTTTCCTTCTGTTCCCCATCCAATTCCCACTACCTCACCTTAGAGTGGAACTCTCTACTTCAGTTGAGAGAGAAGTGGAAAATGTCTCTTTGTCTTCCAAGGCACATATACAGCAAGGTGGAAACTTCCAGCATATGATACTTAGTATCCCTTACTCTAAATAAACGGATTAAGAAATGCAATGATATCAGTGAAAGTCTAGCAGAAGATCAAAAGGAATGCTCCTTACATCCTTAACATGCAAGTTACAGTTACTCCTATATGTACAGTTGATGAAGCAAATTGCATTCTACAAGAAAGTTGTTTTCAGTTAGCACCATGTCAAGAAATAGTAATGAGGAATTACACTGTAAATTACCTTAGGCTAATTTAAAAAAGGATTCTTCCTTCATCCGAAATTCTGTACATTGCAATGTGTATGTTGCCATTGCTATCACAGCAGGACATTGCTATCACAGCAGGACAGTTTCTGCAGAATAAACTGCAATTTTTTGGTCTGATAGTTTATCATTCAGCAGATTTACATATGCTTCAATCAATAAACCAGGCAAGCAGACTCCATTACCCTTACATTATCAGATTCTGAACTAACAGGTGTTATATATAATGGAAAGTCTGTACTTGATAGTTTGATTGCCTTTTTTTTGGGCATGGCATAACTAATTTAATGAATGGATACTGCTGTATTCCTTTTCCAAACATTTTCCCACTTCTCACTTGTCACGTAGGTGTGATCTCACCAACACTCAGTGGCAACAAAAAGAATAAACTATTCTTCAAGGACCCAGAACCAAAGAGATTTTTCAGTGGAAACTTCTCTGAATTCTTTTTGCAGAGCCTTTCCATTAAATGAGAGAGCAATGAAAGATCTGCACTCGCTGCTCTCTGAGTATTTGAGAGTGGAATTATTCTGTACAAAGAGAGAGTGCCTGCAGCTGTCAGAGCAGAGCTCAAAGAAATATGCCAACATTTTCACAGTGCAAGAGCAGATGTGGTTGAAATTGTTGACATGAAGCAAGGGCACGAGGTCAAATGCAGATTTTCCATATCAGTTTTTTAAAATGTCTCTTCTGATTAAGGCAAGGATGGTACTTGGCCAGAGAATTCAACACAAATCTTATGAAAGGCATAATTGGTCATAAAACAGAAGCTAGTTTAATGTATTTCAGCTCATAACAATGCTAGCTCATGAATAAAGCTTTAGTTTATTTTTATTTTGCTTTTTAAATGTTATGAATGTGTAGTACAATGCCTACTCTCAGTCTTATGAGTGCATGTAAACACTCATTAATGTTAACAGGAAACGTGTAGGATTTTCAAGGGAAATGTAGACTTTTCCTTCTCCTTCCACGCCCTATTTTGCTGGGCAGAGTTTGAGGGGAAAATGCTACAGGCATCCTGCTTGGACCAGTGGTTTTGATCAGCACCATTTTGCTTCAGACACTTTTTTGCAGAAGAAATTTCATCTCATCTTTCCTACTGAAAGATGAGATGTGACTGTTGGTCAAGGGAGCTACTGGGCTGAGCAGAAAGCCAGCATGTTAGCAGTCCTGAACACTGTCAACCACAAAGGAAAGGGGACAGAGCCCCAGAGAGGAGATGACTAGATTAAAAGGTCATGATAAAAAAAAGAAAAACAAATTATCTATAATCACCTTCCCTGTTTTTCAGCCTCAAAGATATACAGGAGTCCCAAATTTTTAAGTATGATGTGAGGGTTTTCTAGAAACCTGACTTTTTAAATGAAACCTGAGATTGTCTCTCAATTGTAAAGTTGGGAGAGATGAAACTGTAAGGAAAGCATCAGATGTTGTGAGGCTCATAGTAACATCTCAGGATTTGGCAAGGCTGCATCCCAGTTTATTGTGAAGAGAACTCATATTCCAAGCAAGTGTGATTTGCTGCCGAGTACTCCCCTCCTGGGTCCTGGTGCTCCAGGACACTGCTGAAGTCAAGGGAGCTACACTTGCGTGATACTGGATCAATGCAGTGGTGAACCAGACCCCAATTTTTATTGACTTTTCAGGCAATCTGCCACTTGGCAGAAGATCTTAGATTTAAAACATAAAAGCCATTTTTTAAAGCATGAGGGATTCACTAGTAACAGCAACTGAAAAGCTGAAATTGAAACCAAAAAGGCAAAGAACCACATTACCAATTCCCTGAGCCATCTTGTCCCCTTTACTGCTTTCTTAATCTCTATGCACTGATCATTAATCATCTTTTACGTGGACTAAAAAATGAAATTAAATATTCCATACTTTTTCTAAGTCATAATTTCGTAGTATCTTATTTTCTTCCATAACAGGTTGGAGTTGTTTTTTACTTTTTCAGAACTTTAACATATTTTGAATATTTTCAATATTTTTAACTTTGGGACAAGTGACAAATACTAGAAATATGAGCTGAATTGAGTAACTTTTGTTTAACAGACTAAATCTCCTGAGAATTTTTTGCTCTGTTCATGCACAAGCAACCAACCATTATTTGCTGGAGTCTTTATGTGTACAGTTAAGTTTTGGGTTTTGACAAATATTCATGTTTGTGACTTGGGCATTTTCCTTCTACAGAGATTTTTGTCAGTAAAATTTTGCTGCTGCATAAAGCAAAATGGAAAATGCAAAAACATTGTGGAAGCAAAGAAAATTAGCATTTTTTTTTGCAAACTATGTCTACTGTACTCGAAAAAATACAACTTTTCCTCATATTCAGAGTTTCTTTATTCTTGCTTTGATCATCTTCAAAAGCCAATATATTACACACCCAAGTACATAACACAATCTATAGCAGATTTTTAGATACTTTTTGATTTTTTTTCACTTCAAAGGTTTCATGCTGAAAGTGGGTCTCCCTTTATGTGCAGTTTGTTTCAATCCCAGGTTGTCAGCAACTGGTGTTTGTTTATATGTGGTGGTTCACTGCTCAGTAGCCCTGTGAGATGAGTTTGGTGCTTTCACTAAACTTTACTGAGGATAAGAATAAAACAACATGCTATATTAGTGAGCACAGTTATTTGCTTCCATAATAGAGAGACCAGCTTTTATAGAGTGATGAAGATTTAGTCAAAGGTGCTTAAGACAGGCCAGCAAAATGACATGGGCATTCTGACTGCTTGTGGCTTACCTTTTCAAAGGTAGAAAGAGGAGTCATAATAATACTGTCACTAATACCATCAAATGGATACTCGTGGTGTTTCACTCTTTTTGCCAACCATTTATGATAAGAACCCAAGTGACACAAAGCCAAGTGAGTTTTCTCTTTGCCCTATATTCTCTGACTTATCATGTGAAAAGTGACCTAGTAGTCTAAGAAATAACAACCAGGTAGTATGTTTTATTCCAGAACATTGCTCTGTGTTGAAAAAATCTGTAGCTGGTGGGTGGGTTCCTCATGGTGAGCGCAACTACAGAGACAAATGTGCTAATCTGACTTAAGACTTGCAATATGTTGAATGTCTGTAAGAACAAGTGAGCAATCAGTATCTAAACATCCCATCCGAAATTCTCACTGGGACATCACTCTGAAATAAAGCATGGACACCAAAATACATATATATCAGATGGTTCAGATGTCTTAACTGATTCAGAGAGAACTGAACTAAACCTGTAAGGCTCTATAAAGGGAGAAAATATCACAAGTTACTTTTTTATTAGGACCTGATTCCCTTCAGCCAGGAATTATGTCTAAAGCTGCATTTGTGTATGGACAGGGTCACAACTTGCTGAGGGCTCAGATGAAATACTGCATTAGTAGTGCAGAGTAGAAAAAGCAAAAGGGGTATCCAAGACTGAAAATCAATAAGTAAAAGTAGCTTAAGAAAATAACTTTTAAATTCAAAGAGCTCCAGTCTGGAATAGGGCAAAGACCCTGAGATCTGTTGGCTGGCCTGGATGTAAAATTTTGTGGGGTCTGGGACATGAAAGCAGATAATGTCTGTGTGACATATCTGACCCTCTACTTGCCAGTCTCATTTTAACCAGTGGAACATTCATTTCTTCTAGCATTTGTCTTATCTATGTGGATAGCAAACTTTTCAAAGTCATGACTACTTCTTGTAAATTTTGTGTTTCTGAATTTGCAAGTATTCTGAAGGCCCTAGGAGCTAAGATATAATACAATAGAACAAAATAACAGAAGGTCTTATGAAGTACAAAGGCCTTGATGAGTATACACATTTTTGATGCCTTTATTTTTTTCACTTATAGTCCATAACCTTCCATAACTCACTGGCTGTATAATAGGCAACCTAAGAAGTCAGCCTTAGTGGAAAACAGCAGAAAGAGCAGAAATGTATCAAAACACATTTTCAGGCATCTCAGGAAAAGTATTCTTTTCACCCTTTACTCTGGGCACGCTCTACACATATTTTATATAATAATTTCGTTATTTGCATCATACACTGCAGAATAAAAAGGAAAAGGAAAGGCCATTTATGAGGCAGTAGTCTCCAAAATTAAGAAACTTATCTGTTTTTGGATGGTATGCCAGTTTGGCTGAGAATTTCAGAGACATGGTAGATGCCAGTTTTGTAAGTGCTCATTGACTTTCCTAGATATTCTATGTCATTAATAGATCAAGACAATAGTTCTAAATTTAACTGATTAGGAAACAGGAAGAAAGTGTACTGAATACATTGTATGGAAGGGCTATAATCTGCAAGGGCTACAAAAGGGCATTTTCTAGCTGAACATTTGCAGCGCTGTTTTAAAGAACTCTGGCACTTTAGAATGCACGAAGAAGCAGATAACAAAGCCCGAAGGCTAAAAAATTCCCCTTTCCATTACTATATCACTGGCCAAAACACGATGAAATTCAATTTGTACCCTAGACAGAGGAAAACAAATCCATTAAGATGGTGATAAAACAACTGCCAAAGTACAACAGTTTGTGATATCAATGCTTGTTGTTACACCGAATCCAGAACGTCACAGCCTTTCAGTTCCCATTTCTGACCCATTAATTTAAATGATAAAGTCAATAGTAATTGAATGCACTATTTGTAAGTGAAACAATTACCAAAGAAAGCCCAAGAAACAACTTATTTTTTATGGGATTAAACTGTTGACTGAAATATAGAATGGAAAAAGTAAAAGTAGTGGTAAACCTGGCTGAAAGACTTGTTTACATCTCTGTAATTTCCTGTGTTTCATCTGGTTGTGAACTCCAGAGACTGAACTATTCCTTTGGGCTTCTGCATGTTTCTAAGTTTTCTCACTGTTCCCAAATACCCTCATTTAATGACTAATATAAGTTTTCTTAGTGCTTTTAGACTTAAAAGCACAAGTTTCACCATTTTTTTCTGTTAATTTTAGAATCTTAATGAAGAAATTAAGATACCAAAGATTCATGATTCCTTCCTGAGTGCCTGTATCCCATTTGTGTGGTTATGCGACATTCAGTGCTGCTGCAAATTCAATGCACAGTGAAGCAATAGATTGTTTCTTTGTGTATAATTTATATTATATAATTTGTATGTTCCCCAGGTCTTTCAGAATCTAAGTCCCTATCTGCCGCTTTGGATACTGGTTATTGGTTACTGAAGGTTTTATGGCTCCATAGTGAAGATACATATAATCTGACACTAATGAAAAACATTCAGCACACAGGGAATCTGGCAAGGGGCATTTTACTTTTCTATGTGCTATACTGGTTTCACACTCACTGAGTAGAGCTAATTACATTTGCCTACTTCTGCTACAAAGCAGTCACAAAAGTAGAATTCACTTCCTAAGAAGAACTGACAACACCCTCCCTTCATTTTAAGCATCTTTAAACAGTCTGTTGTTTTGATATAACTGATTTTTGGTACTCTTTCTCTTAAATATCTCTTCTAGTATGCCAGGTGTGAGAGCACATATTGTAACCATATTCTCAAGCAGAAGAATGTGTCTTAGTTGACCAAAGATTACTTCCAAATCTTTCTCCCAACTAAGTTCTCCCTGAGGCCCTCCTACTCAAATTTAAAAATTAAATTAATTTTTAAAAAAAAAAAATTTCACAGCTGTTGAACACTGGGAGATTCCACTGACTCTGTGGGTGCTGAGCAGTTCAAGTCATGTATTTTTAAAAATGTGAAATTAATTTGTGAGCCTGAATATTAAGTATCGAGCTTCAAAACTTGTGTCTTTATATGAGGGGAATCACAAACTACTTGTTGCTGTTAGTAAAGTCTGAGGTAACATTTGCATAAGGTCAAGCACTTAGTTAATGCCCGGGCAGGCAGTATGAAGCATAGCATGTGCAGACAACATTGCCTGGAATGCCATCCCATTACCAAGCTCAACCTGGAATTAAGGTCAACTTGTGAACTGGGTTTTAAACAAAGAATGCAGATTCTCTATATGGAAAGTTTACAGTTTTAGCAGACTGCGCTCAAGATCCTGGAGATTTTTACTTCACCTATTGACTTAAGCATTACAAATCTCCACAGTCCCCACATTTCTTTTCAAAGAAGCATCTGTTTCTCATGGCTTGTTGAGGTATTAACCGTTTCAGGCACCAGGTGGTTTTTATGATCAGATTTAAGGCCTGACCTTACAGCCCTTACTTGAAGACTATTATACTGTGCAAAGTAGCTTTAATAACAATGGGAGGGAGAGGAGGGAAATGACTTGTTTATTGTCCATCCGTGTCTTTGAGATCATATGTTGTTGATTAGACAAAACCTGTAGCTTGTTTGCTTCCACACCAAGCAACTTTTGCACATTCAGCTTGAGATGTAAAGGTCTGGCTGAGTTTTTCCCTGCTGTGAAAACCTGCAGAAGCTAAAAGACTGAGGTAGACCTGCAGAGCCCAGAGAAGGATGCTGAGCTGCCCCCATGCAACCACCCATCAGTAAAGACACCAGTCCTGCCTGTGACACGCAGTGTGGCTACTGTGAGTTGTGGGACCAGCTACACAAACTGCAGCTACGCAGAGGGTGAACAGGGGCATGAGGTGCTGTGTGCTCCTCTGACCTGTGGCAGCTGGCTCTGAGTGTGCTCTTAACTTACAGCTTCTGTGACCTAACTCTTCTTGTTTGCTGTGGGTGAGAGCTTGCCCTGCTTTGCCCAGCTTGCCACTAACCTGCCCCACATTGCTCAGTGTTTCAGCCATCCCAAGCGGGTATGATTTGTAAAGCACTCAAGATCCGCCCCCACCCTCTTCCCTGTAGATGAGAATCAAAGAATGACTCTTGCATCCTAGATCACTGAATCATAGTACTTGATGCACCCCCATAGGACACTCAGACATACAGTGTCAAGGCAATATATAATGCACAAAGGAGTCTGAAGAGTATGAATTCTGGCTTGTGCATTTTCAGTCATTGTCTTTGTCTTCTAAAGGTTTGTTAGATTTGAACGGAATGATGGAGTCATATTTTCCACTGGTATCCTTTGAGATTTGTGGCTTTTTCTTTTTCTTTAGGACTCACATATCCACTCCTAATTCAATTCTGTAGGCTCAGCAGGGACTGCAGTTTTTTATCAACATAGATTATCTTCCTAAAAAGAGGCAGGGCCTTGGTGAGACAAGCAGGGGAAGCCTGCCTCTGTATTGATTGTGCTGTGGATAATAAAGAGGAATTATATCCCAAATGATAGCTATCAGTCTGGCAATATTCAAGCCCACCGGAAATGAATGGACAAATCAGAACAAAACTGTTATTTTCCCTTTCGTTTATTTATCTAAAGGCTTTTTACATGATACAACAGTTCAGTGAATGTCCAATTTTCTACCCACGACATTTGCTGTATCTCTATTAAACTGAAGAGATGAATAGTATTTTCCTGCTGACCAGTACAGTATTTTCTCCTGCTTGGGCAGGGCCCAAGTGTGGGAAGTGAATAGAAGAATCCTTAACTTAACAGTGTTCCATGCTCAAAGTAGGTGAAACACACTGGAATAACGAGGTAAGAAACTTGTGGAAGGCAAGAGTTTAAATCAATGAGATGTGAGAAGACAACACAGGTACCTTGGAAGAGGCTTGGACTAGGCAAGAAGGGGAAGACTGCTCTTCAGTCTACATCTTAGGACTTACTCGACTTATCTTCAGGTTGTCTACCTTATTTCTTTTTTAACTTGAGGTGTCCCTTTGAACTGAAAAACAGAAAACAGAAGGTGGTTTACAGGAGTTATTGTGTAATGTCAAGAGCTCTGTTGCTCTTAGTACATGAAAACTACTTGAAGTGGCCAACTGCTTTGTCGTGTGAAAGTGTGTTCCGTTCAGAGGGGAAAAAGTTGTATTTTCTAGGAAAGAGATTGTATCCTAATGATGTTTAGAGAAAGAAAGGAAACTGGCAAAAAGCAAAATATAGCCTAAGAGTAAATGGCAGGCCTTGTGGTTTTGTTACAGTAGTTCCTTGTTAAACTAAGTTCTTCCAGAAAATTATGTTTTGTTGGGGATTGTGAAATGTCTAACTTAATGAGAAACAAGCATGCTGCCAGGGGCCCTACATGGACACTAACCAATGAACAATGTTTTCTACCAACACCATCAACAGGAACTCAAATGCAGACAGTTTGAGGAGGGCAAGGGAGAGCCTGTTGAAAACCAGAAAATATGATGGAGCAGTGGGGGAAAACTATTGGCAATATAATTGTTTAGGTCTACTTTGGTTTGGGTTTTTTGGTAGTTTTTTGTTTTATTTCTGCTTTCTTATACTTAGTTCAGGGGCTTGAAACATCTGTCAGTTTGGAGAAAACCAATAAAATTCATTAAATAGGAATGGAATTTTCAGAAGTTCTGGAGTCAATGTCTGACAAAGAAACTAACCCATTTTAGAGTATATATAATTATTTGATTCAATGAAACTTACAAAGCACATAATAATTACAGAGGATGGAAAATAACAAATAAGAAGGAACACAGAATGGCAGGATGTTTGGGGTTGGAAGGGACTACTGGAGATCATCTAATCCAACCCCTCTGCTAAAGCAGGTTCACCTACAGGAAGCTGCACAGGATCACATCCAAGTAGGTTTTCAGTATCCCCAGAGAAGGAGACCCCTCTCTCCCCTTTTTCATATGAGACACAGAAGTCTAAGTCTCTCAGAAATCTAAAGCAGAACAAGCAATCAGCAGCCAACCCCAGTGGTGTTCTCTGTTATCTTTATTGCAGGACTCTCTGTCTTTCATCTTTAAGAGAAATGATGTGTGTGGCACCTTAAAGGAGAACGGGAAGGTATATAATCTGAAATTGTAATTAGAAACTCTAGTTAAATATCCAGTAGTACCCAAGCTTTACATAGACTGTATCGAGACATTTCCCCCAACCCTGTATCCATTTGTTCTAGAAGTGTGTGCGTAAAGAATCTTGCATGTTAAATAGTTCATACTAAGGGTAACTAAGCCATACTAAGGTCAAGATCCAGACAAACTGAACCTCACCTGTAGAGACAAAACCATAAAGCAATGAGAGAAAATGCTAAGCCAGATGAAGGAAATAAAAATAGGGAACTGAAAGACCTTGAATATCAGAGCCAAAAATCAGTTCTGAACTAAACATTAGAAAGAAACAAAAAGTATGAAGTGGAAGATGACATGGCATGAGTATGTATGCAGGAGGGAGCATAAAAAAAATTAGCTTGGATTCCAAAAATGTTCACATTAAAAACTATCTGATAATCTCTCATGCACCTAGAACACAGTTAAAGACATAGAATAAAGAATATAGATGTAGGTATAACCAAAATGAGCTGAGACTAAAGATTCCAGGGAATTTTTCTTGCTACCAACCACACAAAACTTGTTCATGAAGTGATATACTGCCTTTTTCAGCACAAATGTGAATGTCTGCCTCTACATTTAGAAACTTAATTGCCATGAATTTGCCTCTGTCATAGGAATGGAGACTTCATTGAATTCTTCATCCATAAAAATTCAAAAAAGAGGAAAATCATAATGAATGTGTTACCAATTGTATTTTGATTGTGACAATAATGTAATAAACATCAGTGTATAAAGCCACAATATAAATATAAAATATATTCTATATTAGGATATAATAAATCTACATATATAAATCTACATAATAAATCTAGTACCAAAGAAATGTAATATTTACTAAGAATAATGGTGTTTTTACCATTTTAGAAGGTTGAGACATAGAATGGCCAGCAAACCCCTTGATTTTGTGTATTACTGGATGCTAATTTATTTATGTACCAACAGTGACAGCATTTAGAAATCAAACTCTCACTGCTCAAGGTGTGACAGACCTTGATTTGGGCTGCTATATAAACACATTTCCTGTAGATAGGGAAATACTGCTGTATGTTAGCAGTCTCAAGCACCAGCTACCTGATCCCAGGCATGAATTGTCAAATTACAGCTAACATAGGCATTCAGGCTAGACCTACAAAGGGCTTACTGCCCAGCTGCACAATCCCAGCTAGAATTTGTGGGAGTGCAGGAGGAATAGTCAGTCTCTAACCCTGTACCATGATACAATACAGGGGGCTGTGCATAGCAGGTTTTTATAGCTCAATGAAAATACTGTGTGGGAAGAGTGTGGTTCCCAATGACCTTTCTAATGTTATTGACCACTGGGATTTACCAGATGCTCTTTCCTCTCAGATTTGAGGGCTATAATTACGAGTGGCTGTAAAAGATGCACCAGGAGAGCAACACAAGTTCAAATGGGGGTCTCAGGAGACTTTTCCCAGGAGAAGAACACTCTTTAGTGCAATATAGTACAGTATTTCAACTGAAGCATTCTAACATTAGTAGAAATACAATGAAAAGATGACAAACTATATCAATTTTATAGGTTTAGGAGGTGTGGAGACTTCAACAAAGTATCCAAATATTCCTTGGACTTATCAAACTTTTTCTAGCTCTTTGATATTTATTATACACACATGCTCATAATTCATGGCATCAAACAAACACATCTTTCTCAGATCCTTAGTAAAAGAGGTTTTGACAGTTTCTTAATAACATCTATTGTATATCTGTAAGGAAAAGAAAAAGAACATGTTTTGGTTTTATTGCTATTTGTGCTCACTGTGGCTTTCTGGGACTATAGAATTGCAATACAGAGGCATTGCTAGAAAAAGACAAAGGACCCTTGTGCAGAATCTGCCTTTATTTTGCTCAGTTTAACTTTCCCAATCAATACCTTGCTTTCCTCAGCATCAAAATTCATTGATTTACAGAAATTACAATTATTTTCAATGCTTTTTAAAATTTGTAATCATGACTACAAATTCATGAGGCAATCAGTTGTGGGTGTTTGTCTCGGAAAGTCTTTCTGACTACCATTATAGGTCCAGGTTGTTTTACCACCTTAAATAGCCTGTGCTCTACCTCTATAAAATGCAGAAAACTTTTCAACTCTTGTTGAATAAAATGTGTGTTTGTTAAGTGCTTGATGATTTTTTTATATTTCTTGGGAACTGTGACTATTTTAATGAGCTACGAAGTGGTGAAGATTTGTGTGTTGCCCAAAGCCAAGCTGTTTAATTTAAGGTTTTCCTATAGTTTATGCACAGATTTCAAATATGTTCTGGGTTATTTGTTGTTGTTGAGTTTGGGTTTTTTTTTCCACTTCTGGCTCCACTTCTTTCAAAGCTTAGTGCTAAAGTTTCCCCAGGCAGCATTTTCCAAAACAGCTCAATTTGTTGGTGTCATAGGCTTGCTCAGCACACACAAGACACATTATTCTTTATTTATTTTGAGTTCCAGTATAAACACATTTGCAGCATTAAGACCGGCTCCCTTCTGCATGCCTGTGATTTCTGCTTGATGGGTGCCAAGCTGGTTCTGTAAACCTAAGGGTGTAGCCAGAATCCACTTTGGGTGGCTTTGGTAACCCAGTCTGTTGTTCACCTTATGTCTAGCAATATTGGTTAATGCAAGTCATGCTTGTAGCAGAAGATTCTGTGTATTCTTGTATATTTTCACTTCATCTGAAACAAGGAAAAGAAAAATGGCACTGGACTCATTTACAAAATTATGTTTATGACACAGGAGGTCTGTATAATAGTTCTGTATTAACACTGGGACACTTCACAAGAGCAGGTATGTGTGTGTTAGCAGCCCTTGTTTTTTAGCACATGTGTTCCACCCTCCCTCCCAGCCTCTTATATGTCCAGCAGCAAATATTATCCAACAGCTACGTGAGCAATATTGTGTGTGTGTCACTGTTAGGAGCAATCATGGATCTAGGCAGAGTACAGGTAAAAAGAAGCTATGGCAGAGGACACAAGCACAGACATCCTGCTGCTGCCTTCTTGTGTGCATCCACCTCTTCTCCATGTCTGGCCACACCACCAGCAGAGCAGTCAAGTTCATTACTGGGCTACCCATGCACAGCTCATGGATTCTGTGTACCAGTTTACAAAGAAAACTTATTTTTTTGAGAGGAGCATAGTGTATTGAAGGGAGAAGAGGTAGAGAAGATTGCTCCTGTGATGCAGTGCCCATTGAGTTAGAGACTGGACATTTGCTCATTCAGAATGTTTGTCATCAGCACTTCAAAATGTAGCCCATAGTTTGCACTGTGATTATTAAACCATTCAGTTAAAAAAAAAAAAAAAAGAAAAAGAAATTAAAAAAAAAAAGATGTTTTCTAAGGTGACAAAGTTGTTCAGTTTCGTATTTGACTTTGCAGGGCACTACCGGATGTTTACTGGTTTCTTTCTTTTTATCTTTTCTGAAATAGAGGTCCAAGGAGACACACAGACTTTGGAATATTTCAGCAGGTGTTTTCTACACTTAGGTAGTACAGTAATAGTGGATTAGAAAGACACTTAATATGTGTTAGGGCCAGAGTTTCAGCTGGCATGAAGGCGTATATTTCCACTGAAGTCAAGAATCTGGTCTTATACTATCTAAGCGCTTGAAATCTTCAAGACTTGGCTGCAGACCTTGAGAACAAGCTTTGTTGCAAGACTTTCAGCATTGAATGCTTGCACTTGGACCACAAAAATATCCTTTCATACAGTATTTTGGCACTTCACCTTCTGGTTTGGGCCAGAATCGAGATGTACATGAACATGGAAAATAAATTTTAAAGCAATGGAAATGTTCAAATGGAAACTTCATATGGGACTGTGCTAATATTTAGTTTGAGGGAAAACTTCTGATCATAGTTTTTTTTTTATGTGTACCATTTCATTCATCTGTCTTTCAGTAGTGGTAATTTTGAAATGCACTGAGCTTGAATCTCCCAGGAGGGAAAAGATAATCTTGCGGTTAATGCACAGAACTAGGAGTCAGGAGTTCTGGCTTCTCAGACATCTAGAGTGATTTTAGGCAGTTCACTTAAGCCCTGATTCAGCAAAGTATGTAAGCATGTGAGTAACTTTAAGTACTTGAGTGGCCTTATTAAATCCAGTAGTGCATTTTAACAGCACCATACAGTTACAGAGCAACGTAAACAGTTTTTGTTAATGATGGATAAACAACTGTTATTCCTCACCGCTGTGTGCTGGAGCTTTGATAAACAACAACAAATGACCAGGGGAATCAAGTAGTTCCCAGCACAAAGAGGAATATTGATAAGTATGTAACACTGGACAAGTTTTGAAAAGAACTGTAACTTTTCCCTTGCTCTTGCCTGGACAAAACTTCCCTGTGTAAGGTCTTCAGGCATCCTTCTGAGTTTCTGGGGGGCTTTATTTGATTTTCTGATGGAGTAACTGAATAGCTGCCTAAAAGCACAAAACCTAAATAAAGTGTATTCAGATGGAAAATGCCTACTAAAGAGTTGTAGGAAATGGCTCTGAAGTGGTGAAAGAACTAAGGAAACAGTTCCTTCTGTGAGGAAGAACATTTGTGTCAGGGGACTCTTGGATAGGGTCTGGAGTTTCATAAACACCAGTGCTGATTGTCAGAACTTCCTTCTCAAAATACTGAAAATAGTTTTATGTAGAAATGCATAATAAAGCACAGGGAGTGAGGGGGTGCATTATCCATGACTCTGCTTTATTACTGTGCTCAGGAACTGCAATGGCTAGTGTGAAATATGTTGTTTCTCCCAGCAGAATCTCTATAAATGGGAAAATCAAAACTTATTCTACCGCCAAATAAACACACTAAAGGTTAAATAATGTTGTGCTAGCTAGTGTTATTTGCTCACAGCCCACACTAAGAACTGCTGAATGGAGCTTGACCCCTGCGACTCTCTAGTTATGCTTGGGTGGGAGTTAATTAGAAATCCTCCTTAAAATGGTGTTGCATCCTTGCTTCCTGCTGTGAAAAAGACTGCAAGCTATGACTGAAACAACTTCACATCCCTCAGAGCCCCTTACTTCTTCTTTTGCACCAAGAGAAAGGGTCTTTTGCATGGTAGCATGACCTAAGATAGTGGGCACCTACCACAGGTCGGTGTTTGGAAGTGATTCTTTCTCCTCACATTCATAGCTCCAAAAGAGTGAAAACACACTTTCTTTTGCAATGCCTTAGAGATCCTGGCTGCAGTCCTATGCAGGAAAAAGGGCTATAAAGACAAGCCTTACTTTTCATACCAGGCTCCCTGTATTGCAGAGGAATCTTTTCTAACGGTGACCTCTACTCCTTCCGTGCCTTTGGCCTTGGTCCCACTGCCTCACATCCTATCTGAAGTTGTCTAGTTAGGTATTTAATGGGGAGCTTTTTCCTACCTCTGGGAATTTGGCAGCAATTCTGGATATCTCCATGTCATTGCTGGTTCAATTGCAACTTTGCCTACAGGAAACGTAACCAGAAGGTAATGCTTCTCTCTGGATTCAAGCTAGTGTGCAGTTCTCCATTTCACCACAGATTTCCTACCTAAGCTTGTAAATCTCATCTAAATAGCTGAAAAGTAGGGGAAGCAGCTCAAGAGCATCATCACCAAGACACATAAATTTACATGAGTTATGTTCCTTAACCAACCCCTTGGAGTTTTATCTCTGCAAAACCTTCCTTGCTAAAGTGAACATCTCAGGGCCCTTCTCTCTCCTAAGCATTGTTGGGATTTGCCAAGGTCTTTTGACATTGAGGTAATAGGATTCACTTGTGGAAATTTTCCATCATCCAAGAGAATAACTCCCACCATATCTTATGCTAAGCTTGGCCGAAAGGCATGCAAAGTCCAGATCCAGATCCCAATACTGCTTGTGTATTTAAACCCATAAAAATGGACCAGAGCCAAGGATCCTTCCAAAATTTAGATTTCTTACTTTTGATTAATAAAGCTCTTTAAGCAGGCTGCAGGCTTTCCATCTTGCAAGTAGAGATGACAATGACTCTCGGTCTTTCTAGTACAGGAAAGATTTTGCAAAGAAAAATCACTAAGATACAGTGGGGCATTGAGATACTTTAATTGAGGCTTCAAAAGCCTAATCTGAATTTGCAAGAAAGTCATTGGTGAATCTCCTCTAATCTACTTTCCCTGTTAGCAAATATAAATTAAGAGGATTTAGTGTTGTATATTGGCTAGAATTATTCTAAAAAAGCCCTGAAAATTCATAAGAATTTTTAAAAAGTAAAATAATCCTAGAAACTGAATTAATTTAATCTATATTTGTATTCAGTTGCTGAAATATATTTCTTTCTCCATGGCTGAAGCACAAAATCAGCACACAAAAATGTTTCCATGGGGGACTCAGTAGCTTTGTTGGTCCCCAGGATCATCATTCTCAGCATGACCAGTCTGAGGAGGTTCAAGGCTCTAATTTTGATGTTATTTTTGGAAATGGCTTGGGTTTCTGCAGTTTTGGCTTTAAATGAGATCGGAGTCATGCTTCTCAGCCTCAGCTGCCAAGCTAAACTTTTCCCTTGGTGTGAAAGCACGTGTTTACCCATGTGCAATCTAAGCTACAACGTCTTGCTGTAATTGCATTTGTAAAACTTCTTCTTAAAAATACTGCCTCTTAAGAGAATGCTCACTTTTTTTTGTCTCACTCAAAAGGGGAAAAGAGTTAAAAAATGCAAGTGTCATGTATTGTACATGAACTAGTTTATTTTAGAATGAAAATAACCTGCAGCATTAGATGCTATTATTACTGTTAATTCATTGCCTCACAGTATCTGCCTCTGTATGACTTGATGAATTTCCACTACCCATTCATTATTGCAAACTCATTTCCAAACACTTCATATAAAGCAGGCTTTAGATAGCTCACCACATTCTTATGAAAAGCAACATTGTGAAGCAATGACGGAGAACACTCATATAAAACAAATCCTCAGCACCCACTCCCCAGCAACACAAAGAGAATAATCCACTGACAGGAATAAGTTGTTTTATACACATAAACCTGGATTCCAGGGAAACAATGTTTGCTGTGCTAGTATATTAAATTCTGTTGAGTACTTTGTAAAGGCTGCTCTAATTCTGCATACCCGAATTCAGCACCTAGCTGCTGCATACCTCTGATAGACCGTAAAATCAGACTGAACTGGGCAGCCTTATGCAAGGGCTACTAGCATGCTGGTTTGACCTAATTGAAATCTAAAGCTTCATTAAACTGCTTCTGCCAAATAAAAACTAACCTGAGCCCTCCCAAAAGTCAAACCACATTTCCATTGTGGTCCAAGAGCAATATACTGTAATGCCCGTTTATGCTCCTAGTCCTGTCTGTCCTTGAGGACTGACTCCAAGGCAGCTCTAGCTTCTATTTGCAGCTACATAGAAATTCTTTTAATGAAGAGTAAAGGAAAGACTTGCTGAAACACTGTCTCATCCAGTCACTCCTGGATACTCTCTGGCCACCACTCCACACACTGCTTTGGCCAAGTTGTCTGCCAAGAGATTTTCCAGTAAATGTTGAAGTTATTGCCCTTTGCAGCACAACCTTTACCTCTTAGATTGCCCTTCAGACAGGGACCTACAGCTCTGTTACTGACAGTAGAATACCAGGAAAGCAGAAATTAATAAAAACTGTGGTTATTTTCTTTTCTTTAGCCATTTCACACTTTGTTCAGGTAGCAGATGACAGCTCTCAAATAATACCTAAAAAACATGTTAATCTTCTATTTTTGGCAAAACCAGGAAGAGACCGTCTGGTAAGTCTCACTAGAGAGGTTGTTCACTGAAGATTTCTACCTCCATGTTGTAGAGGCAAGAGGTCTATATAACCAATGAAGTTTCAGAATATTCACCTGGCCAAAACTCTCTACCAGCTTTGATTTCCCTCTGCCTCTAAAGAGTCCTGCTAAACTTCTGTGACTTCATTAACATCTAGTGCAAGGCTATCTGTCATCATTGCACAGATTTCTCCTGTGGAGCAACTTTTGCAAGGTGTGTCTTTACTAGAATTTCTAACAATTCTTGGGCAGACAAGTTCATGTACCAGGGAGATAAATCTGTGTATTTTCCTTTTCTCAGAATGCTGACAGGCATGCACAGAAGCAGAAGCAAAAGCACTGTGTAATATATTTGTATGAATTGGACCTAAAAATACCTCCTTGCCTTTCTTATCCTCCTCAAAAGCCGTATCTGCAGATAAGTTTTTCATAAGTACATTAGAAGTTTCTCTGAGCACTTTTTGCTGTGTTTCTCGTACCACATATCATTGTATTGTTGAATTTGATCACCTAAATTCTAAATCCATATAAAAACATGTGAACAGCCATCCTTGGACAAGTCAAAGATTTCTCTAATTCACTAGCATGTCTTTGACAGTGGCGGTAGCAGACAAAAACCATGACTTTTTAGTAGCATGTGGCTTAGGGAACCGCTGGAGTTGGAGACTGTATTCCTTTTAATAGCACTAAACCTACTCCTAATGAGTTTCTTATTACTCAAAGAATCCATTTAAACTTTTGGCCTTCAAAGTGTTAGGTTGTAATGAGTTCTAAAATTCAATTATATGCTATACAAAAACATTACCTCCTTTGTCTATGGGCTGAAATATCCCTCCTTGATGATGACACTTCTCTCAGTATTTGGTTTCTCTAAGTACTCTGCTTCTCTAAGTACTCCTTTTCACATGTTAATTCTAATTGGCATCAAGATATCAGGAAGACATTTTGCATATTTGGAAAAGAAGCAATAAAAATAATGCAACTTTCTCCCCTCATTTTAAGGACATATTCATATTTGCTTTTCTAATAGAGTTTATAAACACTTGTGCTTTTCATACATCAGGAAATATTCATAAGACAAAGAATTATGTGGAATTCAGTTATTAATGAGAAATAATGATATAGGAAAGGTTAAAAACAACCTGTGAAAAAATCCTTTAGAAGAAACAGTCAAAGATCTTGGGTATTGTAGAAAGAAAATGAAGGGAAAAAAAAAAGCTCTACTGGGCTTGATACTGAGTCATCTGTTTATTCCCAGTGTATGATGAAGATAAGAGCCATTTGCAAAGTTTCAGTTTGGCTTAGGGTTTGAAACACTGCATACCAGAAGGATTCAATTTGGAGGTGAAGAGAAGGTGCCTTACTCTGATCAGTGTATGCAAAGCCTTTACAGTAAAATGACAATAATGGAAAATTCACCTGTTCTCATTTTTCATTACAAAATAAAATCCTAGACTGTATAGTGCTTGGCTTAAGTTCATAAATCTGTTGAATGAAAAAGGGAAGATTTATGATTTCTTACTGTTTGATATGAAGTAAGTTAGCTAAGTGTGCGGTCTTTGCTAAGTTTTACTTCAAGACTTGGATCTGCTTTACAGCATAATTTGTCAGTTGCAAATTACAATGAATTAAGCCTGGTGATACCCAAAACTAAACCTGTCCTGCAACAGGGACCTCAAAACTGATGCTATAGTCTGTTCTGTTTGAATTTCCTACATGACACCCTAACAGTCCTACTGCAGAACTCCTTAACCTAAACTGGAATAGCTTTAGAAAGAAAAACTTCTGGACTCATTATATGGATGAGAAAAGATGAGAATAAATTGATAATTATGCTTAGGAGAATAAATGCAGGAAGGAGAAATTAATGCACTCTGTAAACACTTGAGAGGGAGTAGAGCAGTTGATTCTATATAGCACTGCTGACAAAGAAAGTAATAACCCTAAAGTGGCAATGAACAAACATAAGCTGAAAGGCAGAAGAGGTTATCAGCTCTCTGCACAGTGATGTGCTGACCCAGTCTTCCAGCAGGACTAGTAGGAACAGAAAACTCTGGATTACTTTCCTAGGCAGATTGTATACTACAGCTGCTACCTATGGTAAAGGGCTGCATTCACTGACCTGTGGTTCTCATAAGGTTTCGTGTTCCTGTCTTCAGATACAGTACTTGGGTTTAGTCCACGGAGCTGTTAACCCTGATACAGATTTTCAGTCCAGATTTTTGGCTAGTCTGATCTTCACTGAAACCAAAAGAAATATTTGTATGAAAGAACTGCAGCAAAGTCAAACGCTTTGGTTTCTCAGGCACAAACAGAACTCACCAGATAGGGTCATAAGACAAGAAGAGCTAGTATAAGGCATATCTAGTATAAGGCATATCTTCACCCCACTGCAATTTTTTTGACAGATGTTCTCTAATTGATAACATATTTGATTTCCTTCAGTTGAGGTTCCTGGTATATGAAAGAGCACTGATACTACACCTGGGCTCACAGAGAAAACAGTTTTCACATGCTTTTCAATACCTGAACTTCAGCAGATAAAATTTTTGTGATTGGCCTCCAATTATATCTTTAATGAGCCGAAAAGAGCACTGAATGTCAACATTCCAAACTTCAGAGAGACTTGGCAGTGGGTACATCTTTTGCAGTTTGGCCCAATCTTTAGTATACATTCATGTATCTTCTATTCATATTTTTTTATTCATCTTACTCATCAGTAAATCTCGTTTTCAGAGAATTCTCTCAAGTTTTAACTAAGTCAACATTATGTTTACCAGGCACAGTATCATTACTGAGGCAGGAATTTCACCTTGTGCCAGCAGGAGTCATGGGACTTGTGCTTGAAAGCAGCCTGCAAATCATTCTCATTAAAGGAATAACAGCAACTAATTCCAAGACTTGTATTGTTATGTGAAGTTAAGTGAATAGTGAAGCCACATGAGTATTATTTCACCTTCTGGAAAGGGAAGGAATGTTTCTGCTCAGTGAAGAGCTGGTAATCTTGCTTCAGGTAGGACTTTTTGGAAATCCCTTCCACACCCCATTGCTGTGATTTACTATGATCAAAATTACCCAACTTATAGTATTTTTATATTAATTGCCCAGTGAAATATTTTTAGCTTTGGTTTCAGTAATCTCTCTGAGAAGTCACATTTTCTGTGATGGTGAAAAGATTTTCTAGGCAGCTAGAAAACCAGACCTAGCTGCAGGTTTAAAATGCTTGCGCATTGCAAAGTGGGTGCTTTGCATGATATCATCCTCTTCATCCTCTTCAGGCATTTCCCTTTCTCTGTAACAAACTCACTTTTATTTCAGTGCTATATGGCCAGGGTCTCAGTGGCAGTGGGTTGCCACATTTCAGTGACAACTGAAAAAAAACCCTTTGTCATTGTCAAAAGCATCTTGAAACATGTATTTCTAACCATAAGTTATTTACATTTTTTTAATCATAAATGGATCAGAAAATGCAAAATATATTTACATTTTCTAGGGCAAAGTTCTTTATTCAGATTCGTATTTTACAGAAAATATGTGATCAAAAAATAGGAGTTTCCAAAACTGAAACTGGAGGTAATTAAAGACTGGGAATAGGCTGGTAAGATACAAATATGAGCTTGCTAAATGAAAGTGGTTAAAGGACACAGGCAAATGTAACTGAAATGAATGACAGCCCTGCATTAATAAATCAGATGCTACTAAACAAGTTAAATATGTTATATATTTGTAAAAATGTGTTATTCATCTTTTGTCATGACTCAAAATGCACATCCTAATCTGTAGAGGGCGCTTTCTGAGACAGGAGTGAAAATGAAAAGAGCAACACCACAAATCCAGTGTCATGATGACTTTACAATATATACAGTTAAATACTTTGTTACATTTTTCAATAAAAGGCTCAAAAAGAGCCCACTAGCTTACAATTTTCTTTGGCAAAAAATTTCTGATTTAAACACAACAAAAAGACTTGCATGGGTTCAAGAAGGTTGACCAAAGCACTGGTTTTTGCTATCATTGGAACACTATCAAATTATGTGTCCAAAACAAATGAATCTGAATGGAAGTAGTTAAAATACTGAAGTAAAACAGTCGAATTTTTTAGAGATATTATTGCTAGCAGTATCCTCCTCCATTTGAAATCTGCATTGGGAGATAGGGACCCACTTCAAGTAAATGAGTCACTTTTGCTTCCTAGCCAGAACAATTAAACTTCTTGTATAAAACATGACCTGAAGCTTGCCCTTCACCACATCATCCCTCCTCAAAATCCCAGAGGTCAGGTCTGACATTTAACAGCTCACAAATTCAGTTTCTTAGCTCCTGAAGCCAACTTCATGCTTTTAAAACCAAAACTTTGTTACTGAGATTGATATATGTGCATGGATTTGTGAGTACAAATAGGTGTATACATATATACAGCAAGCACATACTTTTGCATCCAGTCTATTCAATATTTTTTTATCATTCTGCAGAGATAACATCTTTGTCTCTCTTTTTTGCATAGCTGTCATGAGTTGCAAAGGTGCATGTTGTCACACCAAACACTATTTCGGTGCCCGTGCCAAGATATGAGCCTGTGATATGAAACTGCACAGAACAGATGATAGAAACAAGCCAAAAAACAGTTAATGCATTTTGCAACTTGGTGCTTCTTTATTGCTAGCAGCTGAGTGCTTTTAGGTGGTGTGTTGGGGGTTTTTTGGTTGGTTGTTTTTTTGTTTTTTTTTTTCCAATTTATTTATTTTTTTAAAATTGTTATTGATTTCTTGCCATATTGTACGTACAATTCCCTAAAAACATTAGCTCATTTCTATGCCAGTTTGAAAGATTAGCTCATCTGGGATATGGACTTTGGTGTGTAGGTGTTGAGTGCTAAATACAACTTAATTTCTTGTTTTTAAAAGGCATTCTTAACAATAACAGCTATTAATTAGTTTGATCTTCTGAGCAATTTATCATGTTCTCTGTACTGGGATAGAAATAAGGCCATTGGCTGGCAGGTGCAGTGTGAAGGCTCAGGAGGAGAGAATTTTAAGTTATTTGTACATATTTCCCCAGCAATTTCCTCACTTTTCCAGGATGTTTCTTTTTTAATGGCAGTAGGAGTGCAATCATGTCCTTATAGTAACAGTCATAACTCAAAGTTCAGTAATTTACAATGAATGAAGACAAATGGAACGTGACTTCCTTACCTGCTTTACTTCTCTCAGACAAGTTCCCCATGGCACAGAGGAACAATGAATCATTTCAAGCATTTGATGAGGCCCAAATAAAACTGAAACCACAGATAAAGAGTTTTTTTCTGAGTTTATTCTTCAGAATAGCTTCCTGGTGATATGCAAACTATAAAGACAGGTTTCCCTAATGCAAATCATTTGTGAAATCCATTTTGCTATACTGACAGAAAATAATAAGTGTATATTTAAAAAATACTACCAAATAGCTGGTCCAGTCTTTTTCTAGGCTTTAAAGACTGTTAGTCTCTACACTTTCAGACTCTGCCATGAATGTGTCAGAAGGGGTAGATGACTGGAAAAGACCCACTGAAGAGGTGTGTTTGCTTTTAAAGTGTTAATGAAGACTGCTTTTTTTTTTTTTTTTTTGTAATTTACATACTGAAAAAGCTCCTTCCTAAACAAATAACTTAGCAAACCCAACCATAGTAGTGCAGTAAGCTCCATTATGTTCTTGCTAGCCAGATTTCACAAGATGGCCACTGAGGCCCTGTAAAATTAAACCAACAGCTCATCACAAAACTTCACAGCATGCGAGAACATAGAGATGGAGAAGCACAATTAGATCATCCACTCCAGCCCACCCTTCTCCTCTGCCAATGATACAAACTTCCATGGTGTTCTCATTTTATGCTAGCTCAAGGAAAATGAATTTCATCTCATATAAAAGAAAGAATGTAGGGTCAAACATTAAGAGAGAGTACAGGCTGTACTTTTAATAGCCAGTGCAACTCCCTTCCTTCAATTAAAAAAAAAAAAAAGGGGAAAAAAAAAATAAAAAGGAAACCAAACCATCTGAGCAGCTGAACATTATTAACATTATTTTAGTCTACTTGTGATAATTACTGACATCAGCAGATGGAGGTAATCTTGGTTTTGAATGACATGGTCTGTGTCCTGATGTACCCTTCTTGCACTTGTAATCATACTATGGCACTGAAATCCATGCTGATGTTCTGATGTCTGATGGAGGAAAAAAACCACATTTTTTTTTCTAGTTGGCAGATTATTCTTTGTTTTAAGGAAAACCAGACTTTCCTATACCTCTGATAAATCTGTTTCTCACAGAAAATGTCCTACCTCCTTTCATTTTGTCCAGTCTAAATCTGACTGCTCACCTTTAAAGCTATTGCTTCAGAAAGCATCCTGATTTTATCTTGTAGCATTCACTTGATCAACACTACTAAAGAGTAAAAAAAATAACCTAGGTTATTTTTCAGTTGGATATTTTGATTGGCTGATTTCTTTTTCTACTTTCTTTCTTTAATTTTTTTTAAAATCAAAAGATCCAGCTTCCAGAACTGTTGGAATTCCACCTCTGAATTAACTGACAGAGATGAAATTGATCTGCACCTCAGCAAACAGAACGATTGCATCTGAGTCTGCACAATTCAAAGTCCCTTTTTTCACCTTGCTGGGCAAAAATACTGGACCCTGCTTTGCAGAAGTCTGCAGGAGACACTTGTCACTCTGAGAAAAATGGGTTCTCTTTATGAGAGTTTTTTTTCCAAGAGAGAACACTAGCATGGGGTGATGCTTCAAGGGGCAAAGCGTGACTGGAGCCTGCCCGGTGTTGTGGCTGCAGGAGGCAAGCAGCAGGGAAGAAAAATCCCAGGCTGGCACCTCCCTCAGTGTGTTTAATACCACAGCCAAAGCTAGACTATAGGGTAGGTCAATAGACATACCAGGTGGCTGAGACCAGGGCAAGCCAAAGTAATGCAAACTTTTATCCTTGGCATGAAGAAATGTTTCTAAGACTTCCTTAGCTCTTGCCATTTGCAACAGAGATGCTCATTAAAATGCTTACAACAACAACCACCCTCCTTTTTTTTTGTATTTTTCTTTAGAAGTAATGTATAATAATTGGAATTTGAGCTGAGTTTTCCAAGAGCTCAAGTTGTGTTAAACGAATATACACACACGCTCTATTTCAAGATACACAGTAAAAATAATGCTTTAAAAATAATGTGTTTCATATGTGTGTGTGTATGTTACAAATTAGCTGTTATTTTAAATGTTTCACTATAAAAAACCTCCACACAACATCAGAGGGGAGTGCTGCCCTAAATGATACTATACTCTAGGGGTATATTTAAATAATTGCTCAAGTTCCAGTTTTTATTCTGATGTAACTAAAGTATGTTTTACCTGCTAATCAAAATTAAATAAAAATTATTAAGTGTTAAATTACATTTAATTCTTTTTCAGAAAAATACTACTGCATTTCTGTGGTTCACTGTATAATATACAAAATGAACCAAAAAAGAACATTCTGCTATAGAAGCTATACTGCAGAGGCGCTATGCAGGAGGATGTTCATTCTACAAGTTATAAAACAAAATACTCCAAAAACATACAACTGCTTTCATACCATTGAAAGACCCTGATCCTTTGTCAGCTGAACGTGACTTAAGGTCTCACTTATGTAAATTATTACTTCAGAAAAACATCTTTGTCTGAACCAACATACTTAAATGTAGCATGGGTGTGGGATGAACGGTTTGAAGTTATTTGTTAGGGAGCTACAGAGGTTATCAAGAACAGTGCTTTGTTCTTCCCAGAAGAAAATAGACAGAAGAGCACAACCCAGGAGACCTATTTTAGAGCAGAAAATTAGGCTGTCAGGTAAATTTCCTTAAAAATTATTGAGAAAACTCTTGGTTTATTTTAAGAAATAGTCAAAGTTGAAATACTGTGGGGAAAAACTGCCACCCTCATATCTCGTAAGTGTCTTGGCAGTGTCATGTTCCCTTTCTCCACTTCACATGTCTCAGTAAGTTTATGGATTTCAGGTCCCTGAAATGAGGCAGTCCATGGGACAGACATGGTGACTTGTCCAAACTCCATCTCTGGCAGACACCTCTAGTCTATTAAAGTCCATTCAGAGCAAAACCACTGGACTAAGTCAGGACAGCAAGACAAGAGCTTTCTGAACCCAAAACACTTCAAGGTTTTATTTGCATTATTTCTGAGTTCTGAATGAAAGTCTATATATTTTGTATTTCTCCTGAATGGTTGGCTTTTGCCATACAACTATTTTTGATTGGTTCTCTTTCCTAATTTACTTTGTTCAGGTCTACTTCCAATGAATTTTATGAGACTCTTTGCAACACTAAAATGAACAAAAGCAAAACCCTGCAAGAACGTTTGACTCTTCAGCACCCAGACTAACCTGGTAGTTGCTGTGCTGTGTCAACAAACAATGTCTTTTTCTCCTGGTCTAGGATAGAAGTGATTAGTAGACTGAAGTGGTAATTGAGTAGTACCAGTTACTACCAAATTAATAAATGAAGAGTAAATTTCACCCAAATGTCTCAGTGGTGGATGTGATTTCATAGAAATTATAGAAAGGTTTGCACTGATAGAGACATGAAAGATGATACAGTTCCAACCCCTTGCCATGGACAGGGTTTCTACCTACTAGACCAGGTTGCTCAGTCCCCATCCAACCCAGCCTTGAACATTTCCTTTATTATTTGAGGTTTCATCACAAGATACTTCACTAAATTATTTCTCTTCCATTAGTCTGGATCCATATCTTAGAGAAACCTGAAGCAGTAAAATTAATTATACAAACTTACATTATAAACTGAATTATTAAAAAGAACCCCACATTATGGCTGAATTATGTCACCAATGCCAACTGCAACTTCAAAAAAGACAGATTGCCAGCTGACACCAGATAACTGACACGCAACAACGGTCTGCAAATTTTGCACAGTACTTGAATTTGCAAGACTTCTGTGAAATGTCACCATTATATATTATGGGTGCTGACAGTATGTTTTATAGTCCCTTTTCTTCTACGACCTGAATATTCAGGATGAAAGTTAAGAGGTCTGTCAAGCCACACTGCGAAAACCCTTCCGCAGATCAGTAGCCAGTGGCTCTCTACAAGTGTAAAGCTACTTTTGGATGTGAAGGAGAACGGATTAAGCTCATTCCCAAAGGGAGTTTTTCATGTAAAATATGAGAAAGGACCACCTATGGCAGTGGATTGGAAACACTAGGCATCATTCTGAAGGGTCTATGCAGACAACAGCCTTCTTGAAAAGCCTTATTTAGTTTGCAGAGCCTACCTAGGTTACTATGGACCTTTTCTTGTTTAAAACTATAGATCCTTTAACAGTATGATCAATCAATAATAATACCCCATAGTATCTACATGATTAGTCCTTGACTACTTGATTTTCCCCTGCACAGAAGATCTAGTTAGGATCACAGCTGCTTTATGCACAGTACAAAATGTGGTCTAACCAAGGACAGATATTGCTCCCTAAATAACAGGGAAAGGCAGTTGAAAACTGGACAGAAACATTCATGCTTTGACTACAATGCATCATGGTTTGCAATGCTAAACAGGGCAGAAGAACTATCTGAAGTACAGAGAGCTGTCACAACAGTAAAAGCCCAGATGAAAATAGAGCTATGCCACTTTTCAGGACCTGGACTAACACCTCTGCACTACCATGTACTAATTTCCTTACAGAGCCACAAAGGATAAATTATGGAATACATGTTGTTGGTGAAGGACATCTTTGGTAGAGACCCCTCTGTGTCATAATACATGCAGCTTAGAAAACAAAAGGGGGAAAAGGAAGAGAAGAAGGAAAATGTAGCCATTTTATTCCCCTCCATTGTCCTAAGATTAGCCATTACCATATGGGATTTTTTTTTGTAGGGCTTTGGATCAGAATAAAGGATTTTGTTTCTTCAGTTTTAAGAACTTTTCATCACTTTTTCCTTCTAGCCTGAAAATGCAACCTTAAATACTTTACCAGGAAAAGCTTCAGTGTTTGAAAAATAATTTTACTCTGTGCCAGCATCTGCATTTGAAATCAGCGTCAATCCAGATTCAGTTCTGATTCCCACAAAGGAATATTAATTTTCACCAGGCATTGTCTTTGCTCTTTATGTACACCTATTGCACAGGACTGAAGAAAGAGAAGGGAATTCTCCATTACCTGAGAACACCTCTTCTGTTGTTTGTTCTTACTTCTCTGATTCCCTCCATAGCAGAAAAATGCACTGTACCAGAATATCCCTTTGGCCCTGAGCTAGAGTGGAAATCTCAGTCTTGGATTACTGAGCAATGAATACCGAATGTGAAATAATTAATAGGGATGGGGAGAGATATCTCTGGTAAACAGCTATTAATATGATTATTGTGTAATAGTCAAGCATGTGCAGGACCGCAGTGTGTGGGAGGCTGGAACATGGGATTTGTTCTCTTAGGTCAGGACAGCTTTGCACTGAGCTGAGTATTCTTCTGCCAACCATCTTCAACGTGTGTTGCATCTGGAACATGCTGAAAACCACAACAATGAACCCACCCTATTGTGCAGCTCTGAACAAGGGAGTGAGCTGAAGGTAAAACTCCCTCCTCATCTCTGAGTGAAGAATGCAGTTGAACTTCACTTCTGTATTGCCGAACATGGCACTCCACCCAAGACCCTCTTTACACCCTACTGTTCCTGCTTCTTCCCTGGTCATTCAGTATAAAGGTGGTTTTATCTAGCACGAATTCTGCATTTTAAAACTGCTTACATCTCATAAAACTGGTATGCAGGCTTAGGTTTCTGACTCATGATGAACTGTGCTGGATTTGGATGTGACCCCTGAAGACACTGCAGCCCACAGCTGTCCTATGCGCCCACAAGATGGGAATTACAGAAACCAACTTCTGGGAGAGCAGAACAAGTAGTGTCTGCCCTTCATTAGTCACAGTGCCTGGTCATT
The DNA here is from genome assembly GCA_035583155.1 of Acropternis orthonyx. NCBI lineage: Eukaryota > Metazoa > Chordata > Aves > Passeriformes > Rhinocryptidae > Acropternis > Acropternis orthonyx. The sequence continues at coordinate 19,281,649 of JAWWEU010000111.1, read as the reverse complement.
ATACCAACAAAATGTACCTTTCATGCCATTTGTATTGATTTGCTGACTGGCAGCAGGAGAATGGACACGTTGCCCATCGTGCTGTTCCTGCTGGAGTTTTGGTATCCTGCAACTAAGTGTAGATGAATATGGTCCTAACTTTGCAGAACCACAACCAGCATGGCTTCTGAGACAGCTGTATCACAATTTGATACACTACTAGGTACAAACATCTTGTCTGCATCAGCTGCTTTTGGATTAAATTTGGTGTTCTGAGGGTAGACGTTTATTTTAGCTCTTGCCATCTTGTTAACATAATACTTAACTTTCTCTACAATTTGTATAGCTGTATATACGTGTGTATATGTTAATGCTTTAGTGGAAAAAAAATAGTACTGACACTCAAATTTGAACCTCTGGGGCTTTTAAAATCTATGTAATTGATTATTTGGTGTCCAGAAATATTTCTTTTCCATAGAAGGTGATTTATAACCTTAGCTTTAACATAAATCTTGGATGCAGTTCATTCTTCCAGTTGAGTGGCTGATACTCTTTAAACAAAAGACTGCAATGATGACAGCTACTGTATAATTGACCTTTGTGATAAATTTCCAGATGATTGATCATTCACCCAAAAACTCTTGGACTTCTGGTATTTTCAAACTTTTCATGACTAAACTGTAAGTTAGCCTGAATGTCTGTGGAGAAAAGATGACATGAGCTCAAGAACAACAAACAGTGAAATATAGCCTGAAATAACGTTGCAGAAGTACTTGCACATTATTTTAGTCAATTGATCAATTCTAATTTTCTGTCAGAGGTGAAAAATTAGTTGTTGCTGAACTGACTGCTTCATGAGCCTGAACTCAGCCTACAGACTCAACAGGAGCTTTTCCCCTTGCCTTCAATGGGGTTTGAATGAGACCTTAAAAGGAAAATCCTGATCTCTATAGGACTTCCCCCTAAGGACACAATTCCTCACGAGGGCAAATCCTAACAAATGCTCAAGTTCTCCAAAACACTGCCAGCAATTCTGGACCAAGAAACATAGCATTTTTTGTATTGTTTTCTGCTACAGCCATACTGAAAATTGCAATCTGTGTGAAATACAAGTTTATTTCCAGTTTTGAAAACTGAACTCTGCATTCTTCAATAAATGGTGGCAGGAGCCCCTCCTTGCTACATTTTGATCCCATTTCGTTCTACTGCTGCTGTCTTTTTCTTTTGACTACTGAAAAAAAATACAAAGAAAAGGTTCAGTAGAGATTTTTTTATAAGAACAAACTGATAATTAAGTAATAATGGCATGATGAAGAAAGTGGAGGAGTTTTAAGGCCCTCAGAAGAATGGTAGGGTTTCCAGGAGTTAGCTGCACATTAACAAGCAGCACTAGGCAGAGGAAGGATTTGAGGGCAGGATGCTCTTGTTCTTGGTCTGGACTTAACAGCAACTATCAGTCATAAGCATTGTGTTGCACTGGAAAAATGTAGAAATAATGAGTTCAGTGACACTGCAGAAAATAATCTCACCTCAATTAATAATCTTAAATTTAATTAAAAGCTCACCTGGATAATTGCATCACATTCTTCCCTCAATCAATGCTTCTTCCCAATATGTAGTGGAATTTTGCTTCTTGCTGTATTACATGCAAAGCTGCAGGTTCTCTTTTTGTTAAGAGCCTTTTGCAGAGGTTGAACAAGGATGTGAAAAATGTACTTGATATGCAAACATATTCTTAAAAACCAACCAACCAACCAACCAAACAAAACAAAACAAAAAACCCCAGAAAAATGTTTACCAAGTGCTGGAATCTAATCAAGTAAAACTAAAGTAAATGGAAATAACCGAAATATAGATACTATGGAATCTCGCCAGTAGTTCATACCCTTGTGAGTGGTGCCCCTGAGGTCCATGGTCTAATTTATTCTTGGTATAATTCCGTGATATATCTGACTCTTGAGACTTCTCTGTGGGATGCAAGTTCCAAGTCTCTATCAGTATTGAAAGTTGAATAGCAAATCAAGAAATACACAGTGAGAACTGGAAGAATTCACTGATATATATACATATTAAAGAATGAAGCCTTTTAAAGGCTATCATGTGCCACAATACATAGAATATATTCTTATTAAATGTCTAGTTGATACATGGCCATTTGCAAATGTTGTCTGTTACTGAAAGTATATTCATAACTTTTCCAGTGCAAAATCAGTAAATCTCTGCTGCATTTATTTTCCTCATCTGATCTGTCCTAGCTTTTGTGTGTAAATAAACCCAGGTTTTACACAGTGTTTCAGTGCTACTGCTATGTTTTCAGCCACATATATATTCATCATAAAAAGGTGTCTTTCTATTGTGTTGTGAAATTTGTATCCACAGACTTAAAACAATAATATCTTTTGTTTCATGTAGTAGTGACTTCAATAGATGCCAGAACATTTTCAAAGATATAGCAGTTTTCCTTCAGTTGCTTAAGTGTGTGACTGCAGAGAACAAGTCACGCTCTTTGTCATCATTTAATGTTTGCTGCACAATTAGTGACATTCTGGTTTCCAGCTAGCAGTTAAAATGTTCTCCATTCAACGAGAGAGTATTTATATCTCTTTTTGGAAAGAATGTAGTGGCAAATACAACACCATAATTTTTTTATTTCTCATTTTTATTATTTATATCCAAAATAAAACAGATTTTAATTGAGAAATAAAGGCAGTAAGACAAAATTCCTGCTTCAGTGAACTTGCATCTAATATATCGTCATGGCTTTGAACAGAGATGAATGCTGTGGACAAGAAAAGAATAATTTGTGGAGCTTTATGGTCAGCTCAGCATTCTCGAGAATCATTTTTTGTGTTTTTCAGCAAGTCCAGCACTTACCATATATGTTCATAATATTTACATACCATAATGTTCTTAGTTGTAAAAGCTCAGGGTCATATTGTCACATGCCTTGGAGGATTAGTGGGAAAGTTACTCACTTGTAGCTTGGTGCCTGCTTGTCTGCACATACATTGCAAAACAAAAGGAAATCCCCTTCAATTCAACTGATGCCAACTCTCCTTCCTAACAGTAAGAGAGAAGGTCGACTTTGGTGTAAGTCTACTAACTCAGGATTTATTAACATTTTGCTAAGTTTTCCAAGATGAATAAATTTGTATTAAAAAGAAGTCTTTCTTGGAGCACCTTGAAGATTTAGGAGCACAACTCCTACAAGTAAAGGATTTATAAACCCAGAATGCACAAGTTACATACTATTTAAAAGCATCCCAGGAAGCTTTCTTGATTGGTAGCCTCTCCCCCTTTCTTTACATCAAGAAGAGGCTGAGATGCAGCCAGAGCACGCTCTGCCATGCACCTGTGAGCACTCAGCCTTGCAGCACCGCTGGCGAGGCTGGAAGCTGTCCTTTAGGTATCTGGATGGACAGCAGGGTATCAGGAGGTGCAAGGTGACCTTGCAGGTGACCAATCCAGGAGCCTTTCCTTCCCAGCAGGAAAGGCTTCAACAGGTCTTTTTTTTCTAAGATGCCCCAGCAAATTTCTTACAAATCCTGTTTTGTACTTAAAAATAGCTTGAAAAACTCACTTTGAGCTCTGCCCTCTGATATGCTGAATGCTAAGGATGACAAAAAGCGTTGAAGGATATAATGGAAAGATCATATTATCATTGTTACAATCACTAACTTATGTGTTATGTATGTTTATGGCTTAGTTCATTATTGCCAGACACCTTGCTTTCAGTTAATATTATCACAAACTTTAAAATTTATAACCAGTCATATTCACATCATGTAACTGGTGAATCAATATCTCTGCATCCACACAAGTGTTAAAAATTTTGTAGATGTACATAGTTGTTCCTCTCTGTTCTTGCTTGTGTTTGAGTTTAAAAAAAAGCAAACACCGAGTATTTTCTGCCTTTCTTTTCCTCTCCTCCCTCTCCCTTCCCTTTCCTTCTGATGGTGGTATTACTTATCTACATTTCTTTCTTGGATAGTTCCCTGGCAATCCCTTTTGCGGTACAAGATGAAAAGCATGGAGAAATCATCTCAGAAGAATTACTGGAGCTTTTCTCACCCCTGAAAAAGAGAATTAAAACAACTGTAACATCAATGAAATTGACTGTGATGCTGCCAAACAGAAATTATTATTACAAGGCCTTTAGCTGTTAGCATAATGAAATAGATCTTGGATTACTGTTACCCAAAACAGCCTTTAATGGAAAAAGAGCCACACCCTGCTAATGTCTCTGAACTTAAGGGATGCAAAAAAACAATGATAAGGGAGACCACACAATTCTATACAGAGTCCTGTGTTCCAGAAGTTTAACAAATAAGGGCATTGCAGAGCAAATCCTGCTGGTAGTTCTCATAAGTAAAAGATGACTTCATTTATTATTTTGCAGAATGACATTCTCTTGCTCAAGTAATTAGTACTTATGTTGGAGGAGTCAGCTCATGATACGGTCCTAAAAGCTTACATTTTTTGAGCACTTATTCCAGATTACATGATGATTGAAGGGGAACTAAAATGAACTGATTTTTAAACATCCCAAGTGATCATTCTCCCTTTGAAAACTCTATTCTGCAGACACTTTCAGGCCCCCAAAAGACATGTCCTTACAGTGACCTTACAGCTATGCAATGGATGCTTATAATGACATCATAAAGAGGCCACTACATTCCAGAATAATTTGCTATCTACTAGTAAGTATTAATCTACTGTCATTAAAATGGGAGCAGAATGACCACATCTGTGTCAGTCAGGCCTTTGGAGACCGTGTTAATGTCTGCAGTGAAACTGTGACAAGTAAAGGTCAGCGACACATAACCTCATGCATACATATTATTTTAGTTACTGTGCTGATGCCATGCTAGCAGTTAGTGTGAACATTGTCTCATAATGTACCTGCAGTGCTCAGACTTTTTCCTGTTGCCTTTAACTCTGCAATTGCTGTAAACAAGCTGGGTAGATGGAAATTCCCTCCAAGCTTCTTGGCATCTTCCTATTTTTTATCCTTTTTCTATCAACTTTCATGCATTCTTTCTTTGCATGGTTTGAGCCGAGAAGCCCTTTTTAATTAGACTATAGTGATCTGATCACCACAGGTGCAAGTTAGGAATTTTTTCCTGGAGGGTAGTGTTGTAGACTTACCCAAGAGGGATAATACTTCACTTTTTTTACCTTTCTTTCACAAATCAGGTGTTGGACTCACTAGGCAAGACTTCATGGGCCAATGGTTTGATCTGATGAGGCAAGTTGTATGTGCCTACTTACATTGCATGGCTGCCATTTGACTGAAATCATTAAAATGTACCTGAAACTGAGGAGCACATGAGGAATCTTGAATACCTAGTGTTACTGGGGGGGGGGGGGGG
>JAWWEU010000111.1:19224046-19260400 GCA_035583155.1 Acropternis orthonyx | reverse complement strand
TACAGGTGGATTTTGTATTGTCACCTCGCTTGTACCTTCCCTTTCCCCAAACCCCTGTTGTAAAACCCCTTTTCCCACTGGCCCCTGTTAAACCTTACCCCATTGGTTCTAACCTGGGTCCCCTTTTCATAGTAAAATGACCCCTTTCCCTTGAAAAGCCCGGTAGCACCGGAAATAAACTCTCTTTGCCTCTCCTCTCTCCTTCAGTCCTGTGCCACTGCTCCTGATCCCCTGGGGAACCACGTGGAGGGGGGAAGGGCAGAGAGCATGGTCCCTGGTAAGGAATGCAGCGCCAGTGCCAGGGGGAAACCCACCACCCGCTATAGATACCCAAACATGACACCTCTTAAACTTAAGACCAAATGTCTTCTAGACAAGCCCAGATCAGGCACACCCCAAATATGTCAATAGATATATGCTAAATCACCTGAACCCAAAAGCAATTTTCATGTTTGATATGCACTGTGAAGTTGCTTATACTCATAACACCAATTGTAACATTTGAACCTTTCTTACATTTTTCACATATTTCCAAGGACTTCAAAATATTTTGGACATATTAATCAAATTTCTTAGTGTTTCAAGGAGGTATTAACTCACTGAGGAATGAGCTGCCTATGTTCTTCTTTTCAGGAGGATATTTTTCTTTTAAGACAGTGCTGAGTTGTTGATCTACTCAAATGCTGACTAGATCTCCATAAAACACCAGCTAGTTTCCATTGTTTCTGGCTATTGCTCAGAATTTGTCAGGTTTTCTCATATGTTTATATAACTTTCACCCCTTGCAGGAACTGAGGAGACTGACCAAAAGGACTAAAATTTGTAAAAAAATTGTAAGTGAGTTTTTTAAACATGTTCTTGCAAGCTGCTAAGTGTTCTTTTTAAGTGGAAAAACCACCATCAAAAATTACAGGCAATAATCAGTTCCTCTGAGAGTTGTTTGTTTAACTTGAGTTTACTTTTAACAGGTGTTCCCATAAGCAGGAGAGACTTTATTCCCTTTTTTGATTTAGTATTCCCAGATTTAATACTCTGCATTTCTTCAGACTAAATTGTGTCGTGTACCAACTGACCTAGTGCGCAGAAAGGCTTTGTTGGTGCAATTGCTCCTCATTATTTGATCCCAACTTTTGGTCTATATCTTGCTATCAATAATTTATTTTTTTGTTATTACACTGTTGAAATAATTGATTGGACTGCTACCCTTGAACAGTTCTGAGTAAAATATGAGTAACACCAAAATTCACCAAATTCAACACAGCAGACAAAGAAGAAAAGTTCACTGTGCCCAAACCACTTCTGGCAAAAAAGCCCAAGTTTCCAAAAGAATTACCACAGCTAGGCTAAATGTTGTGGCTGCATTTAAACACCAGCACAAAACTGCACCTGCAAAAGGAAGGAATGAGGCTACAAACTGGGGGATGTTACTTCATCTGGCATTCAGCTGCTGACACCATCTGCTGGATTTTTGTTCCTGGAGGGATCTCACTATAAACCTAGTCCAAAACAACACTTTCCTTACACTGACACACTTATACCCAAATTCTTGAACTGACTTGGTGTCCACATCCTAAGGCAGCAATAAGGAAGGAAGGGGAGGAGACTTTTCTCTAAAGAGGGACTCAAATGAATACCTCAGCAGATAAAATGTTCTCTTGCAGAGGTCCTGGCCCCCAGAAAACACAGTGATGGATAACTGACAGCTTCAGCACCACCTATGCGTAACAGATAAAATTAGAAGGTGGCTTATTAGTGATCCTGGTACACTTTGCTTAAGCTGCTGGCTTTCTCAAGTGTGGGTGTTCCTGATCCTCTTGTTTATACACATAATATTTAGGAAAGCTGTGTCTTCCCAAGGGTCCCATTTCAGTAACAGGGGTCAATGGTGATTGAAGTCAATGGGATTTCAAAATATGCCTAAAGATAAACACATGCTTTTGTTCATTGCTCAGTCAGAGCCAGCATGAATGGTGCCGTTCAGCATTTCTAATCAATAAACTCTCATGTTTTGGAGACATATAATATCTGATTATGCTCTGTATCTGCTCTCTGCCTTCAGAGTCTGTAGAACTCCTTCTATTTGTCCTTTTATTTTTAGGAGTACATTTTTAGTTAAAAGCCTGATATGCTGATCTGAGAAAATATTCTGAGATATTTAATGACCGAAATTGATTATCCACTCTATTTTATTTACAGCTCACATTTGGCCTTTCAAAGTCCTCATTTCCAGAACCTCTCGCATTTTCTGCTCCATGAATTCTTAATGAGTTCCAGTTGAAAGTGCTACAGATCCACATTTGGATCATAAAACCCCTCTGAAATGTACCGTATGGCTTCCCTGAAGCCGCCACTCCACCCCGCTGCTTTGGCCTCCCCCCCTTTTGCTAAATGTTGGCAATTTCACCAGCAGTCAGGCTGACCCACTATGTTTTAAAATCCTTTTAATCCTCTTTATAGTAACAGAAACGTTTGAGATTGATCTTTGAAGGCTTTGTACAGTGCAGAACAGCTGCAGGTTGGAGCACCATGCTAGCAAACACCCCGCATGAGTCTGACGTGGTCTGGCACGCCAGGGCCCCGCTGCACCTTCACCTCCACACCCCATTCCTTCACCCCTAAATCTGCTTTATCAAGTGGCCTCCCAGCCCAGGAACTGAAGTCATCTCACAGGTGACACTAAAAATTGTTGAATGCGCTGACTGAAAACCGAATGCATGGATGGTCCTTCTACACTGCGTGATCTGCTGCTTGGGCCGGCACAGAGCTATCCTTCCTTCTGCTCTGACCCTGGAGACGTGAGAGTTTGGCTAACCTGAAATACAGGGTGAGATCCAGGCTTCCATCCGCACTTGTAAAAATATCCTCTGTAACAACCTGAAGCACCTGTGACTTTAGACATTACTCCAAAAAAAAAAAAAAAACTTGCAAACATGCAGAGGGAATGAATTTGGTTAGAAGTAAAGGTTCCAGAAACTTTTAAAGCCTTTTAAGAAATGTCACTACAAGAGATGTCCTCTATTTCCTTAGGTTTCTCTGCTGTCTTTGAGATATTTGCCTTCAGTATTTTATCTCTATGTTCATCTTTTCCTTTAGAAAGACTCTAGCATACCAAAATTTGAATCTATTAAAGCATTAACTCAGAAACCGCTCTGAGAAGGAGATAAGGAGAGAAAGTCAAGACATGAAGAAAAGCAACCTGTGCGGAAAGACATAAACCCACAATTACATGAGGAAATCCACTCCGGTATCCTACAACCAATAAAGAAGGTAATTTAGTGCAGGGGACATGCAAGGAAGCCACATCTGCATTTGTGAAGACTAACAGCTCACACAGGAGGGTTCACAGCTCCCCTGACACATGCATCCCTTCCCCAAATCAGTAGAAAAGGCTTTTTTTTTTTTTTTTTTGCAATTTATTTTACTTTTTGGGAATACTATAAAGTCCAGTGAATCATGAGCTTACATCAAATGCTTTGAGATTCTCTGAGGACAAGGAGTACAGAAGTGCAAAATGCAACCATTACAAAGGCTACAGGCACTGATGGATCCTGAAACAGTGGAAACTGGTGGGGCTCCAGTCACGTAGAGAAAGGGGGAAAAAAAGGTTGGTTTGTTTTATGTACTGCTGACAAGCATGGCACTGGTTATCCTGGGGAGAGCAAATGTACATCACATAGGAGGGCAATAAAGAGCTTTGGCTGGTTGTCAGTGTTCCTTCCACATCCCCTCCTCAGCTTGTGGGAGTCAAATGTTCCCAAACTGATAAGAGCTCAATGTGAAAATTAACTTTCATTACACCCTGAGTCTGCTTAAAAAGTCTTTTTAGTGAGAAACAGCTATAAAATGCCAGCTGTATTTGACCTCTTGAATTCCTAGTTCACCAACACATGATTAACAATAAATAATCATTTAATTCATGAAGCACTCTTAAACCAACACTAAAATGTGTAAATGAATTTTTACTGGCCTGAAACTACCCTTGAACAGAAAATACTAAGTGGCTTGAAACAAAATAGAAAAGTAATGAAGTATTGGGCTACATTTTGCTTGTATTTACCCTGGTGAAAAAATGGATTTGTAATTCTAATCCACTTTTATGTAAACCTACAATCTTTTTTTTCCCCTCGATTTTTTTTTGGGGCAGGGGGGTGGGGGGGTGGAAGTTGCAGGTTTGCCAGTTTAGACAAGTGAATTCCCACCAAAAGTGAGTTGGGGATGACAAAAAATTGGGTTAGGTCTACTTTTTTGCAGGCACTCTTGAAAGAGAGTCTCCTGTGACTTGCACCAGTAAATGGGTTTCCAGGAACTAGGGTGATCTGCTCAGTGCCGAGCCTTGGTGTTCCTCTGCCAAAGGGTGTGACAAGTTTTGGAGAGACCATGGCTTCCACTGGCAAAAGATTTTTAAAATTATGCCTTTGGGATTTTCAGACTGTCCAGAAAAGTGTGCATCCAAACTTTCCCATTTCCAAACTGCAAGGTGGCCATGAGTTTTTCTTTAAGAAAAGGAGATAAACGGTTGAGATTGTGCAATTTCTCTCCAGGTTCATTAGCTGCCAGAAGTGCTCCAGATCACACAGGTTTTGATTCAAAGCTCTTTCTTTTTTATTTCTGATTGGAGATCTATGGTCATGCCCTTTACATACTCAGGGTTGAAATGCCTTTTTGTATAAACAGGCACACAGCGTAAAACCCAGAAACTCCTACCAAATTTCCAAAACACAAAGCACAAATCTTTCGCTTGGAAGTTGCTTAAGATAAAAGTCCCTCTTTTGAGGGGCTGCACCTCTAGATTTCTTTCTGACAAATGCAATCACTGATGAAACTCTGTTTTCTGATGGAAAAAAAAAAAAAAAGGCAAAACAAAACCCAAACCAGAACACTTTCAGTCAGCTATAACTGAACACATAAGCAGCAGACTGAGCCAGGCAAAGAGGAACACCGGTTCCAGCTGAGCCAGGAGGAGGTGATTTTAGTGACACTATTTAGGTGAGGCCAGTAACACTCAGTCCTTCTACTTGTGTGAGCTGCAGCCAATGCTGCAAATGCATCTCCACAGTGAGTAATGACTGACATGCTGTTCAGTGAGATCTCAGAATCCCCTGCTTTTGAGCTACCTCGAGGAATTTGCATGCATGCTTATATAAATAAAGGGGTGCTTTGAAAGTATATCTTTGTGCCAAGCCTTTACCAATTTTTTTCTGCAGTTGCTATGGAGTCTCTGCTGAATTGTACATCGTAGTGTTCGGGTCACTGGAGCTGCTGCCCCACACGGGTCCGTCATCTCAAAGAGCTATTGTATTCAGTTGACATCTGTGAATGGCAGAGAGAAATGAGATGAAGATAGATTTATTTCACTCTGATTTTATTTCTCATATTTTCTCGCTGAAGTAGTACCTAAATGGCACAGCTCTGACTGGAAGGAAATGTGATATCAAAGAACAGAAGTGTAGAAATTGAAAAGCAATCCTGTGCTTCTTTATGTGGCTTCTGGTTCTGTTTAAGAAACAACCTGGAATATAGCAATGAAAATCATTAGCAGTACATCTCTCCTAAAAATCTTAATCATTTGAAGCAAAATCTAAAGCCTGCCCAAATCTTGAGAAAATTTGGATCAGAGTCCAAATTTCAGGACATAGGTCCCTCCAGTCATGCAGAATGCTTCAATAGAAACACATTCTGTAGGATGAATAAAAATGTCTGAAACACCTGCCTGATATTCAAGATCATGCACTAACAATCTGGGTAAACTCTATCTTGCCAGTATTAAAACCAGAAAATATGACTTACCTCTGTGTATCCTCCGTCACATCATCGCATCCCAAGAAATTAAGGAGACAAAGAGGATTGAAAGGGATGTTTCTACACCCTTCCTCCTTGTTTCTCTGAATAGCTCATAATTCAACCAAATTTGTCCCTAACTGAAATTAATAACCTTCCTTCCATATTTAAAGAGTTTATACTTGTTTCTTTAATATACTTCCTCTAAGGATTTGCCAGCTTCCTAAGTTGCTTGCCCTTAGACATCTTTTTCTCCATCTGTAATTCTGAATGTGTTTATTTTACAAGTGAAACAAAATTCTTAAGTGACCTAAGGAAAGGCAATCTTTTAGATTAAACAAGTGCTCAGCTGTGCATATAGGAATAGTGATAGATATGAATAAAAACATGAGCATGTAGGCAATATATTAGTGTAGCTGATGTTATAGTGAATCCATACTCTGCTCCTAACTAAGACCATGAGAAACAATAAAACCACACAGTACAAACACAGAAACTTAAATCATGCTCCTTGAAAAGTTTGCCAATGTTCATGAATCTTTTGAACCAACCTGGGCCTATTTTGAAATGAACACAAAACATGATTTTGTATTGAAACCAGGTGCAACTCAGAGGTTTTTGTTATTTGGGGTTCATTTGGACTTGAAACTTGAAGCTGAATACAAAGGGTGGAACACAAAAGTCATCCAGCTGAAGAAAATCTTTCTGATATGACCAAGGAGAAATCACAGATTTTTCTTTTTTCTTTTTATTTCTTTTTTTTTTCCCAATCAATCAAGGCATGTATGCTGTTAGACTGTGAATAATATGGTATGACTGCATACATGTTTTTGCAGAGTGTTCTGAAAGAAGGCACAGTAGGGAAACAAAAGTAGCTGAGACGTCTTATCCATGAAGAGCCTCCATCTGTATCACCGAAGGACATATGCCTTCCTGTTATCTGTTGGGTATAATCAAGGCAGACAAGAGCCTCAAAGTCCAAAGTTCTGCATTGCCCTCATCAGAGAAAACTATAAGCTGTCACTTGTGATAGAGAAACAGAAGGAATAAAGTTGTTCTGAGAAGCTCAGCACTCAGACTGTCCAAAGAGTAGGAGTCACCAGTGACCATAAATCTGTAACAATATGATTGTAGGCTTGTGCCAAATTACAGAGGGTACATAAACAAGGACATGGCTTTGTGCAGTTGGAGGCCTCTAAACTTTAGTCCAAAAGTCTTGACTCTGCTAGAAATGAACTCCCTTTGCTCTCACTTTCTCAATCTACAAAATAGCTTTCATGATACAAAGAAGATATTGTAAGGCATTTTAAGATCCTTACCAAGAAGCAGAGTATAAGACATAACACAGAATAAAATAGTAAAATCCCTAAAATATGCAATTCACAGTTGCTGAGGTAAAGAGTTACTTTTGTGTTCTTCTCTTTTTCATAAGAGATGGAAGAGGAACTTAAAGGCAAATATTTTTTATTTTTGATCTTCTTGATAGTCATGCGAGAACAGTGATGGGGTTGGGTTTTTTGTGGGTTTTGTTTGTTTTTTTTTATTTTGTTTTGTTTGTTTGCTTGGGGTTTTTGTTCGTTTGTTTGTTTGTTTTTAAGTAAATGAACAATCCACAATCCACAAACTAAACAGCATTTTCTGAAGGAGCTTTCAGAAGGCAAACTAGTAGATGAACAGGGGTCTGACCAAAAAAAGATTCGGAATGCAAAACTATTTCCACCAGAGATTATGTTTTTTCACCAACTCCTACATTAAACAAGGAGAACTTTAAGTATGTCTTTGAACAGTAACTGCTGCACATTTTACCACACAAGAGAAGACAAGGCCAGAAGAAATCCCACTAATTTTCAGTACCATGAAACCCCTAAAGTGAAGGCTCTGGGGAACAGTTCAGTTCATTGCCATGAAAGCAAACACAGGAGAGAAAACTCTTTGGAACCTTTTCCTACCACACACAGCTAAAGGCACATGATTGTGGGAGAGAACTTGATCAACTTTTTAAAACTTTTAATGACATGATTCTAGTGTTTGTAAAAGGTACTGGATTAAGATATCCCTGCAGATGGCAAGGACCCTGCCAGGCCAATTTTCCCATGATGTCTCCTGGGTAGTTTGCAGATCTGCCTAGCCAGCAAAAGTAAGCCAAATCCATTATATTAATTTCATAAAAACATTCAAAGAGGAACCAGGTGACCCAGGTTAACCTTCACATCTCAGTCTCTGCAAAGCTTAAAACAAGCTCAAATCAAAGGCTGTCCTTGCCTCTCAGTGTATTTATTTTTCTTAGATACTGATTTCTGCATCCAAAGTTCTCAAAAAATCCATGTGTTCAGATCTGCAGCACTAGTTCATATCCACCTCTTTACATAGTGATCTTTCTAGCCTAAAAGAGTAAAAACAAAGAGCTCACCAATATAAAATGATCAAAGCTGGTGGCAAACATTTGTCGCTAATATAATTTGTGACGGGATTTCATCAGTCTCCCTCCATAACTAAAAGAGATAAGAAGTTAGATAGACTTTGTGTATTTAAATGGAAGTAACCAAATAGAAGTAATTAATAGAGATAACAAGCTTAATTCTTATTGCATGGAATCTGGCTTCATGCTGAGCAGATACAATAAACTCTCAGGAATGACTTTGCATTTGCAGTTTTATAGCTCTTAACATATGATGGGATCAAAGCACTTTTCAATCTAAAAAGTGACTATTATGGCAGCAGAATTGTGTTTTCCCTAAGGATGGTGACCTATGAGCAGTTTGGGGTTCCTTTATCACACCATGACCTTCTGCCTAACCTGGCATTGCTGACAAGGAGACAAGAGTGAGAGGATCCCACATAACAGTGATGGTGTGTCTCAGTCCTCCCAGTTATCCAAGTACATTATCATCAAGACTCGTGTATAAATATCTGAGGTGAGTGCTCATAGGATTTGATATCTGATTAGCATTAGCAGATGTGTAAGGAACTGAGGAAGTTACAAGATCAATTTTCACTTTTCTGCTCATCTGTCTCCTGAGTTGCTTTCTTATTCTTTCCAGTGGTTTCCTTCCCCTTCTTTCCACATCCTTTTTCTCCCTCCTGCATTGTACCAAATGGGGAATGTCTATGCAGCTGAGCTCTGCCCCAGTGCCCAGAAGTGGAGGACATAAATTTTAAAGGATAATTAAAAGGTAATCCCATAGACTGATTACTACTTACTGAACCCTTCTCTCAATCCAGAAGACAAATCAAAAGTGTCAGTTTATGAACCTCATTATTTTAAGTCAGTCTTCTGAAGGCTTGATTGATTTTTTTTGCATTTGGTGTTATCAGTGCTGTCAGTGGAACAGTAAGAGCTCCCAGCTGTTGTAGCCACCGAGCTTCCCAAAATGGAGGGTGAGTTTGGGGCTGGGGGATGTTGTCTCTTTTGTTGTTGATTTTGTTGGTTTTTTTTTTAATGATTTCCCATGCTCACATACAAGACCAACATAAAAGGCATGAGTCTTCACTCACACATACTATGCAGTAATGAGAAAAGTTCAGGACAGTGACTGTTTTGCTGGACAACAAAAGTACTGACAAACTAGACAAAGAGCACAGAAGGATTGAAAAAAGCCTCTGATTCAAAGCAAATATTTTTATTTGAATTTTCAAATGAATGTACTTTTACTGCATTCCTTCCCTTCTGGGCTCATTTTCCATAAACACGCTAGTGAATGAACTTTATAAACAGGAATACTTGCTAAAAGCTAATTTTAGAGAATGGGTTTTCAACTGCTCTCCAAAAGCAAATTCCAACCCAAACTTTAATACGAATTTTACACTTTAGTGATACAATTTGGTCACACTTGGCCTGCCTAAATCCGCTACTGTTGACCCAGCTACAGCAAGTGCCTTCCCCAGCCTCCTCCCCATCTCTGCTCCCTGTCACTGTGGCCACTAAAGGAAACTCTCCTGACCTTCAAGTCCTGCCAGTTCAGCTCTGCTTCCCTTTGCTCCCTAGCTCAGATCTATGATAAGGTTATGGTGTAAAGAATAACATGAAACTTCTCACAGTTTGAATTAAAAACAAAACAAAACAAAACAAAAAAAAAACAAACAAACAAACAAAAAAAAAACAAAAACCAAAAACCCCCAAACCAAAACAAACCCAAAATACTGACATGCATAGGATTGGGCAAGGGATTAAAGAAATTCTGAATTATTTAGCCTAGAAGATCTGACAGGTCAGTAACTTCTGGCAAAAATAAAGGGACAAGCAGTCAGGAATGGCCTAGAAGTGGTAACATGTAACACAGGTCAGCAGTACTTCCTCTGTGATACTTTGATTGCATGCTTAGAAACATGAACTTCCTGGTGAGTTTTGTAAGCCATTGCATTGGGGAGTAGAGCTAAAACCATATAAGAAAATCTGCAACTCTCTGCAAAGAAGAGTTTTTCCCTAATGGGTTGTTGTTCAAATGCATCTAAAATGTTGATTTTGCAAAGAAACACATAAAGAACATAAATTATGGTAAGAGTCAACACGTGAGCATAAAAGTATCAATGCCAACTGATAAATTGCTATTGATTAGTTGTCTAGCTCTAAAGAAAGGTTGCTTCAGTCACCTCTCACGGGTTGTTAGATCAGCTTCTCTCTGTTTCCACAAGAGGTAGATAAATGGCCAGCTGGTGGAAATCTACACACACCTTAGTGTCCCCAGAGTGTCAAGACATAATGTATCTTCTGTCTCACCTTAAACCCATCTCTAATAAGATGACTAAAAATGAATCTGCCCTAAGGTTTAGAGACATTGAGCAGTATAAATAATATGAAAGTAATGAAAGAAGTTTGCAATGGAACCACAACTGTGAGAAAATCAGTTAAAGAAAGTAAAATCCCAGCTCTGCTCTTAACTCACTGTGTGGTCTTGGGCAAGCCACAAAGGGCCATGTTTTGAACATCTTACTCACACCAGTAACCAACTCCTTGCAAAGCATTTCTACTTAAAGTTGCAGTTCCCAAAACTTGCACTCAAACTATGGAAACAGCATGAACATGGATCTACTTACATGAGGATAAGCTTTGCAGTCTGTTCCTGAGTTGTCTTTGACTCCATCCATAAAAAGCAGAGAAAAGCTGCTACCTCTGTGAGAATGGTGTTGCTGAGATTCAGTCTAATTAGTAAATGTTTGTACAGCTCTTGGAAAATGTAAAGTGCAAAGTAAGTGCTATGCAGCTGGAGCACATGTAGTTTAAACCTAATCTCCCAGCTTTGAATTTGCAGACTTTTTTAAGTAGCTGCAACATGTGTGTGAAAGGAGAATAAAGGACTGTCAGGATCTCCTCTCTAGTGGGATCAAAGACTCTATAAAAGAACACAGCACATGCTATTTTTACTTGTGTTTCTGTTTCCCTGCCATGTTATCAAGAGAGTGGCCTGCCACAAGCCACAGACATTGCTCCACAAATCTTTTAGTGTGCTGGGAAGTCCCAGGGATAGTTTTGCACATCGTCGTTATTACATAGTGTGGGTCCAACAGCAGTATATTTTACATATTCCAAATCTTTTCCATATATTTGGCACTGCCATACCTTAGTCCTCTAGATTTTGCTCCACCTTTCTTGTTTTCCTAATACGGTTAATGCTACCCAGCTGTTTGCAGTCAGCTTTAAAAACTATAACTAAATTAGCATTCCTGCTGAAGCTTATTCCCTGAGTATATATTCCCTACATTACTGATGTTCTCCATGCATTTTTTGACATTCAAGTAGGGCTTCACTTTTATTTGCACAGTGTAATGTTTCAAAAAATAACAGTCATTTGAAAAAAAAAAAAAAAAAAAAAGAATAGATGGGCCTGGAGAAAAACTCTGGATCCAAACAGTCCCTGGATGCTGGAGAAATTTACATCTAGGCTGGATTAGAAATGTGGAAGTAAAACCTCATTTGTCAGATTCCCTGTCCTTCTGTCAAACTGTAAGTTCTTACAGCATGCATTCCCTAGTAATGGCAAAGTGAGACCTTCCCCAATAATAAATTAGGGGGATAAGTTCAATGACAATTATTTAATAGAAAACTTACATATTTAAACTCCAAAGCTGAAATTCTGTTCTGCACGGTTGAACCCAGGAATGCATTTTGGCATCTTTAAATGAAACACAGTTATCACCCATACTGTGAAAACCGGAGTGGTGAGAGCCCCTGGAGGCAGCCGGTTATTCCTGATCCTCTGTGTAACCTGCAGAGGTCCTGGCAGTGCAGGGTGTAGCCCTACAGCCATGCAGTATCTGTGCTGCTACTTCTCCCTCAGGGGCAGACCCACCGGTGCCCTTAGGATCTCTTTCACGCAGGTTTGTCATTAGGTGGAATGTTAGCTTGGGTTATTGGTTCAGATCCTTCAGGACTGAATTCTAAAGCAAAGATATATTTTGGTAATACCATGGTATCAGAATGTATGATTTTCTTGGCAAGTGGCAATTTAAACAATCTCACAATATTTAATACAGTCCTACCTGGATTTTTAAATGTACAAAAAATTAAATCCTTTTTTAAATATTCAACCTCCATGCAGTTCTCTTCCCCCTGTAAATATCTGCCTTGGATGGGGCTTAAAGATTATTCAGCAGAATTGCTCACCCTCCTGTGCCTGACTTCTGCAAATTTCTTCGCTTTCCTTGTTCACTCTTATTTGTAGAAAACAAATTTCCTCTCCTGTCCTGTGTTCAGAACCTGTGCCGGTGGTGAGCGTGTTTCCCACTTCCCGTTGCGAGCCCAGGGGCAGCGAGGTAAGTTGGCCCCTGCACTCCTGGGAAGGTCTGAACCCCTCTCCAAGAAACATCTTAATGAAGGGGCAGGCAGAAGGGAATTAAAAATGCATGGACACAAAACAAACCAGCCCCCAGCAAGCTCCTGCTGGTAGGCTGCACACTGGCCTCCGATTCAGCGGGATATCCGAGCAGGGGCTAACTAATGATTTCACTGATGGAGAGAGGAGTCTGTGTGTGTCGAGAGTTCACTGCGTGCTGAAAGCATTTGTTCAGTCGAGTTTCAAAGGTCTCCTCTGTCATCTGCGGCATTGAGGGTCGGATTATTAATTTAATGGAGTGGTTGTGCTATGCAAGGAAGTGGAAAAAATCCGCTTCCACCTTGGCCAGAGCAGTAAAGCCTGCAGCAGCCTTACACATTTTTTCATCACTGGCAGCCCCTGAGAGAAGCAGAATTGTGTCTCCACTGCTTCTCACCCTGAAAGTTAGTGTCATTCCTGGCATGATCCTTCCTCCTCTTTTTGCCAGTAGGAAAACACGGATTGCAGCAGACTTCTTGTTTATCCATTGTTGATCCCAGCACAGCCTGCTTTCACAAGCCATCTGTGGATCCAACACAAGCATCACGACTGCAGAGCACTAAATGTGTACGTTTGGGTCTCATGTATTTAATTCCAGCTTTTGTTTGAAGGTCTTTAGGCAGGGGAAGGGGTGGATAATTATACAGTGGGAAGGGGGATCAGGCAAGCAGTTAATACTAATTTCGTAGGAGAGAGATACTTGGAAAGCAATGGTACTGAAACAGACCTAATGGACATTAAATTAGATATGAAATTTCCATCTGCTAAAATGGCAAAAAGCCCCATGCAAGTATGGGATGCATTTACAGACAATTCATGTCGCAGGCCAAAAAAAAGGAAAGTTTCTTACTTTAAATGGCAAAGTACCAACAATGGCATAATACCTAGAAAGCTACAGTCAGCGCTTGACATTATTGCATTCAAAGACTTCAGAGAAAATTAACAAAAATGAAGAAAGGCTGGAAGAATTAGTCTACAAAAAGTGTTAGTGACTGTGTGCATGTTAGGAGGATGCAGACAATCCACACGAGCACAGCCCTGAGAATGCCCAACATAACCCAGGCCACCAAATCCGATCCATCTCCAATCCCATAGTGAAAAGAATTCAGAGGTGTGGAGTCCCCCTCCACAAAGCCGAGCAGGAGCAGACCTAGATGAAAAATCACAGTTTTTCAGCAGAAAATATTGAGAAAATAGAGCTGTTTTTTAGTGTTTCCAAGAAACAGTAGTCCAGTCTCCTTGTATAGAAGAGGAATCCAGAGATTTGCTCTGCAGATAGAGTGCTGAATTCATTGACCACAAATATTTGATGTGTGTAACTCTAATTACAACTTTTCAAAATAAAAAGAAGTGCCTGAAAATTCCAGGAAAATACTCTATTCTTTCTCTTTTATCACTTTTAAACATAACACATACCTCAGTTTCTTTTTGTGTTTGCCCCTGCCACAATACCTTGTCACTGCATGTTTTTCCTGCTCATTTTATAGCCATTTCTCCCTTCCAACAAAACGAGAGCACAGAGTCATCCTCTGCAGTAGTCCAAAATATTCAACTCTGTCATGAATCCTGTCCTCACTTGACCTAAAGATTTAATGGGTGCAGATAATTAAGTATATTCCAGTACTAGCACAATATGGGTGGTAATTAGTCTTGTGTTTGAAGGATATATTCTATGTCCCAGGCTCTTTCCTTGTGGCTGTCCATTTGGCAAAGCATAGTGGCACAGTTTATTTCCATTACTGTATAACCTAGCTTAGGAAAACTAACAGAAACACAAGATAAATGTGTTTTTGCTGTTTTTTCATACTTCAGGAAGATCATTAAGTCACAGGCAAACACAATGCTAAAGGTGCTTTGGAGGCAAGGACATCTGACTTCAAACTATTTTTGTACCACGCATTTTAAGCCAAAACTGAAGCCAGTGACGTGCATTCTGATGAAATTTGCACTTGGCCCGCTAATTATGAAAGCTATCACAGGATATGCTACTCACTAATAGGAAATAATAAATAACTGTATCAACGCAAAAGTGTTTCCTGTACTGCTAATTACACCAGCAAAACTCTTTTCAGTTAGAGGAAATGATCTTTTCAAAGAAAAGTAACATTTCTGGCCTAATTGATAAAAATATTAACTGAGTGAGGTCAGGAAATGAAGGCCCTGTCCCTTGGAGGGACATAGAAATGCTCTGTAGAGATGTTTCTGACGTGAGGTTCCCAAACCCAATAAGCAGGATTTCCTCAGTGACCTGGCAGACATTGGGAGGAACATACAGAAATGCTGAATGGGTTTTGACATTAAAATACGGACAGAAAGGAAAAACGGATTAAAAGAAGTTCATGCATGGAAATCATCATGGAATCAGCATGCAACATCTTTAAAATCCCTGACATGAATAAAAGCATTTTGAGGAGATAATTTAAAAGAATACTCTCTGGATCAAAATGAGCTATAGATGAAAACAGTTGTTGGTGTAGCAAAGAACAGAAATTGGCGTAACTTTTCCTATTCCAACGAAACTTCCAGAGGCTTGGAGTAGCTGAGCTGTCAAATTCCCTGGGGTTGTAGAGTGTGGAAGGAAATGGCCAAGAAGATCTGCCAAGGAATGAATCCATCACTATTGCCCATTCCCCATACTCCCTGTTCTCACATCACAAGTCATTGGAGAATGGCTTGCTGTACATTTTATTTCAGCCAGTTCCCATGTGAGTGGATAAAATGATCTGGTTTTCCAGTCATGCTTCCAGATTTTTGAGGAGTTGTACTGAAATTAGGATATTGTCCTGCAGTGTTTGGGAACGAGGCTGGAAGGAAGAGAATAAAGCATAAGCTCACGCCAACCAAAAACATTGGCCCCCAACTCATTATTTCCTATGTTCCTTCCTTCGTTGTTCATCCAGTCTATCATCCCACTGTGTCATCCTGTGACATGTGTTTCACATCCTATCCTTTCCAGATCTAAACTATTTTTACCCTTCTATTTCTTTCTACTGTCTTTCTTCCAGAAACTTGCCACCCTACACAGACTGAGCAAATGCACTCACACTGAGCGTCCTCAGAAAGGCTTCCAGAGTTGGCTTCCAAACTCTGATCACCCTCCCAGCTCAGAACTGACTTTCATAAATACACACCCTGTGTCTGCTTCTCTGTTCTGTTCTTCATCCTGGTGTGACGTAGGGAAAGTTCTACTAACATCAGCTATGTTACACTGGTAGAAAAATGACATGGGTGAGTGGAGTATCAGGTCCATCCATGAAATGATGTAATTTGTTTGTCTTCTTAAAATGAAATGGTCTTTCAAAGGCTTTGCTTTTGTTTTTTTTCCTGCTGGGTATCACATGGATCTTCCATTAATACTGACAATAGCAACAAGAACAGACTAATTCAAGCACTCAGTCATCTTAGGGTTTTTTTTATTATTGCTCTCAACATTCACTGTTGAGAGAAATGTGAACAGCAGGAAAATAACTCAAAATATTGCTTCACAAAGATTGATTCAAGTTGCTGCCCCGAAGATACTGCACCATATGGAAAATGTAACTGAGTAGCCGCCAAATTTGTTTAGTTTAAACAAGGGTAGGTAAGATCTAATAATGCATGGGATCATTTTGGCACATAGTACAGCCCTCCCAGACCCATTGCATTATGCCTATCATCAAGTTAGTTATCTAACAGCACTAAGTGGAACACCCTGACCCTTCTTATCCCTGTTAATCACTCTTAAGTAAATAATACCTCTTCGGAGAATAGTGATTCATATGCTGCAACCTAAGATACGGTCAAGCTGTGAACTGGTCTTCCTGCAATGATAGGTAAAGTCAAGGAGCAGAGATAAGGGAAGATTTTGTCAGACTATTATCACTACTTCACTTTTTAATTGCCTATAAAAGTTTTTTAAAGCAGCAGGGCAGCATTGAAGAACACAATCCTTTCTGTTTTCTTTCAAGACAGCCTCTAAACAGCTGTTCTGTTTCTCTCCCATCGTCACCTATTTAATTTTAAGATAAGGGATAATTAGGAATCATTTCCTCTGTGAAGCAGCTAGGAAAGGTTATATATCTCCAAAAGGTCCTTTGCTATTTCCTTTAAAAAAATTCAGACCAGGTCTTGGTTTCCTGAGGCATGCTTATAGACCTCATCATGCAGGTCAAAACCTGAGCAAGATATTGAGGAGTTTAGACATTTACTTTTCCACTTTTTTTTCTGCTTTCCTTTCCCAGGACCCAACCCTACTCAACACTGATACACTCCTGCATAACCACAGCTTGCCATAGATAGGACCAGGATTCGACTGAGCTGCTCCTGTCAGGATTTTGGAGAGCTGGGCAGTCAGTACCTCTCTTGTGATTTTAGAGCTCTTCACTGGGATATGGAGCTGAGGTGTATCTCTAACACACTTGCTAAGATGGCAGTCAGGGAGAGAAGTCACCCACAAGGGTTATCCACACCCCAGAGCACAATGTTATGCTGAATGGAAATCTACCTTGGATTGAGCTCGTGTGCACTGGGTGATCAGGTTGAAATACTTACTCAAGTCTTTAGGCTGGTGCAGCAGTGCTCACATACAGCAGTTCAAGGGCTGGTGACCCCTATGGTTATATGACTAAATTTTGCCCCTTCATTGTTTTATAGTAATGCCTGTTTCTTTTATGGAGAAAAAGCCAAGATTTCACTCCACAAAATGTTTAAGTCCATGTTCCAAGCTTCTCAGAAACCAGAGTCAATTTGTTCACATAAAGACAGATGAAGTGTGCAAGACAGGTGCTTTGCGATGGACAGGTCAGGAAGCTCCACTTTATGTGTTAGACAGATACATTAAAAATCTTATTTCTCAACCCACTGAAGGAAACACATTGTGCTGCAGGGAATAATGACTGTATTCTTTTGTTCTTTTATTCATGAGATACCATAAGTAAAGACTGTGCTGGAGCAGACCTGGCTGTGGATTTGATTTTGCTTTGACTTGCTTCCTCATGTGTTCCTGAGGCTGGGGGAAAGACTGGCACTTGATTTGACTTGCCTTCCCAAGGAGCAGGCTCAATATATTGAGATGTTTAACATTTGGATGCTTTTATTTCATCATTTGCCTTAGTACTTCAACCACGATGTCCATAGTTAGTTTTTGTAAAAGATTATGTCTAACAAGGCTGCTCAGCAAAGACCAAGAGGTCAAATGCCCGTCTGCTGTAAATCTGCAGTACCCCACTGAGGTCTACAAAATCAGTGGAGCTGGGCCACTTTACATCAGCTATCTGGGCTCTGGATTTGTCCTGAACCATATAAAGTCTTTAGAGGTGTTTGCAGTTCACTTGAAGACATTCATCTTCAGCACCTCAGTTAGAGGGCAATGATAATCTCTAAAGGCAGACCTAGAATTCTTTATTTCATGAGACATTGACACGGGGTAAGAGTGTGCCTTCAATAAGGTCTGGGAAACATATTTAACTGCTTTGGCAGAGAATCAGTTCTTTTTAAGTAACTAATGTTGAACGAAAATCTCCATATGACGCTTTCTTCTCCTATGGAAATTTTCTGCAGATGCCCATATTCCCCTTTTTTATCTATTTATTCATAATGATATACATAGAGCAATCCTAAAAGTTTCTCTAATGTTTTGTGGGGTTTTTTTTAACTCTTAAGTAGTTAAAAAAGTTTATCACCCTACTTATGTTACGTATTTTAAACATTAGTCAGGTTTACATGGAACTTGTAATACTTACGGTTCTATTTACCCTAGAATAAGGGGGGAGGGGAAGAAGAACCAAAATCTTGCTTTTATTTAATGGGTTAAAATTTTTCTTACATACTGAAGATTTTTAATAGTCCTTAGGAACAGATATTTAGCCTTATTTTATATTCCAATGCAGAGCAAAAGACGAAAGAACTAGAAGGACTCCACAAGAAACTTTGACTAGGCATTCTTTGAAAATCCACGAGAAAATGAAGGAGCTTCACCTATAGCACAACAGAACCATGTGACAATTAATTCGTTCACAGCACATCATGAAACTGAATCTACCCCATGTTAAGTACCACAAACCAGGCACATGAATGATTATAGTCCTATAAATTCATATACACAGGCAAGCACACACAAAATTGAGTTTGCTGAGCTTACAGAATACTTTGCGTTTCTTTAATTCCCTTTTATGTAAATAAAATGGAAAGTGCACACACAGTTCTTCACTGCTTGACACCATCACCATGCTCAAATAAATTGTTTTAGTATCTTTGAAACAACTTTTCTTTGTGTGTTTGTGCCTCCTCACATCCAGACTTCCTCTATCTTTTGGAATTGAATAAAAAAAATTCAATACTTTTATTGAGACATGCAACATTTCCCTTCCAAAAAGATGTTGTAAACAGTTTAGTGTCAGAGTATGAGCTTAAAAAATAACAAAGGAACATGTTTTTGAAGTTTTCAATCTTATCATGACCTTTGAAACTTTCTGGGTGGTGAACTCATTAAAAAGATGCCAAAATATAAGCTCAAGGCCTCAAATTTATTTAGTGCTATAGAAGCCTTCCATTCCAGGAGGAAAAGCATCACTAACTGGATGTGCATATCAAACACCAAACCAAACTGTGCTGTGCTAATGGTAATTCCTTTAATATCTAACAGTTAACAGGAAAATTCTGATTCAATGAAACAATTTTTTTTTAGATATTCTACATTTTTCCAAACTTTGTTTCTGCCAATAAGGTTACGCAATATATAGTTCAGATCAGAATTTCTACTGTCCACAACCAGCAACATGTGATGCAAATTAAAGGTGGGCAAATACATTCACATACAGAGAAGATGAACAAATCCAAACTTGAAACAAGAATTTACTCTAAGGTGCTCAAAATGTGCTTTCAGTTTTGGAATGTTTACTCTTTCATTTTCAATCCATTTTATGTTTCTTCATTCTTAATAGTCCGGCAAGTACAAGTGAATAAACATTGCAACACTGCTTTTTCAGATTATTTCTACTTGTCTCTTTTTATGACCAATACCATTGATTCTGACAGCAGTGCCAGTCTCAGTCCAACATTCATTTCTTCTCCCATTTAGCACTTTCTTCTTCATTATCCCTGATTCCATACACTCAGTCCTCAGATTTCACTAATTTACATCCTCTTGAGACTTATTGATTTAGGAATTACACACATTTTCTGCTTCCTTGGGAAATTCTGAGCACTTCTGTGCAACTCTAAACCTAAACTCCAAACAGTAACATTCATGAAGGTTGATTCAAACAAGCAAACAAGGACTTTCCCAAACTCTGGAATGTTTAAGAGGACCAATACAGTGCTCACTAGGTAAAAGAACAACACAAGAAAAAGGAAACCAAAGACGAGTGGAAAGAACGTAAGGTATAAATAAACCAAGTCCTCTCACTCCTTCCCTCCTCCACAAAAACTGTAGTGTGAGTAGAGGGATGGCAGATATTTCCTGGACTACATCTAGTTATACATTTTGCACGCAACCTCTTTCTTCCTTTTCCTCTGATCCTAAAATTTCAATTAAATTCAACATACGAATTGAACATTCAATTCTTCAGTAATTTTTTTTTCGCAGCTCTGGGTTGAACCAGCAGACTCCATAACAAGAATTGTTGCAGAAAGGAAAGCTTTGTGCAACCCTCTAAATATCTAGAATCAAAACCTCTCCTCTTCGAGGGAACTGTTGCAGAACCTGAATAGGAAATATTGGTCCAGAAATATTTTAATCCTTTCTGCCTGGGAAGAACCACATTGAAAGAAGCTACTTTTTTGTAGCAAACCCAGACAAAGAGTGGTCACACATCTTAGGGAATGCCATGGGAATATTCACGATCCATGGGAAGAAAATGCATGGAGAATTACACAGCTCAGGCTACTGGCATCCCTTGCAGCTCAAATGGGTGACAGGTAACTCCACAAATATCATCTCATTTCTCCTTAAATTTGCAGAACTGCACACGCAGGAGGTTTTTCTCCTCCTAGAAAGGACTCTTTTCATACAATTCCAGCTCTGTTGATTGGTGGGGCCCAAAAAGACAGTGCAGAAATTATCCCACATGTGGGCAGATGAAATGGGTTAACCTGCTTCAAAGTAGAGGACTTACAGTTAGTCAGCTTTGGTGAGGAGGCATGTGGGAAAGAACTATATTTACAGTCAGGATGAAGCTTGAATAGGTTACCTGAGAAATTGAGAAATACAAATTTCCTTGTAGAAAATCAAAATCAGCCTACCCCAGGCAGCCAGTACACTCACAACTGCAGAGCAGTCATGCATTCAGGTGCCTTTGACCAAAAGAATCACTCAGAATCAAGAGCTCTGTTAAAAAACTCCACAAACCTGCGCAAAAAAGGAGGCAAATGTACCACTTTTGCAATGCAGCAAGATATTTTTTGCCCTCACTTCAATATTTTTTCAAAAATGAAAGACAATTTTCATTTGGTGTCTAAGAGGGAAGCTCTTCTCTGAACAGAAGGGCTAAGATTAAGCCCAGGAACAATATAACAGCATAACTGAGTAGGCAGGAACTGGCTTGTCATTGGAGGGGAAATTCTGCTACTTTGAAAAGAACAAGACTTCAAAACTCCCATGAAATACAAATTTAAAAAATGTTTGAAGTCAGTTACAACATCTTATCTAGATAAAAGAAGTATGTATTTTGGTTAAAAGCTGATAACTTTTAACTTTTATGGGTTTTAGTACAGAAAAAGGTCAATTTTTAAATCAAGGTATGTCTTGGACACTACTGAAAGGCTTTGTTTTGTTTCTTTTTTCAAAACAGACATTTGTTAAAATTAGTATATTAACATATTTAGTTTAAAATTAAAATCACATTACTGTTTGTAAATTGTTTTGTTAAAAACTCTTAATAATGTTCATTTCCAAGAGCTGTACCACTTTTACCTTGGGCAAAGGGTTTATGCACTCAGCCCTCTACTGAGTATTGTTGAACTACAATAAAGTACTTTGGCTTATCTTATGTACTGATTAGTATATTAACGTTATTTTAATTTTGATAGAGCAATGCATCATGCTTGGTCTTCCCTCACAACTGAAAAGTGTATTTTATAACCATTATCAATTACAGCATATAGTTAATAATTTTGCTCATTTTCTCACTATGGTGAGAATTTGTAACCATGTTATTAGGAGTTAACACAGTAAATTTACAATTCGCATTATTGTAAATGTAACTGAATCTCTATATTCATTATAACAGAATATGATTCAGAATCCTGTACTCTAATTCTAAGATCAAGAAACATCAATACATTTTTAGAGTCAGTCTACTTTTTAATGAGATATTTTTACCACTTTATCCTTGTACAGAACCTTTTAACTTGCATGTAACTGATGCCTGTTTCTTGGACTTATATGGAAAATCCAACCCTTCTCTATAGGTTGTTTGAAAAGTTACCATTTTCACTGTTAAATTTTTGCATTCATGGATAATGATGATAGTCATGCTTATTCAGAAAACTAATCTCTCCTTTTTTTCCACATGATATGTTTTCTTGTTGCCAGAAAATGCCACATGAAGAAAATTCAATTCTTAGTTTGATCTCTCAGGCTGAAAGGTCCATTAATTTTGGGATGGCAGTGATCTGGGCAGGACTGATTATTTTATACTTTGTTTTCAGTGGCTGGTGTAAATTGGGTTTTGTGCATTCTGATATGGTTAAGGTTTGGGGTGTAAAATATGAAAAAAATATTTAAGCAAGGTATGAAAAAAAAAACCATGATAAACACTGCATCTTTGAAAAGGAGAGAGACTGAGTGATATTTCATTGCTATTTTTTGAGAACAGTTGGTTTAAATTTCCAAATAACTTTCATTTCAAAGGGACAGTATCAAAACACATGCAAAAAATAAAATTCTAAATAAGGCACAATAAATTATTTCACTGCTTAGGTATTGGATTTCAAAGGCCGAAGAGAGTATGCACAAGGATATTAGAATGGACTATATTGTATCTTTGGGAATTGCTGTCAAATATTGATGAAAACAGAGAGACTGTCAGAGATCAGATAAAAGAAAGAAATGATTACATTTGGAAGAACAATGTGAAATCTGTGGCCAACAGAGATTTCGAATGTAAGCTAATAGCAACCCACCAAAGAACAAAGCTGGAGGAAGTCCCACGTATTCAATCGCATTTACAGTCAGTAGAATATGTAAAAATTTTATGGTGCATTTTTCCTTGTTTTGAACCTCACAAAATTCACTATTCAGTAAATATGGTTGTGACACATCATTGCAGGGCATTGACAAGCATCAACAAGACACATGAAAAAATTAAGAACACTGGTTTTAGCCATTTAGCTCTAACTTGTGTTTATCATAACTTATACATAACTTTTGGCTTTTCTAGAATTTAATTGAGTTATGAAATTGCAGACACCTACTGCTTTTACATACTACACATGTGCACATGAGGATTTTTTGTCTTTCAGGTGCTATTTTTGTGACTCTCGCTACACAGAATGTTGTGTTCTGAAATTTTGATGACCATATGAAAGTAAAAGCCATAGTACAAGAGTTTCTTAACATACTGGTTTTCCTGGAGTGACCCTTCCTTTCCAGAAGAAAAGTATTTTAAGCAGTCTCTCTAAACTACAAATTTCCACTAAGAAAACTGCTGTGATTAGCAAAGATTTTGAGAACTCACATATCAACATTTACTAGGCCTACATATTTGCAGAATTTTTAAGCTAGCATAAAGAGCTGCAAAATCATTAATTGTTAAGTATGGAAGTAAGGAAGTCTAGAGCCCCTCCATCCAGAAAAACACAGGCAGTACCAGTTCCCTTACAAGCAAGGTAGTGCTACTGTAACACTATAGCACTTCAGGTTTTATGCAGTTTTAAAGCATTTTATGTACAAGTTTTTAGATTAAAAAGGGCAATGAACCTTGTGCCCTGTGTTCTGACGCTTGTTACATTGCTTGTAAACTTAGAGCAACTCTGTGGACTTCAGTTTGTTATGGTATACACGTGTGTTTTAACTGAGATCACAATGTGGTCTTATATTCATGTTGGAGAGAGATCACAACCCATCCCTTGATTTAAGCAACACTTGGATCTAAATTGACCTTTTGAACTACTGTACATGGGCTCTGCAAGGCCAACTACACCTTTAGGTCAAAGATGAGATGGGCCTCTTGATTCTGTTTCTTTGGTCCTGAATCTGGAATTTCATTGTCCATCTTTATTGCAGTAAAGATGTAAAATGAGGATAAAGGTATCTCATAATAGAAATCATCGCCACCTTGTTGCCTTACACTTTTGTGACTACAGGGATGTCCCACTCATGTGTCCTTGCAAATCCCTGTTGAAGCTGTGTAAATTCCCAATGAAACACAAATAAAGACATGGCACCTAAGGGGAAAATTTTAACTAGTAGGGATTACTGCCTTTGGTTTTGAAAAGGCAGTATAACATGACCCAAAAGATCCAGCACTGGTGGCATTTGCCATGTGATCTTCATCATGCTTTTATTATAAATACACACATGTAGGCCTATATTCTCTAGCCATGTTCCTCACTCTTGCTGGAAGTGAAATACTGACTGTTAGTGCATCACATAACAACTCAGATCTACAAACATATTCTGACTTTTTACCTACAGCATTTTTCCTGGCATATTTGCTCACTTTTTCCAAAATTTTTCACCTCCTAAACAACACCGTGCAGTTTTCACTTTCTAACTGGCACGTGATTAGGGATAGCTGCACCAGAGTTAAATATAATTGGGCAAATTGTTGATTACTAATGTAGTGCAACTACACAAGTATTTTGCATTTGGACAAAAGGAGAGGAGACATAAGTTCCGCACAGGAACTGCAGATAGGAGTTGTACTGCAAGTGCACATGATGGCTGCAGTGTGCATTTTGCTGTTATTAAGAGTACCATTTGTTCTGGAGAGCTGTTACATGCAGCTGAGGACATAACAGGAATGTGGATTTTAGAGAAAACAACATCACTTCTGACAGCTCTACTTGTTGCCCCCAAAGGTGAACAGGAGAGCTTTGAATTAAATGAAGTGCTAAGAGACAGTGCCATGATTCAAATGGAAAATGGTAACATCCCAACTCACAACATTCTGCATAGGTAAGTAGCTTACACAGTAGAGAGGATGAACTTGGAGAAAACTGGAGGCCCTGTGAAATTTGATATGGGGAACGTCAGCTAGGCTCAGAACCATTCTGTAAATTGCTGTTTTAATAAAGATTATTCTGTTTATGAAGTTTGGTTTCCTCTAAGGTTTCAGCCTCACATGAAGTATCTCAAATTCAACAGTAAAATGCAATTAAAGCTATGACTGAAATACACCACACCAATGCCAACGGGTTTTACTGGAAGGCATACGGTTACCTGTTTTAAGACTGATATTTTCTTGGTTTGCACTGTGTTCATAAAGTTAGTTTGCAATCTTTTAAAATTTAATTTGCTATTTTATTTATGTGACAGTAGGCAGAAAAAAATCTGTTATCGAAGCTTATAAAAGACCTAGATTTCACTGGAGAGGCCGGTGATGTGATCATTTACTGATTTCACTTGGGCTGCATGCATGTAACTTAAAGCAGAATTTGACAATCTGTCCCTTGCAGTGAGAATGTGCAGACATACCAAATGTCATAAATGTTCCCAGCTGGAACTGAGACCTACACTTTTCTCATAGGGACAACACATAGATTGGGAAGTTTGTCCTTAGTTAGAGCTGGGTGGCCTAATTCCTTCTGTTTTTGGTTTCAGACCAAAATTAATGTGTACATCTGGGTCGTAAGTGCCGAGAAATTTTGGCTTATAGTGGAAAAGATTACAACAAGCCCAGTGTTAGTGGTATAGGAGGAGCTGACAGCTTCGTATACTCCCACTGAGTGATTGCTTGGCCTTTCCTAAGAAAAGACTTTCAGCAGGCAGCCTTGGCAGCAGAGAAGATGAGTAGATGACTTCAAGCCTAAGACATACTGGAAATGGGCAAAGTTGATGGCCATCTGGGACATGAAACTTCACTTTGTTTGTGTAATGTTGCAAATCTGATTTTGCTTACAGTTATACTATTTTATTCAACTCTCTAGAATTCAAGTAGATAAAGGAGGAAGGGATTCAACTGAGTGTTTCTGGTATAGACTACCTCTGCATAAGGGAATTCTGCTTCCATGTCCTCGTATCAGTGGTATTGTCAGTTCATGGTCTTAATGACTCTGCCAAGACTTTCCAGAGAAAATGCTGAATGTCTTTTTCTCAACAGTACATTCAGGTTACTAATTAGGGGGAAATGCAAAGCTCCCGTGTTGCCAGAGCTGTTACTTTCCCCCTGGCCAGTGAACTCCCTTTGCCCCTTCATTACTGTGGGTGATCTTCCAGGCTGCACTTGAAGGAATCAGCTTCAGTTTCAGCTAAGGAGTGGAAGGGCTGGAAGAGTAGTAAGGAGGAGTAGTAAGCAAAGAGGTTACATGCATTGGTAGTTCATGTTTGGTGAATAATGGTTTGGCATTAAGCTTAGGTTTCTGTATACTTAGAGAATCTGTGAGATGTCTCCACTCCAAGCACTGTGGGTGGTTCAGGAACATGAACTGGCTTGTTCTGTCAAAACAAGGAATTCTGAGTCAATTTTGAAAGGCAGAGACTGTTGGGGAAAAAAAAAAAAAAAAAGCCAGTGAATCTCCGGCTACAGAGGGAGGCATTGGGTCTGCTCCTGACAAGCAGCAGGAAATGCCACCTTGGGTATTGTATTTTACTTTCTTTCTCAGCCAGCTTTAACTAGGCAGGGTTTCATCTACCTTCAGTTTCACAGATGACAGATGGCAAACCACTTCATTTTGCGTCTGAAAATTTGAGCATTTTGGGGTCTAGAAAGTCATCTTGTCCCTGAAGATCGTAGTGTTTGGGAATAAAACAGTCCAGGATGGCAATGAAGTAGCAGCTGAAGACTGTTCTGCTCCATGGTCCAGCTACTGTAATTTCTGGCCCCTCTTGGTTTGAGCTGACTTCATCTGGAGAGGATGGAGCTGTTTGCATAGTAAAGGCAGAGGCTGCAGCATCTTTCCCCTACTCTGAGGTCATTAGGCAAGAATCATGGTCTCTCACAACTCTTTGGAATGATTCTACGTTATCACCTATTAAGTCAAACTGCACAGTTTGGCCCCATCTGTGAATTGCAGAGATTACAACACAAGTTGTTGTGGAAGTCTCTTGATAAGATTTTGTTTACTCACTAGGCGCAGTTTCTCAGAATCTTTAAATTAAATTAAATAACACATTAGCTTTTGTGCCAATATCTAAGCTCAAGTGTTAGTCAGTCATCAACTCTGACAGCAGTAAATCCAGCATAAATAGAAAATACCATTAACTTTGAGAATTTACATAATAATTACATTACTCAGATGAATATTTCTTCCAAAAGGAGGTTGCAGATGCTTTTCTGACTCTTTACTGTTTGCAGTAAATTGGGAAGCTCAGTCTGCATGCAATAATATTGGAAGAGAATTGCAAAGCATTATTAAAAAGATGCTAGTGTCAAAAGACTGTTCCATAAAAACACATGTACTAAAACCTTCAGCATTAATTGAATCATGCTTGTGTTTTTGGCAATGCTGGAGACCTGGCTCCGTCACCGCTCTGGTGATTCATTAGTGCTAATTAATGCTTTTTCCAGGCTAGTAACAAACTAAAGAGAGACTGTTTGTCTCTACTGATCATTCCACAGTTACAGTAATGGTTTGATTTATGTATCTGACACTAGTGCCGCGTTTCATGCATCTCTAAACAAATTTCAAAGGGACTGAGGGTGCTTATGTGAAAGCTTAAGACAAGCAAACAGATAAAAGTGTTTCCTCTGAGTACTGCTAAGCAACAATGCTGAGTTTCCTGAGGCTTCCCATCCAACGTGCTCTGCCTCTTCTTCCCTAAGACACAAACAATGTCAGCATTCTTCCAGCAGGACCTTCAGCATCCTCTCAGTGCAACTTTCACGCTCCTTTCCCTGTCCGCAAGAGGCTTGGCGGGCTGGCAGCCACTTGTGGCAGGGCAGGCACAGAGCTCCTGGCCACGGGCTGGGCTGGCCAGCTGGCTTTGGGCTCCCCACAGGGACCTGCCCATCCCTTCAGCAGGGCCACCAGCCTCACTTGCTCATCCCAGTTCTGCTGCCAGTTTCCCCAGAAACCCTTCACAAACCTCATCCAGGCAGTTCAACTCGAGGGCAGAACTGTATCTTCAGACCTACACAGAGAATCTGAATTTCAATATTATTCTGCTCTCAGATCTACAGGGAAGGTTTTGACTCCAGTATTTTGCTCTCTCTACAGGCACAAAACTGTGTGTGCCAGCAGTAGCATAAAAAGTGTAAATGCTGCAAAAATATGTTGCCATTTCCTCTCACTCTGCTGCCCAGTTTAGAAATTTGGCTGGAGGCATTCACTGCAGTTTGGAATTTTCAATATCGTTTTTCTGTAACTGTTTTCTTTTACATTTTTTAAACATTTTTAGTGCTCAGGAAATGTTTTAGAAGGGGAGTCTGGAAACAGAAGCACTTTACTTACCCATAGATCAAGAGTAGGGTGAGCAGTGCCCTTTGCTGCCAATGAGCTTTGGTCCTTGGATGTAGCTATCTTCTCGGTGGCTGAGAAAATATTTTCAGCTTCATGCACATTCAGTTCTTGGCAATTTTTTGGCTAAGCAGGGACAATTCAAGTGTTGTGGATCTCTTTCCATTAAGTAAAAGCCTGACATCACCAATGCTTTTCCCATATGACAGCAAAGAGTTTCCAGATGGAAACAACTTTCCAAAAGCTGTTGACTGGCCATGAACTATAGTAGTGACGCAGAGGTCTCTGCACATCTGAGTTGGAGAAAATTGCTGTTGTAAAAGAAATTATATATATATATATATATATATATATATAATAACAACCAAAACCAACAAATACCTGGATCACCATGAATGTAGGGGGGAAGGAGGAAAGTAACATTAATTTTTTTGAGTCTGCTCAGGTGCAACAGGTATAAGATCAGACAGATTCCCTTTGACAGAAACAGTGCACCACTGCAGCTTTCTAAGAAAGACAGTGTACATTTAAATTTAGAAAACCATTTGTGCTCTTTATATGTTAATGATGAAAATACCAGCTCCTAATACATGTTATGCATATGTGGACTAATAATAAAATACTGCTTTTTCAAAGCCAGAATTAGTACCATTTGCAATTATAAGGCATTTGAATTAGATATAGCTTAAAGTCCAACTAGGGAGCACAAACGGGAAGAATTAGAGATCTGTATGCAGTTCCAGCACTGCAGTCTCACCAAGGTCACAGAGATGTGGTAGGATAACTCCCACGACCAGAGAGCAGCAATGGATCAATCCACCCCTGAGTGCTGAGAAAGCTGATCAATGCCACTGGGAAGATACCCTCAACAATCCTTGAAAGATTATGGTGATCAGAGGAGGCTACTGAGGACTGAGAGAAAGCAAACAACCCTCCTGTCTTCACAAAAGGCAAAAAGGAAGATCTGGGGAACTACTGGTCCATCTCACGCCAATCCCCAAGGTGGTGATGGAGCTAATCCTCTAGGAAACCCTTTCCAAACATACAAAGGGCAAAATGATTTTGAGTAACCCACATGGATATATGAATGGGGAATCACACAATCATTGGTGGGTGTGGGTAGAGCAGTTGATGTCATCTGTCTTCACTTTGGCAAGGCCTTCAACACCATGTTCATTACAGACAAATCAATAAGATACAGACTAGATAAAGGGACAGTGATGTGGGCTGAAAACTTGATGAACTGTTGGGCCTAGCTAGGAAATCAGCTGGAGGTTGGTCACTGGTTGTGCACTCAGGGGTTGATATCAGGTCCAAATCTGACATCTTCAGTAATGACCTGGCCAACAGGACAGAGTGCAACCTCAGTAAGTTTGCAGACAAAGCAAAATTGTAACGAGAGGTGGATACACCAGGTGGTTGTACTGCCATTCAGAGGGAACTCAACAGGCTGGAGAAATCACCAACAGAAATAGCATCAACAAAGGGAAGTCCTGCACCTGTGGAGGAATAACTCCAGAGGTCCCTTCCAACCTCAGTCAGTCTTTGGTTTTGTGATTCTGTGTTATTTGATTCTGGTCGGAATATAAAACACCTGTTCACTACATCATTAAGGGGCAAAAAATTTCCAGGGATTACTACTTTAGGAGACCTTGTGTTTTAATAATTTTAGAGCAATAATATGGAGGTGTTGGTTTTATTTTTTTTACAACTTGACACATTTTAAAACAAGACAGTAAACTAATTTATTTTTCATTGTGAATGCACTCTAATCCTGCCATTCTACCAGCTGTCATTATGTTTTCACTTCAGAGAAATTATTCAAGCTAGATTTAGACCTATCCTACTAGTCTATCTACCTGAGCTGGCTCTTGAACTAATGATGAATTAGACAGTGCTCTATAGGGGGAATTGTCACATTTTGGAAGCAACATAAATCTACATACCAAAGACTGAGATCATGAAAGAGTCCCTGACACATTCTCAACAATATTGCCTTTAAACCTGCTGAGCATGAAAAATGCAGTTTCTGATAATTATGTATTTGCTCCTATAGAAGTCCTTCTTTGATTTCAGCTGGCTGTAATTTTTCTGGTTCTCCAATCACCCTTAGAGTTTATAAGCTGTAATTCCACATAAATCAATGCCTTTGCAGTGTCGCAAAATTGGTTTGAGAGCAGAGCTTGGTGCAGAACTTCACTAAATTGTGCTTTCCTGTGCAGCATTAAGCAGCTGCCACACCTCACTGTAAAAGCTTTCTGTTGGGTATATGGGACATTGGTACATTGAACTAAACCCAAGTTTTGGAGACAAATATGCATACATATATGTGGTTACTGAAGTCATTCCAGATTTATACTTCTGAAACTTAGATCAAAACCATTAACTACTACACAGTAACTTTTACATATTTGCTCACGGCTTTCAAGGACCTTTGAAAAATGTCCAGTTGCAATACAGCTACTGGGAACTACATATGTGTGGTATTGCTCTTTCAAGCTTCACTTAAATGCAGCAAAAACAGAGGATGGGGAGGATGCAATCCAGACCACTTGCTTTGTGAGCATGTTTAGCATGTCTACAGTAAATATGTGTTGTAGTTTTAGGCAAATGGGAAGGATTTTTAGTGAATTTTTTCATACCACCATGTAATTCAGAATGTGGGGGACTGTGTCCCATCTGAGCTGGATTGGGGAAGATTGACCTCATATTCTTGGGCCCTGCTGGGAAGGTGTGTCCCTGAAGTGAAGCATTCTAGGAACCTGGGCGACAGGAGGCTAAGGCATGTGCATGCCAGAACTCTCTCACTTGGTACCTGGTTTTTGCTCGCTGGAGCACCGCAGACTCTCAGGGTCTCTTTCCAGGGACAGCCCTGCCTCAGCCACACCCATCTTTTGCATCAGATCAAGGTCTCCCCAGGCCTCCAGCTGAGCCATCCTGGTGTGAAAAGCCACCGCTGACAGCTGACGAATTCCCGTCTCGGGAGCAGCACAAAGCACTGCCACAGCGTGGCCCGAGAGTGCCACACCCCAGCACTGTGCAGGGGCAGCCTCGCCATTGCCACTGCACGTGGTTTGCTACATCGGAATCCACACCACCCCCTCATTGCCATAGGACTTTCCTTTGGAGGAAACATCCTTCCAGGTTTTGTTTTAACCTAGGAGAAGCAGGATAGCTATGTAATATTTTCTGCTATTGTTGGTTGGGTTTTTTTTATTTCTTTCCATTTTTAGTAAAATTGTTATTTTTCCTTCTTCATTCAGACTCCTCGTAATTTTTACCTTGTCTATACTGGGGAGAGGGAAATAAAAGAAAAGTGAGGGTTCATCTCATCAGAGGTCTCACCTCCGTAACATATTGCCATTAAACCAAAACAATATGTCATAAGCTCCATGATACTACTGGGAGTAGATGTACAAGAACTGTAACTTGCATAAGAGGACATTGCAGGGTTAAGAAGAGGGAACATATTCACTGTACAAACATTAGGAAACTGATACCTCAGCATGTACATTTTCATGCCAACTTCAAGGTTGGTCTAAAAGCTCAAAGTTTGTAACTGTTTTTATTTTCTAACTAGCATGCAGAACCAGAAAACTGAGCTTAAGCTAGATTATTGTTCATAGTCATAAATCTAATGCTGATTTTCACAACAACAAAAAAGTTATTGGCATATATTTAGACCATGCATGACCTTGCTGAATCAACTTGGCATTCTCAAGAACAACAAAATAAAACCAGATGACAGATTCTTGTTTTCAGACTATACAGATGCATCTCACAGCATGTGAAGAAGAATAATTGCAGTGGGTATGAGGGAACTCATTTCATCCCCCATGGGCTTTAGGTGACATTTACCTAAGGTCTGAAACATAACTGAAATCTTTCAGGTATGTCCTGAATCAGACCTTCAGCACAGATAATTAATTTCATTAAGAATCCATGGCAGAACAGACTGTCCAATTAGCAAATAAAATGTCCTCACACAAGCAAATCTCCTGAGGAAGTACACGTAGTAAAGCTAATTTTCTGAGCTTTTCTGGAATTGTTACAGCATGAACCCCTCAGAGAAACTTTTGCAATAAAGTTTTTCATGTGGTCTTCCCACCATGTACATGGGGGAGATCCATGGGAAAACGTAGTCCCAGCTCTGTGTGGTTTTCATTCTTCTGCACTTTTCTTTGGATAGAAATAGGCAAGAAAGCTGTGACAGAAGCATCTGAAGTTGCATATGGGAAAATGAAATGCTGTTAGTTAGGAAGCAAAATTAGAGTTGTTGTTTTTTTCCTGCACTTTCCACTAGTATTGTGTACAGACATGGAATGTAAAGTGGATGTTCCCAACCCCAAAGCCTGCTTTGGCCATGTCTCTATCCACCAGAGAGATCTTGAGTTACATGATAGAGTCACTGTAGGCTTTCAAGAAGATGACTGAAGAGTGCTGCACTTGCTTTTTTGGAAGGATCACATTGTTCTAGCTTGCTGCAGGAACCAGAGACATCTGAACCACAGGCTCTGCAGCCTGGAAGGGCATCTGCAACACACTCCCTCCTTCCTTCAAGCAAAAATGTTCATTACACTAATGAAAATGGTGAAAAACAGTATGTGGAAGCAACAGAGCCACCTCCCCGAATTTAGCTCCTTTTAACCAGATCAGAAATTGGCAACAGAAATCTTGTGTCTGTGAGAGTCTTGAGAGACTGTAACAATATAGATGGAATGCTGGCAGAGGCTGAAAAAGGGAAAGAGTAACATTACCTGCTGAAGGAATAATCAACTCTTTTCACACACAGAAAACATTATTTCACAATCTTGAATGTAAGTGTAACACTGTTGTGTAATAGATGATAACAATATAATCATATTTGCAAATGAGCACTTGTCCCTCTCTAATTGTTCATTAACTACACTGCCTTTAAGTTAAATGGCATGTTTTCTGAGTTTCATCCAGAGTGATGTTTTCATTAACCAAAGTTCACACTTCACTAATGCCCCCCTGCCATCACTACCAGAAAACTGACATTTAGCCTAACCATGAACAAGATGTTGGCTGCAGTTGTCCTATCATTACCATGTATTTCCTTAATATCCCATGTTAATATGGTGTATATGACTAGAGAAACCAAGACAGAAGTGGAATTTTCATATTTCACTTCAACACATTGTATTCTGGAAGTTTACATTTTGGCACAACACAACCCGACACAGGCTGTGGCTCAGCAAAAGTATAATTTGCTTTGTGAAAATCTTGTGTACAAGTTGTTAATTGCAAATCCTTGCTCTGTGGTTGGTTGGACTGAGTGAAATGTGAATGCATGTTCCTGACACTGACTGAGAGAAAGGGAGTAAGGAAGCAAGTTTTTAAGGTTTTGCAACAATGAGATCTGAGGCATGAAGCAAGATGATACTTCAGTTTTTTGGTAGGCAAGTGGACAGGTTCATTAAAAAATAAGAATCCTATGTATCCTAGGTGAGACATTGGAACAGGTTGCCAGTGGAGGTTGTGGATATCCCAACCCTGGCATTGTTCAAGGCCAGGTTGGATAAAGCCCTGAACAACCTGATCTAGTGAGAGGTGCCCCTGCCCATGGCAGGGGGGTTGGGACTATATGATCTTTAGGTCCATTCAAATCCCTTAACGTTCTATGATTCTATGTATTAAAATAATAATTTGATATTTTTTCTCAAACAGAACTTTCTGAGGCTCGAAAGTACTTGGTTTTCTTTTCCTTTTTTTTTTTTTTTTTTTATTCTTCTGTTTAGCACTGAAACAGGAGCACAGGTTGAGGCTGAGGAAGATGACTTTGGTTTATTTCCAACATGATGAGACTGGTTGTGCAAGAATGCTTGAAAATCCCAGGACTCACTTTTGTAGAGGGTTGATTCTTATCCATTAACTCTGCTGGGTTTTCTCCTGGAATTTGTGCTGTTTTTGCACAGCCATCATTGTTCTTTCTTCAAAATAATGATTTCAGATTCAATACCACAGGCTATGAGAGAGGATCTGGCCTCCCGTTTCCAGTGCGGTTGTACTAGGTTATATTTGACTCATGGGTGTCAGATAATCTAGGCCAGTATCAGCTGCACATGTGAGCTCTTGGGTGGTTTTCCCAATTAGAACCATGCTACTGGCTCCCAGCATTTTTTCCTTCACAAATTGATAGCTGAAAAATGCTCAAAATTTTGGCTGAGAGAAGTTACTGAGGAATGAGGATTATTTGAAATATCATCAAAGGGGAAAAAAAAAGTGAACTCTACATTTAAAACTCTGCTTTCTGCTTGATTTCTGGTTGATTCTTATTAGTATAATGATTCCCCAGATAAACTGCAAGATGACTGACACCGTCTTGTAAAGTATGACCACCTCTGTGTGGCCCATATGATTGGACTTCTCACATACAAACTGAAAGCTTTATGTCAGTATGTATTTATTTACTCACATTATGAGGCATTCCTCTCACTTTAAATTTGAATTTACTGTTATCCTTATAAACCAGATGGTATCTTATTAATAGGAGAAGCTGTGGGGTCACAGAATTTTTGGCAATAGAGACTTAGGCTGGGAGCCCAGCCTACTTTGAAGATCAAAGCACGAGCATAGCCTGAACATCTCCAGAGCCTGGTGAACAGACCTCCTATTCTTTGCAAAAATGAACCTCAAATAAGGTCAGATTCACACTGCAACAACTGACAGGTCCATTTGCATTACAGAACTAAAAGAAAAACTGCAATCTCTGCATCTTTCTTACACAACTTTCTGGTAGACATTGTTTTGATTATAATTTGGGGTTTACTCTCATCTCTCTACAGAAAGGTTGGTGTGCATTGTGGCATGGATTAGAACTCTCTTGGCTTTCTGATAGAAGTA
Organism: Acropternis orthonyx; assembly: GCA_035583155.1. Classification (NCBI taxonomy): domain Eukaryota; kingdom Metazoa; phylum Chordata; class Aves; order Passeriformes; family Rhinocryptidae; genus Acropternis; species Acropternis orthonyx. The sequence goes on along the minus strand of JAWWEU010000111.1, from coordinate 19,225,409 downwards.
TTACATGGGAGCCCTATACCTGCAAAATCAGAACTTTCAGTTTGTCCCCTAACTCAGAGTCTTAAAGAGGCCTTAAAAAAGCTGAAATTGCCCCAGCAAGCCTTGTCTTGGGAAATCCTTCACAAAAGGAGGATTTCTAAGGAGTATCACTATTCCACATCCAGATCCTCCCACTACTGCCACTGCAGTGACAACAGACATGGGATAGCTAAATGAACAGTGATCCATTAATCCTACAGCTAGTACAGTCACAGTGACTGTACATCATCTCATCCAACTTGACCACCTAAATTTTAGGCATACAGTCTAAATTAGTCATTTCTTCTCTGATCTACATGGCCCAACTAATTCCATACAAAGACAGTTTTGTAAGTGTGCCTACCTATCTCTGTTGACTCCAGACAGACTTTAAATGAGCACTGCTGAAGTTAGATGAGACAGACCCAGCTCCTATGGACCATGATTCACTGACATGATTCAGAGCAGCCTCTCAGAGATTTCAGGGAAAAGAGCTGTTACAACCTTACCCATGTGCAGTTCTCACACTAATGCATTTGACTGAATCAGTGCAGTGACACTGGATGAATCTGGCCCCTCTTATCCTACAGCGTCCAGAGTTCAGAGTGCCTGCCCACTCACCCATCAGCAGAGAGTGAGAGATCTTATCCACATAACATCAGTGATTTCACTTGCTGAAGATCCTATCCAGCCTCTGTTGCTTAATCTCAAAGAAGGCATGATAAATAAAATCACATAAACCCCATCTGTGATGAATTACAACTGCAACAGTCACTGAAGCTCTGCTCAAACACCAGTCTTCTTGTCACTGTTAGGTATTTAAAACTCAACACAAAGGGTTATAAATGAAATTTCTGTAATGCTTTATATCTTTCCATTCAGTCTCTAAAACTCTGTAGCTTTTCCCATACATTCCATGAATAATATTTAGTGGCAGCACATGATAAATCCTTCTAAAGAATCTTTAATTAGTTAAAAGATAAATTGCTCCATTCTTTTTTTCATTTTATTAACATAAAATTTATTGATTCAAACTGTATTTGTTTCCTCTTTTCCCCTTTCTTGTTTTGTTCTTATTGCACCTTTTTTTCTGACCCAAATTAACACACCATTTTTGTTAAGGCAGAATGAAAAAAATAAGCAACTTTCCTTCCTCGTTCTCTCCTTCCCTGTGTGATGGGTTTGATAAATCCCAAAAAACTAAGATTAAGGTTTTAGTTTTAGCTAGGCTTCAATTCTGTGGGTCATGTGGTTAGGGGCAAGTATCTGCTGACTTAAGTGACCAGTGAGGTATTTCATCCCATCTGACGTCAGCTCGTCTATAAATCAAAGAGCAGCTCCCAGT
>JAWWEU010000111.1:19153369-19223946 GCA_035583155.1 Acropternis orthonyx | reverse complement strand
TTCAATAAGTTATTTTTTGGTTTGTCCTTTATATCTATCCATATATATGCTGTGAATTTCTGTAAATATATGTGTATATACCAGTTTCAGTATTAAGGTTTTTTTTCCTCACTTCTTTTAACTGAAACTCTGTCACATTGGGAGGTGGTTGGCATTTTGCTAAGAGTCAAACCAAAACAATAACACCTGTCAGTCTCAATGAATTTTAATTTCTATCTTTGGGAAATGAAGGATATTGATAAGCAGTTTAGAATTGATTATTTGAAGGATTTCAAGTAGAAAAAACATCTTTAGAACCAAAGCACGCTCCCATGGGCTTTAGAATTCAGGTGGAACATCCAACAAAGCACTACTTTTTCTATATTTTTGGGTTTGTTTGGTTTTTTGGGTTTTTTTGCTACATTTCAATCAGTTCTTTCCTCCTTATGTTCTCTGTATGCTCTAAAAAATTTCAGCAGGCCTCTGTATTATTCTGTATAGGAAAAGTCTACATGTTTTCCAAAAGTACCCTGTTTAAAACATGAAAATTGAATTAGATCCTTACCAGAGGCTTCAATGACTTAGGGATCTTCTACTTTCTTACATTGCAATAACTAATGATCAGATTTAGTTTGGATTTCTGTTAGCTTTGACTGATCAGCCTAGTTCATAGAAGAGATGAGTCTTGTGGGCTCTCTTTGTGATGGCAGCTTAGCCCACATAAGTGGGCTGGTAAATCAGACTCCCAGAACTCTTTCGAGCACAGATATTTCTTGGGTTAGTTTCACAAGTCTCTGAAATGTATAGCATTTAGGCAACTAGATTAAAAAATAAATCCTGAAAATTATACTCTGTTTGAGGACTGTCAGAACAGGATCCTGTAAAACATAGCTTTTTTGGGTTAATAATCTGATGGCATAATTCCTAGAAGGTGATTTATAACAGGACGGTACCATTGCCCACAATGGTTCATTTCCCAACCCCTTGTTTCTTGTTCCCACTCTAATATCCCAGATGAAAAACCTTTGTTTGCAATGTTTCTGAGAGCCCTTTTCACCTGAGAAAAGAGACATTTTTGATGAGGAGGCAGAAATGGATTTCTTACCTATTATTTTACCCTCTTACTGCCTTGAATGTGTAGGACAATTGACAAGCCTAATTTTGATCTTTTGTTTTGTATGTATGCATCATTGCCTTCTATTGCCCAGGAGCAGAGCCCTGTGATGGGCCCTTCCCAAGGAAGACCAGCTCACCTTCTGGAAGGCACTAGGGTGGTATCAGAACAACAGGCTCCTTGTTAGAGCTTCCTGACCTGCTGTCGGGAAGGAGCCACGGATTTGCTGTAGTACTAAATTAATTACAGCTGCCTCTCCAGAAGTCTGTATGTCCCATTTAGACTACTACTTCAAGGTCATTCATCGAAAGTATGTGATCAACTTGGGTCCTCTAAGCAGGGTGGGAAAACAACCACATTTCTGCTTTCTCTCCTTTTGCTGACCTGGAGCAGAGCACCCTTGAGGAAAGCCAGGGAGGACAGACTTGAAAACAAAGAGCTACACTACTAAAAACTGTGTTTTTCTGACCACGATGACAATGACATATTGAGCTCATGAATTAGCATCCCCATAACATATGGGAGCCCTGTTACCTGGGCCTGAAAATTAGATCCCACACGTGATGGCCACCAAATAGTCAAGCTTTGAAGAGGTGAAGAATATTGAACACCAAGATGGGGAAGATGCTCTGTAGTGGGAATGATTTCCATGAATAGAGATCTAACAGGGGACAAGCCAGCAAAGCTTTACTTAGTGATTTTATAGTAAAGAATTATTAGTGTTCCTTTGCCAAATGAGGATTGATTTTCTACTGTATGATAGTTTATCAAACACACAGTTAAAAATTGATGTCATGTCAAGTAACTATAGCTCAAGTTCCCTTTTAAAAGTCATTGGTACATTATTTAAAATCAGTGTAAGTGATCACTGGGAAAGATTTACACACTTTCCATCAAAAACAGAAGTACCTGTTTATAGTTGTGTGTTGATGCAGACAGTGTGGCACAAATAAATACCACCAATCTGTACTTAACATCACAATGGAAGTGAAATAAGGCAAAACCCAATGCATAAAATTTTTATGGGATCTCAGGAGGAAGAGAACAGCAACTTTTTCATTGAAATGTCCATTGCTCTGTGCTGTCAACACTAGTCTTCCAGTGCAGAGCAGTCTTCCTAATTGTCCACAGGAGAGAAATATAGTATTATAGGAAATATTTGGTAATTTGATGTAACCTGGTTTCTTCTATACAAGTTTTAACTGTTTACTGATAGTTGTCATGCTGTTCTTGAAGTATCATTTACTTTTCATTTCTCATTAGGGAAGTTAAAATGAACTCCACATTTTTTGCTTCAGTATGAAGTTTTTGTCATCCTTGTCTGAGAAGTGACTATAGGAACTTCTGCCTTTCATCTCCTGCTTTTTTCAATTCTCTTCTAACCCAGTCACTAGGAAATGATGCAAAGCAAAGAACACAAGGACTCAGCCACCTCTTCAATCTTTTCTGCTCTCTGACAGGAGATGATTTGTTTCACTGCATGAGTATTCGGGCACAGCCTGAGGTCCACTGAAATAAACACTTTTTCCTGCTGATTTGAACCCCACTAAAAGAGCATTTGCTGTCCCCAGGTTTCCCTCAGGCACAGCACAAAAGGCAAGCAAGGAGGGAGGATGACCTTCCCTCTTGCACAACTCTGGCTGGTGTAACAAAGTTCTCAGTAAACCTTTACAAAACAGAGAGGGGACTGTACAAATACTGTAAGCTTTAAAACTGGTTTACAGGCAGGAAACAGAAGGCATGAGTAAGGGTGAAGAATTCAATATAGGGAGAGGTAGCAAGTCATATGCTCAAAAAGTCACTATACCATGCATATGAATGATCTTATGGAGTGTGAGAGTTTTACTACAAAACTGCTTTTACTGATAACACAGTGACTGAGGGTGAGAAGAAAGGAAATAACAGGAACCAAGCCAGATGGACTAGGAGGGCAGAAAAAGCGTGGAGACACAGAGCTGGGGAAATGAACCTCTCACTTGGTAAGTGGCAAAGGCATTTTAATGCAGTGAATAAAAGTGAAAGGAAAATGTAGAAAGCATTTTCTTCCGCTCTCCTCAAAAAATGATGGGTCTGATTCTCAGCTCAAATAATGATCACAGCTCCTATATAAAGCCACAGATGTTGTTTAAAACAAATTAATTCTAGACAGAAATTAAATTCCAACTAACTTTATTGAAAATACAGTGCTGAGCAAATGACATTCTGACTTGGATTTTTCTCCCCAAAAGAAAGGAAGAAGCTTACCAGTCTCTGTGGTGCTCTAATTTTTATATAAAGTTCATGAACACATGGTGCAGAAAATCCAGAAGTAAAAAGTGGTTTCGGAGTTAACAGGAAGTGTTTTCAAAATGTCATACCAGAACACCATGACTTTATTAAAATAAAAGCTGTTCAAATCTTATTTTCAAATCTAATTTCATGATATAGCAAAAACTGCAAAGAACATTGGGCCTGGTATAACAGTTTAAATCATTATTATATAGTCATTCACCTATTAGGGCAGATTTTGCATCCAGAAATAAAGCAAAAAGTGGTTTTGATCATAAAAAAATTTACCGCTTTATATTGTTATCTTACTACACAATTTCATTGCTTCGTAGAAACAGCAAAACACCTCATAACTCATTGGAGGATCTTTTGTACAGTTCTCTTCTGGCTGATCATCAGTTATGCATTAAAAATTAAAATTACAATTAATTTCCAAAAAGTGACTTTCCCCATTTATTTTAGGAGCACAAAATTCACCTGAGGAGCTTGCAGCTTCCTTGCCTCTGTTTTGATGCTCTCAGTGTTTCTGGAAGTACCATTTTCCTGACAGAGTAACAGGGAGATAAGTCTTTTGTGCTTAATATTCACTTTCACTGCTGAAACACAAGGTTCCCACTTCAAGAATTTACATCACAGGGAGAAATAATCCCTTACATTTTTCTATCAATATTTCAGCTTAGATTCTGAAAGAAAGAGAATGAAAATAAGTCTTCTTTCTTGGTCTGTTTGAGATCTGTCATTTAGTTCTCTCAAAACCATTCAGAGGTGTCACATGTATTGTACATAGGGGAGATGTTTCCAGGTAGCTCATAGTTTAGGTTTATCACCTTTATTTTCCCACAGTCATAGTACCCCAATATATGAAGGAAAAAATATTCCTGATGCCAGAAAAGGATTTTTTTCATGTTTTTCTTGCCTTGAATACTTTCCTAGGTGAGTTAATTTTCATCTACAGAACTTTTTGAGTCATCTAAATCAGAGGAGACTAGCCTTTTCCTTGCAGAGGGCCAATTAGACCTTTCACACACCTTTCACACACCTTTCACAGGCCACACATTAACACACAGATTAGTGTTATTTTATAATCTGGGAGGAAAAAAATATAGCTTCAAGTCCTACAAAATAAAGACGTAGGGTAATTCTACCAATAGGTTCCCACGTCTTCTACAGCCTTGCAGGGTGGACTCTAATATTTATACACCTCCTTGAAAAACAATTCCTGAATGCTTTACGAAAAGAAATATCACATATACAGCATTCCAGCTCTGCAAAAATTCACAAGGAATGTCTCTGAAAGTAAGTTAAAATTGTAGTTCATCTCTGACTAAATGCTTAGGTTAAAAAATTACCTACTGAAGCAAGAGGATTATACTCATTTTCCTTTGCCAGCTTCTCTATGCTGGCGCATTCAGTAACAAGAGGTTGGACAGGAATACCAAAGGACTTTTATTACTGGATGCCACTTCTAACATCCTGCAACGATGTGTGTGTAAGACACATGAGCTGAGGGTGTGATGAATGAGGCTGTGTATCCCCCAGCCTGGTCACCCTGGGCACCCAACACCCATGCACACTACTTGCTGCTGAAGCACATCTTAGGTAAAATTCATACTTGAATTTCAAAGGAATCGCCAGAGGAATTACTAACATCTGTATCTTCTCCCACTCCATGCTAGGAAGAGTTTGCAGGATGGGGTGCAGATCCTCAAAGTTGTGCGCTGTGTTCTCCCATACCACATGAAACGCCTTTGTTCTCTCTGAAGTGTTTTTTGAGAAGGATAGATTGGATCCACAGAAAGATCATAGCAGGCATGTGAAAACATACCTTAAACTTAACTTAAGCCTACATTGATTTAAAGTGGAGCTCAAGGCTTCTCTGTTGTGAATCTCAGGACTTCGTACTTGCTTGCATGCTCTCAGCTAATGAAACTATCACATGAATTTGTGAACGGTCACACTTAACAGGTTGTCTCAGTAGCTGGGGGTACTAGCTAAATGTTTTGGGTTTCCCAGAATATATCCTTCTCCTTCTGCCTGGAAATGTTCTCTGGGTAGTAAAAGATAATTTTTCCCATTTGTCTGGATAACTGAGCCCAGAGAAGAGGTAGTTCTCTGGCCGCCAGATGTACGGCAGCCCCAGGCGACTGTATGTGCAGAACACCAGGTGGATGTATTGCTTCATGTAGTAAGTCAGATGGGCTCCAAATGCATCGATTCTGTTGTGCACAGTATCTGTGTCACTCCTGTGCTAGGAAATCTGGGACAGAAATATTTGAGACCTATTTAGCCTTATTGTCTAAAAGTACTTAGATTTACTTTATATTGTAGTATAGAAGTAACATCCTGTACTTTTTAATCTCAAAATACTTGTGCCTGATTCTCTACATTGTCAGCATCTTCCTTCCTCTTGAAACTCCCTCATCATTCCCTCTTTCACTAAGTGCTTAAGGCTGATCGGATGGTAAGTAGTAGATTCAACAGATCTCAACAATGGGAAAATGCCAGTTCATGTGTTTGGGCATAAAGGGGGGTCTGGTAGTACTGCTGGGATGGCTCCTACAGCATCACCTAATCAACTCCATCCATTTCCCTCTGTCTGGACAGCCTGAAGTTGCTGGGAACCAGGCCAGTGGCTGAACTATGGAAGGCTGAGGGGTGGAATAGCAATATGACCTCTCTTGTTGAATGAAAAACAATTCAGATGTTGATTTACAGTCTGTATATCTGTGGAGATGGAGCTGGTTGGTGGAATTTGTGAATATATCTATAAGAGTTGTCCTGTGCATTTTAGATATTGCCATAAACCCATTTAACTTGTACTCCTAGTTTTGATCACAATCTCACCAGTAAGTAACTGGCTAAGCATATGGAAGCAGCGCTCAGGAGGCATATAAAAAGGAGCAAAATGCAAATGCAAAATGGGCACTAAAAAATGTTGCAGAAAAGGAGGTCTAAAATGTGATGTCAGAAGCAGTTTTTTATGCTTTACTGTGACTTTAATTTCACCCAGTGGGGTGAAGGAAAAGTGCCCACTGTCATGCAACGCACTGGTGAAACCTTTTCGTCCTTCCCTACATGGTTCAGCTGTGGTCCCACTGCTCGGTGCTTTTTCCAGTGAAAACAGTGTTTTTTTCTTTAAAGCAATAAAGTAACAGAATATACCTGACTTTATTATCAGATGATTTCCTTGAAGATGCAGAGCAGCCTCTCAAATTTTCTGTGTGCACTAGGAGCTAAATGAGCTAACCTTCTGTAAAACAGTGAATTCTGGGACATTTTTTCCACTTTTGCAAACATTAGTCTGTTTAAGTGAATCAAGTACTTAACATGGCATGATGAGGAGGAACCCTGGGGGAAAACTAGTGAGCTCATAGTACAAAACTGATGCAGTCATAGTACTCAAAGAAAAAGAAAGAAAAAAAGGACTCAAATTTTCCACTATGATAAAACCAGAAGCAAGTGCTAGAATAAGTAGGTTTTGACATCCATTGTTCAGTGTCACTAGAGTGTTATTTTTTTCTGTATAGCAGAACAGTGGTTAATTCATAGCTCTTGTGATTTTTTTCAAACATAAATCACTATAGGGTTTTTTTTCTACTGTATCAATAAGTGGTTTGTAAAAATCTGCAGGGAGAAATAAACCATATCAACTGGCAAGTAGTTCTAGTGGCATTTAAAACAACTCTGGTAGTTATAAACAGTAAACAAAACATAGTAACCAATTTAAACACTAGAGATTGTTGTATCATAGGAGCATAAATCGTTAACTTAATAATTTCAGCAGCAGTGATTCAAATACAAAATTAAGCCAACAGTACCCCCTGTGGCAATTACGAAGTACTGTATTTCTTATAGAAAACAACTGACACAATTTGTGGTTGCAGTTTGGAAATCCTCTGAATTTGATCCTTGGAAGAGAGATCTGCAAGTAGCTTTAGCACAAAGTACTTTTAGAAGGAATTATATTCCAGACACAGTTTTGTAAACACAGTCCAGAGCCTATGAGCAATGGAGATGAAGTTAGAGGTATTTTGAGAAGAGATGCACACAAATAAATGTGATAGAGACCACTGCTGGGATACAGGCAGTTCTGTGTTTTTAGACAACAACACAAGCTATTTTTCTGAAGAACCTAGTGACACACCCAGTGCTATGAAGTAGGAGATTAAAACATAGAAGGGCCTGATGATACAGTGTTCACTCTGGCTAAACTCCTATTACGGTAGCGCTGACGGGTTCAGTTCCAAATATCCCAGCTGGCCATTTATGAAACACTGAAGCATATCTGAAAGGAAACTACACTCTCCTCCCTTCAGCCAAATACATGCTACATCTCTTCTGACTGCTTGGAAACGAAGCTTAGAGTGACTAGGCTTCTCTCTAGGCATTAGTCATGGGTCAAAAGTTAGGTGGTTGAATCTTAGCTTTAAATCTCCTTAATTTTCCAAGAAAATTGAAGAACTTCTAGGATATATGAATGTTGCTCAGCCAAAACTTCTTTTAATTATCATCCTCAGATTTTGATACTTTTCCAAAGAGATGAGAAAATTCAAAAATTACTGTCAGAGTTGGTAGGGAACACAATTCCCTTTCACCTTTCTTTTTTTTTATTTCTCTGCTATTAATCTTTCCAGTGCAGCATTTTGGTGATGGGGAAAAAATCATATATTTCCGATGTTAGATGATAATACAGGTGGGAGGAAAAATCACGTCAGAACTGCCTTTCATTTAAGGATCTCAGAATTCTTGTTCCAGCCTTCTACATACAGATTAATACATTTGAAAATCTACAGAAAATTAGTCTTGGCTTTGGTCAAAGCTCGGGTAGCAAAAAGGAGGAAATATTACTCTTGAAGCACAGAAAATTTTCAGATGGAAGAAACATAAGACAATATTGTTCCCTGTTTGCCTTTCAAACAGCTGATGCAGTTCTACTGTATTTTTTGCTAGGATTTAAAAAAAAAAAATTAAAATGCAAACAAGAAGAAAAAAAAAAAGAAAAAAACCCCAACCATTCAAAAAGGAAAAGACAATCAAATGCTATTACAATAGGAATCAGACAGAAGGTCTGATCTTCTTGTCTGCTGTATTAACATGCATTCCAGCCTAAGTGTTGTCTTCTTCCCTTTGCTTCAGTGCTATTTATAGAGCAGGAACCTTGTACAGCATGAAATAGGGTAATAAACCAGTGAAGTTATAACCTAACTATCAAGCAACAAATGAAAAGTTGAATCAATGGTGAAGGGACACTTTTTACTTACATATGTACAATATCTTGAGTAAATACTAGTTTTCCTCATAGAAATCCTTCAAGTCAAGGCTCTCTTCCTCAAACGTTCTTTGTGAAATTGCAGGGTGGTGCTCCGTAATTTCAGCCTAGTCCCTTATTTAACACAACAAGATTTTTGTTCTGTTATGTGTGTGCCCTGACATACATTAATGCTCAGAAGAAAGATGACATCTTTCCCTAAACCGTAAACTCAAAAACAAGGGACTGATTGCCACATTCCTGTGTGAGAATCTAGACTATTGACTCAGGCCTGCCTACACATCACATATAAGGTATACATTAGCAAATAAAGATGACACAAAGAATTTGCAGAAAAAACATGCTACAGTGCTCTGCACTTCAGGAATTCCCTTCAATTTCTAAAATTTAATCTTGAAAAAAAACCCAATAATAGTTAAGAAATAGTCATTACCTACAAAAGTTTTAATAGTATTACCTTATCCTCTTGTCTGAATGCTGTGGAACAGTATGAAGTCTTTTTTTCTCAGTGTATCAGAGAAGAGAAGATGCAGCAAAGTACATCTACTGCTGCTAAGTAATCTGGGTAATTTATCTGAGTAACCACCAGTGACTGAGTCAAGCCTCAGCTATCTGAAAGCTTTCCTCCCAGGACAGCCTTCTGAGAATTACAGTACAGAACAAGGAAAAGAGACAAAACTCAGGATGGGCACTGTGAAGCTTGAAAGAGAAATTTCTGTCAGGATAAGCAGGCAATGGAAAAGCTGATCTCCCAAAACCATGGCAAAGCCATCATATCTGCAGGTGCCACAACTGCAGTGAGTCCACACACCAGAAGAACCCATGGGTTAAATGCAATGGGCAAGGACCAATGGCAAATGGGACCCAGGACTCACGCCAGCAAGCCCAGATGGTTGCTCAGGACTGAGGAGTCATGAGGGGAGGGGGTACTTTGGCATTTTGGGTACCCTTAAGGTGGTGTTATTTACATACTAACAGATAAGAGTACAGAATCCTTCATCCTTGGTCCAGAGTCTCAGATCACCTTCCAGAGTGATCACTGAGATTTATATCCATTGAATACTACTTACAGAGTAGCCAGTTGCTGTATACATTACCAGTTATCACTAAAACTAAAATGTATGTGAACTGTGAAAATGAGATGTGCCAGAATTTGAAAGGACAAATCCAGTTCACACACAAATACCTATCCATAATGTTTACCAACATTCATTCATTCATTCATGGCTAGGCTTTGCAAATGAAGATTTGGGATTTACCAACATGTTTACCAACAACATGTACAACAAATATCAAGTGATTTGCCTGGGCTGAGATTTCTTCCTTTCGAATATGCCCTAGTGTTTGTTTTATTTCTGAAGATGCACTAGCCAAAAAAATCCTGACAATGGCCAACTATCATTGTTGTGTAGCCAAACTTAGGATTAAAAACACATTTAACCAAAAGCAGAAGGTTTAAGGATATTTCCCATCCGAAATATTTTTAAGGTATAAAGCTCTGCTATAGAACTTTGCATACAGGAGGATTGTGCATCACTCAGTAGGAAAAATTCCATGACCAAGAAGATTCCTTGGGAGTGACTGGAAACTGAATAGATAGCCTGGCCAATTACTCAGCCCTAGCTACCAGTAAAAAGCTATTTAAGAGGAAGAGGTGGTTTGTGGACCTTTGCACTGGACAATGCATTCTGGGTTGGGGTTCTTGAGTGAGAGACTACTGAAATCACCAGTTATCTGAAAAATCACAGGTACTGACCAAAACTCCAGCTGTGACTCCTTAGGGAGACTGGGAAAAGTAAATGTGGCAGAACTGGGTGCTCCACCTCAGGGCACACCTTAGCCTCCTGGAATAAGTGACATTTGTTCACCAGTGAAGGCTATACATTTTTCACAACAGAAGCCAGCTCAGCCTCCAAAGCCATGGCTAGCTAGCACTGAGTAGGCCACTATTTACTCACAGGCATGCATTAAAAAGATACTAAGAACTTTCCTGAGGTCGCAGGTTTGTAAAGCATTGTAAATTACTTCACTTCAAAATGTAGACTAAAGCTGATCACAGGAAAATAAGGAGTTTGGATGTCCATAGGCAGCAAACATCTTCTGATTCTGGGTCTAGTTTAATGCACATCCTTGCAAGAAAATATTTAGGTTGTTAAGTGTGAGTCAAATGTCACTTACGTTATGAATAGTGCATGTCTGTGTGATGAAGAAATGCTGACTACATATGAGTTCAGTCTCTTAACTAAATTTTCAGCCAAAACTTCTAGAAGTTACTTAATATGTGTCAACAACATAAACTGTAAACAAAAGTAAAGAGGGAAATTTGGTCCCTGAAATACACCCTTTTAGGTCCCAGAGATTATTAAATCAGCAAGTTAGATCTATTATTAATCTTTCTTGAATGAAAGTAGCTTATTTGTGGCCAAGTACGTGTGAAAACCAGTGTAGAATAATGTTACAGGGTTCCAGGCAACACTGCAAGGTATGATAAAGGGCATACTGCTATTTCTCAGCTCCTCTCAAGAAACAATGAATTTTCAAAAAAGATTCACTTTGGAAACACTGTGTGAGATATTTAACAAACTGGAAAGCTAAATGAGGTAAAATTACAAGGTTGGTACAAGACAAGATGAAAAATATCTTAATTTACCCAGTTCCTTACAAATTCCCATAAATCATGTTAATTTAACTTTAGAAATTCAAAAATGCCCTTGATGTGCCACAGTACTTTGTCACTATGACAGAGTACAGACTGGGAAACAAGACACTGTTCTGTAAGCACCCTTCTGAAAGTACACTCATGCTTCTCTTCCAAATTCTTATCCAGGATGACTTCTTATTGCAAAGCAGTTGTCACGATCTTCCTGCTCCCCTTCATTTTTCAAAAGAGAATGTAAAGAAAATTTCACCTGAGATGACAAGTCTGTTTTATGAAAACTCCCCTAGAGAACAACTAGTAAGGACTTTTGCAAGCCTTTAATCTTGGTTCCCAAAAACATTTTTCTGATCATCTGGATCATCATCATCAGAAAGGGCTAACCCAAACCTGATTGATCTAAGCATTTCACTAAAATTCATATAACCCATATTACATCTCTAGAATAGATATAATCTGTTTTAGTGGCATATACAAAACAAAACTCCAAATCTCATATATGCTTAAAGTAATAAAGGAAAATGTGACAATTGATGTCACCAGGATAAGTGAAAGTGAAAGAACTTTATCTTGTCAACATTATCTTATCAGGAACTTTATACTTCTTTATACTTTTAACATAGGCTTGCTATCTATCCTTCCTATTCTTACAGCTTCTAGATAAAATTCTGGAATGGCATCATGAGCTATACTGTAAAGCACCCTTGAGGACAGAAATCCATTAGGTATGTGTTTGAACTCTGTGAGTAACCAATAATGTAAAACACAGAACACTTTCAGACAAAGAAAAGCTATTTGTGATTTGTATTTGCCACTCCAAAGGAAAGTGAAAAAGTAACCCATTCTCCATGTGAAAATGCAGTGACAAATCTTATGTACAAAGATCACATCAGCATAATCTTTGAAAATCCTGCATGAGACAAAGAATAGTTATTAATAAGCATGTGTTCAATACTTAGTGTTACCTTTTGATGCTGCTTTGAAATGAAATTTGAATTGAATATTTCTGTGTCAGATATGTCCAACATGAACAGAATGGAAAAAACAAATCTAGTGGTGTCAGAGGCAATCATTTTCTTGAGTGCCACAATCCATATGCTTCAGCACTCAGCATTTCTAACTTGCCTTCTTGGTTGAAACACTGAAATACTTCACCAGTATATAATTCAAACATGTATTAGCAATGTATATGTATGTTCACAATAACATTTGCATTGATGTATCACCTGTCAGTGCCCATCAAAGCCAGACCTCATACAAGGCACTATTCAAAGGAGAGAGGAAAATCTAGCAGGATTGGAATGGTGCAGCAAAGATGAGAGAAGCAGTATGAGAATTTACTTTTAAGAAGTCACTGAATGTCTGCAGTCAAAGAGGGCCAGTCTATACCATCCCTTGCTACTACAGCATCATACCAGAACCTGATGCCTAGAAAGGGAGGTAGTACTTTTTTTAAAGTAAGTGACAACTTTTAGAGGAAAAGCAGTGATGTCTATATTCCATTATACTAATTTTTTGCCTCTGACAAAATAAGGTGTATTGATGAGGCAGAAATTCTGTGGTCATCTATATTGTGAATCAGAATGTAGAGTACACTTTGAGACAGTCTTCGGAGCGCTACAGTCCTTTAAGAAACTAATCTTGAGCTTAAAGCCCTGAATATCTCTTGCACAACTTACCTGTTCATTAGAGCTGGAATTATTCCACAGATTTATGCCCCACAGTTGCCATGAGAGGTCATATGCAAATTTTGCTCAAATACTTTCAAGGGGCCCAGTTGTTCTTTACCTTCTGTTGTACTTTCCAGCATCAGGATCCATTATGTTTCTAAGACAAGGCAACCATCTTTGCACTATCTGAATATGACTACTGGCTACTCCATCTCTGAAATGGTTATTTTATGTCATTGAGCAGAACTGATCTGGATCATATTATTCAGAGCTCATGCAAACTTCCTCCTTGAGGTCACTCTCCAGTGCATATCTGGCCAGGCAGATCCTGACTAATATTTGAAAGCATAATTCCAACAGAGCATTTGACATAGGATCTTCAAAGAACTGATAATGGCAATACTGCTTACAAATGTAACATTGACTACAAGGTAGTTCTGTTGCTTCAGGATAACTGCTTCCGTATATCAATACTCAACTTGCTCAAACATGGGTCACAGGGTTTATCAGTGAATTTACATCTCTGCTATGTTCCCCTGCATCAAGTGGGGATGTCTAGAGTGGTTTGAGAACATCATTCAAATATCCCATTGCAGAAGACATGGAATAATTGTGTAAGTATCATAACACAAAATGAATATAGTTTTGCTAGTCATCTCCCTCTATTTGGCTTTGTTGAGGGTGCATTTGGAGTACTCTTTCTAATTTTGTCCCTTCTTCCATTCAAGAAAGACACTGACCGACTGGAATCAGCGCAATGGAGAGACACCAAAATATTTACCCTGGACCACAGAACTAAAAGGAGAAACTGAGAAGGTCAGGAGAAAAAGAGGCTCAGGGTGGAATTCAACTCCGCTCTGCCACTCCTTGTGAAAGGGTGATCATAGAAGAGATAGAACCAGACTCTTCTCAAGGAACTTAGCAAAAGGAAAAGAGGCAACAGTTACAGGTCATAGGAAATGAAATTGTCCCTGAGCATTAGGAAAATGAAAATCACAGAGAAGTGAGTGCAGCAGTGGAAGAGTCTACAGGTGCAAAATTAGACACCTTCACTGTTATGAGAGAAGTCCAGTCACGATCCACCAGAAGAGATTCTGGTCTGCAGGGTCTGATTTTCTCAGAGGGAGTAAATATCGGCTGTTTCCACTGAAGTGTGTAATACATGTCAACCTTTATTACTTTGAGGAAGTTAAAGGTATGTCATGGAAGATTCAAGGACCAGATTTTTAAAACTCCTTTATGGAAGGTACTGGCATTGAAGACAACTGCAGACACATCTATCTGTTTAGGTACCCTAAAATTGTTCCTAAAACACCATGGAAAATCAGGCTTCCATTGTTATATGTGTCTTTTGTTAGTTAGGTCAGATTTCTTTTGCTGTCCCACAGTGCTATATGTGGTGCTGTGTTTATTTTCCAGGTCAAGTAGTTTCATGCACTGGAAACTTAACTTTGAAGAAATAATATGAGGGAAAAAAAAGATAATCTTAAATCTACCAAGTTTAAAGGGAAGAGAAAAAAAGTTCAGTTCACATGATTAACTGTCATAAGCACAGTACATACCATCAGAGGTGCCAAAGCCTGACTTGAAAGGTTTTAAATGTTTCAAGCTGTGCAAGCATGCGTTTCTTCAAACAGGCAGAACTGATTATGATGATCACAGGCAAAAACTTAGTTAAACAGAGGATGTGCAATTTTTGTAAATCGTTATACAACGATTACTAACTATTGAAATAAATGGCTTGTGTGTTTATTAGTATTAGTCTTTTTTCTCCCCTCTGTATCCTTATGAAAAATAAGGAATGTTGCCAATGATAAAGACAAATTTTGTCCTCAATACAGGACAGGCAATGAGTCTGGAGAAAATCAAACTTGACCAAATGGTGTTCTTTAGGTTTCAAAAAGTTTAGTTAATTTTGGGATAGTTTTAAATTCTGAATAATTTTTTCTAACAGTTAAGGTCAAAATGCAGCAAAAACGCTATTTATTTTTTTCACATCTCTATTACACACATACATTCTGGTCATACCAAGAAGCTGAATGAACAGCTGTTCTTTAATGTGTCAGGTGCTGTACACACTCAACATTCTAGAGAAATCATTGGAAAGAAGCACAGAAATGTTGAAAGTAGGGATAAGGTCATGCAATCCATATTATATTTTACAGTTTGTGTTCTTAACTCTGAATAAAACCTTACTCAGCTGAGCTACATGTGTTTTTAAAAACTTATTTAAATTGGAACAGCTTAAACAGACCATTGTTTGGACACTCCTGAATCTTATTTAACTTGCACAGGATACTGAATTGACAAAAAGGTATGGAGCAAGATAACAGTTTAAACATAGCTTTGTAAGGGATTAATTTTGTCAATTCAAAACTTAAGCTGAACTGGCAGCGCTTCAAGACTGTAAAAGCACATTATTATTATTATTATAGCCACCCTGTACCTTCAGAACAGTTAAATGCTCATAGCCCACTTCCAAACAATCACCAGCAGATAAGAGAGATGGAAGCCTCTGGAGGCAGAAAAGGAAAACATCTGAACATGCAAGACCTCTTCACCTAGAAGATGATGAGAGTTTAGATCTTCAGGTCTTCAGTTTAGGTGAAGGCTAGTTCTCTTCCTTGCTGGCAGTCTCCACCCCATTATATGGCCAAATGAATCAGTAGTTCCCAGGAAGAGGAGGTCTGCCTGGGCAGATCAGGTTGCAAACTGAGCCTGAAAACATGTGCTTGGTTGCTGTCTATATCAGAGCCAGAAAATTTAGGAACAATATTGTGACCTTGAACATATGAAAACAACAAAGAATCACTATAACTTGCTTTCCACAGAAAGTCAGGTTTTGTTTTGTTTTCCCCAGAGAGTTTTGTTGTATTGTCTTCTCATTTGCTCTCCCAGCTGGGAGAAAGAGGACTGATTTTTAATAAATGGTAAGTATATGCCTATGCTGCAGCCAGATTGCAATGCAGCACTCAGGTTGTGATTCACAGAGCTGTCCCTTGATAGGCTGGTCTATGGTTAAGTACGCTGAAATAAGGAGGTGTTCAAACTCTATACACATTAAGATGTGTTTAATGCTTTCCTGGGGGAGTTCCTGACCAGTTAGTGTTAGAGCACCTCGAATAAACTGGAATTATTTGCTCCTTTTTTTTTGGAATACACGCAAATTTCATCTGTTCAGGGTGACAAAGCAGCCTGACTCCAATGTCTGGCTCTTAGTCATAGTTTCTCCTTTTCTCCATTTTAGGATTTAGTACATTAAATACATTCTGTAGCCAGCAATAAAAGATTGTTGTTTTTTTTTTCTGTAGGCTGAGTATCTCATAATGAACCGATCCACCATTTTGCCAGTATCTGACCTCTCTAAATACAGCATCTGACCTCCTCTCCAAATACAGAGGCATACACTTTCATCTATCTATATTTAGCTCTTTCTCATACATGTACTCTTTAACATTTTCTGCATGTGTTGCTCAGAAGAATAATATACAACCTATAGTATATTGAAGTTGTCATTATACAGTATTAGATTTGTAATGGAAAAAAACAGATCCAAAGGGAAATCTAAGAGGTTGATTAATACCAGAAAAGGAATAAATAAGATTGGAAACAGAGTGGATGCTTGAAAATCTTACTTGCTTTTACCTAGGGTCACTAATTTAATTTTCTCCTACCGTCCAGGTGGTTTTTGTTTTTTAATTTCCAGGAATTCCTGACTGTTTATTCTATAGTGAACAAATGGGATTTTGAGGCCATGGTATGTTGTGGGAAATGTCTCAGTAGCATGTGCTCTTTGTTAACAGTTGCTGAGAAGCTGTGTTGGTGTAATTGAACAAACACTAACTATTTCACTTTTAAAAGGGCCATAATCTACATATCAGTTAAAGCTGAATGTCTGCTTATGGGTTAAGACACTGCTGTGTGTCATCCTTCCAGTATTCAGCAAAGAAGTGTTCCCTAAGTGCCTTGAAATCTAATTGCCAGCATTAAGAAAAAAAATCTTCAAATAGATTTGTGAAGGCAGATGGCTTATTTACATACAATTTTAGTAAGAACAATGTTTTTCTAATAAAATCTTGTGTGATGTATCCAACATGTACAGCACAACAAAGGAAAACAAGGAGC
The DNA here is from genome assembly GCA_035583155.1 of Acropternis orthonyx. NCBI lineage: Eukaryota > Metazoa > Chordata > Aves > Passeriformes > Rhinocryptidae > Acropternis > Acropternis orthonyx. The sequence continues at coordinate 19,206,865 of JAWWEU010000111.1, read as the reverse complement.
AAGCTATATGCACACACGTACCAGGTTCTGACTACACCCAGTGCTCCATTGCCTGCCTGAAGCCTGGTCAGCAATGCACTCCGTCCCTCCCAATCCAACACTAGGACTGCCTGGATGAGGGTGGGAAGCTGAGGCTTCACCCTTGCACCTGGTAAGACGATGGCCACCCTACTCAGTTTTCCCCTTGCCACATCCCTCCTTGCTTCTAATAAAATCATAATGTTAAATACAGATGAAATCGTGAAAGAAATAACAGAGCTGCTGCCAGTTGGTAGATGTCTGTCCCTGATCCAGGTCCAACCTCACTTGTCCTTCCTTGCCTCCTCCCATTGCTAATATTCCTCCCAGTGCTTCACAGATGTTTTCTTATCATGCTACTGAGTGGTTATTTTTCAAGTGGCTTCTCAGAGCAGATGTTCTACAGGCACGTGCTGATTTAGCCTGCTGTTGATGTTATTTCTCTTATAAAAGAAGTATTACTGCCACATGGCTTAAAAAAAAAAAAAAAAAAAGCAAAAAAAAAAAAAAAAAAAGCAAACCCCAGAACTTCAAATAAACAAGTCATTGGGGTTTTTAAACAGCTGCTGATAATCTGATAATATTTCAAGAGAACCCTGATCAGCCTGCAGTTATTATTGTACATTTCACATAGTAGGTCCTTCAAAATGTCTCTTGCTCAGAAAGCTCTAGACCCCATTCAGTTGCAGAACAACTCATTTAACACTTAGCAATAAAGGTTACATGAGAAACAAAATGCAGCACATGTGTTTGGACATACAGTATTTCACCACAGTATTTTGATTATTTGCTTTACCAAAAAAAAAAAAAAAAAAGTTTCAAAATAAAATATGCATCATTTGGTTTTATTCCAGCAGGTGAATTCATCCACACGCAGTGCCTCTGCTCCTTCCACCAAGTTCATATACTGGGGAATGTTCTTCTATTTACTTGGTCTTTGCATCTTTCTATTCCACTTTTTATAATGTGTATCCTTCCAGTTACTATGGCAGATTTAATTACTTACTGCAGTTTTGCTCAGGTTTTCACCGGGTGTTTGGAAGTGCTGCACTTACACCCAGGTAGTTCTCAGGTCAACACTTCAAAATCAACCAGGAAGCAGAGCAGTATTGTTGGAGGCTGACTTTCAAAGCAGCATAACAGTCATGTGGAAATAAAACCAGGTTGGAGGCACTACCTGGGTGGAGAAAATAAGCAAATATTACACGATTTTGGGAACTACAACCAGTTGTCAGGTTTCCCCCAATCAGTATAACATGAATTAAAACTTGGTTTCACAGGCGCTGTGCCAGTTCAAACCAACTGAAGAGCTAGCCCACAGCCCACGGCTTTTGGGTTTGATGAAACTGCACATCCCACCCACTATATGCCCTCGATGTGGAAGCACAGCCTTGAAGAATGAGCACAAGAGCAGAAAATGTTGACTCAAACCACCTCATGCCTCTGGTCCAGTTGGCCTTTCTATACAACCCGTTCATTAAAGAATGCTTCAAGTGTCTGATTCATCCTCTTTCATGCCAGTGAAATTGTTGGATCCAAACCAGCACAAAACTGGAGCCACACAGCGCTCAATTAAGCCCAAGGATTTGGAAAAGGTTGATTAGCTAATGCTTTTATAGTTCCTGTTATTATAAAGCACCAAATATGTTCCTCTTGCAGAGACTTTTTTGACTTGCAGACTTTTTTGACTTGCAGAAACTTGGGATGTAGGGCTGAGGGCAAGTGGCAGTGTGACAAGGGCATGTAACCAGGGAATAGGTTTGGAGATATTATATCCACAAGGTAGCCTTCAGTAACTCTCTCAGATTCTGCTCTTGAAAGGCAGCTTCAGTTCTGCACTGATCAGTTTAGGAAAAACAAATCCAACATTTTCTGTTTACAGTCTCTACCTCCTTAGATCAACATCACTCTTTTCTCACTGTCCCACATACCACCAAAACATCTGGGGTGGTGGCCCGTGCCAGAACTCACACCAAGTTGTCCAATTACTCAGATATCCCCAGGGACTGGACAAATGCCTTATATCAGATGTCTCTCCATCCCACTAATAGTCTTGCTACGCTAAAAAAATAGTGCAATGGTTTAAAAAAGAAATCCACCTCAAAACACAATATTGAGATATAACCAGTTTGGAAGCTGAGGTGAGGCAAGAAAGAAAAAAAAAGCCTGAATATAGTTGCCCATGTGCATGCATGTGCATATTTACTCACACACACACAACATTCACTCAAAACATGTATGATGGCTGAGAAATTTCAAGGGTGAGCACAGAATATGACCAGAAAGCATAAGAGAAATAAAGTAGCTGACTTTGAAAAGAGTGGAAAGTACTTTTGATCGGACTTCTACCAACTGTGGGAAATCTACTAGGGGAAAGTGGGAAATGTTTAAGGAACTGTTGGAAAGAGTGCAGTTGAAATTCTTCCCACTTCAATCTAAACAGGGAAAAGTGCAACATAGGCCATTGTGGTTAGGTAAGGAATGAAATGCAAAGAGTTTTAAAAGCAGAAAGCTGAAAGCTTTTAAAAAAGATAAACAAATCTGGTGCAGAGGATTTGGAGGCACTGTATGTAAAAATAAGCAGAAGTAAGTTAAAGGATCAAATTAAAGGAGCAAATGGAATTACTGAATCCTAAACTACATAGATATTTCAACTGACAACAATGGGCTCTTTAGACATACTCACATTAAAGAAAAAGGAAAATATAATAGTGGTCTCCTAAAAATGTACAAAAAATAAGAAAAAGGAACAAAGGAAATGGTCTAATAATAGCAGAGAAGAGGAAGGGAAAAACCAAGAATTATATTACAGTTCTTGATTCAGGGCTCAGTCCTACAGGAATTGAAATATACTACTTTACTCTTTTATGGGCAGGTATTCATCAGGTAGAGACAAGACAGAAAAGGCAGAACAAAATGTGCTAATTTGTCCACCTTTTCTCTCAGTTGTGGCTATGGGGCTGGTTCAGGCTCCTGTTCTTGTAAGAGAAGGCATGGAATTCCTGAAAATTTCACCTGGCCACAGTGAACCTAAAGGTACCTTCTGCTGTTTGTGAGCCACTGGGACTCAGCTCTTTTCTGGTCACAGTAAATTCAGATCAACTGGGTGCCAGATAGCAGGGCACTACACAGCAATTACAACATGATTTAACATACTGTACTCCAGAGAAATCTCAAGGCACCTCAGCAACACTTAGGTAACTCTCTACTGATTTTGTTCACACCTTGTGTCCATGAAAGGAAAAACTGAACCTAAGCATTAAGATAATATTAAATATCATTATGATGTAACAGGCTGTGAAAAGCTATGAATGACAGTCAGATAGTCAGTGACCTACAATTTTTGGACCTGGAAGACTTTCTTACTTTACATGACCCTCTTCTGTCATATGGACATTCAAAGCAAAGCATTTATGCAGAGGATTTACAGAGGGAGTGGGCTGTGAAGACTATGCCCATACATATGTTCATATATGTTTAAATATGTTATATATGTGTATATGTATGTTATACATATTGAATGTATGTCTGATGGAGATTGATTGCACTGTTGTGGATAAACTAGCATTTTTCTTTCAAGCTTCCTCTCCCCATCTGGCTCCACACCTGTTATGTGTTAAGCGTATTTTCAGTGACGATGATAACATTTAGGATGACCTAATAAATGTGTACAAAATAATGAAGGAAGTGATAATGATGCATGTGGTAAAACATCCTCCCATCCAAGAGGTCCAACAGCCATGAAATGTGGCATAAGCATTCTAAAAAGAAACATCAATAAAATCAAGTGAAAACCTTGTTCACAAAGATAAGCAAACACCTGGATTAAGTGATGGCACTGCACAATAAGTGCAAATTGCAACAGTGTTTTAAGTATTTTTATATTACAAATAAAAATATAAAACACTGGAAAGTACAAATGAGATAAGTGTAACAAGAAAACAAAAAGAAGACACTTGGACATGTCCATGAGCAGTCTGCATGTATAATAAAAGTAACAGTGAAGAAGCAACTGTTCATTATTATTAGTTATCATTATTAATTCTTCTGACACCAAAAGTATATGCAGCCAAAGCCAGATACTTAGAGTGCAATTAAATACATATATGTTTATAAGGTTTGCAAGAACAAGTCCTGATTTCTTACCACAGACTATCACAGTTGAAGATATTGGCACTGACTAATCATGCCTGACCACTCCTGAAGGATGTTAACCTTTCAGAAGTAAGACCACTGTTATCAAGATTATTTCCTGATTTGAAAAACACATCTGACCTCTCAAAACTGATTTGCTCTATTAAAAGTTAGCTCTGAACCCCAGATCCAAAACCTTAAAGGTTCTGTCCCTAATTTTAAAAGTTAGCCCCTTCTCTGAACCTGGTTCTCTATTGCTTTATTGGAGCCACATTGATTTACAATTGTTGAGTGTGTGTTTCTCTACAGACAAGCAGAAAAAGTGCATACACCCTGTGCCCAAAATACATACATTTTGACACGGCCTTTGAAAGTAGTGTTAAATCCTTAATATCACTAAAATATGGAAGTACATTTGACTCTTTTATTATTATTATTTTTTAGAAAACATCTCTACTCCCTTTCAATTCTGCTAATTTTTGCCCTGAGGCACAACGCTCACATGTTCAGATGCTGCCCGAACATGCTGGATGACAGCCCCCTGTTTATACGCAGGACAATTCTCAGTCCAAGTTTTTGTTCTCAGTCTTCAGAAGATGTTTTCATATTGTTTTCAACAGACTGTGTCCCGGGGCAAGAAGCAACATGGTTTCATTACTGCTCAGCTTGGAAGACTGCTGATTACCGCCCACTGTGGATGTGGGCGTTTGTGCCCTGTTTTGGCCCAAGTGTGCTGCAGCTCTCACCCCATGTCCAACAGCCAAACCAGCAGAAGATGGTGATGGCTGTCACTCCTCATTGCCCTCTGCCAGCTTGGAAACCATCCACTGAGAAGCTGCATCTCATTACTGCTGCTGGACAGTGCTGAGCTGCATTTGCGTTCGGTGATTAATTCAATGAATTTGGCATGCAGAAAAGAAATGTCTCAAAATTGCATTATTCCAGTGAAAACACCTGGATACCCTTAGGAAACTAATATAACAAACTAGTATTGAGAAAAAAATAATCACTAGGAATTTTAAAGGGGGGAAATAATTTGCAGCACAGCTTTTATGGATCAGAACCAGCTTGGTAAAACAGATCCCTCTATAGTGTTATCAAATGCTCTGGTACACGGTGATGTGCAAACTGCAGGTTTCCTGCTCTGCTAAAATATTAGGACGGGAACTCATTCACTGCAGGCTTTGCTTTAATATTAAAAATGTTGATAGGTGTTTTCTATGCCACTAAGAAACAAAACTGTATCAAAATGATTATACTTGTATATCCCATAAATTAGATCAAAATCTACAATTTTGACTCATAGTTCATGATGTCTCTTTCCTCCTTCCTATCCCAGCTTTTTAATACGAGAAGGCACCAGAAAATTTGAGCATCTCTCAGTTTTCTTGCTTCTCCCTCAATAAAATACAGTAAAATTGAAAGCTTTAGTAAATCTACACATCCCATCCTCATGTATCAAAAGGCTGAAAAGTACTGGCAAAACTCAGAAATCAGGGTGTCTAAAACAATAACTCTCCTATATCATTATCACAAAGGTTCTAATATTAAACACTTCAGTTGATTCAAAAGTGTAATAGTGGCCCAGATTATTCGAGCCTTTCTAAAACTGAAGTTCAGAATTACAAAGGATGCAAGAATCAGCAAAAAAGCTTTGCCTAACAGTTCCATTTAGTATTTCAAATAGTTACCATATGGAAGGGCAGGGACCAGGACAGAGAGGAGTAGAAGAGAATTTCACCCCTAAATTTATCCAACAGAATTTTATTTGCTGTTTCAGTTAAAAAGAGTAATACATAACAATTGCATGTACTCTGAGATCCCTACTATGCATCTCTCAGTTACCAACTTGAGGACAATACAATCTAATTTCAGCATTCTGAGCTAATCAAATCAGGGTGAGAGAGGTGAGGGTTTCCAGTACTGTTCTGTGGAAATCTCTTGTAACACATTCTATTAAAAAATAAAAAAAATAAAAGTGAGATTACATTTAAATCTTTAATTTCTGTATTCAGTCAGTAGAGTTAAGTTCACATATGACCTCATGGAATAAAAGTAAGCAAAAGGGATGATGTGAGAAAGGTATTTATTTTCCATGCTCGAGTGCTATGAAATCCTATCTTCTCAAGCTCACTGCCTATAACATCACTTTAAATTAAATATAACAGGACAATTCATTCTCATTCTGAAAATTTCACCCAACTTATAAAATCCTTTCAGTACATACAATTCCTTATTCGCTTTTCTTAAGCTTTTTTTTCCAATTCACTGGTTTCATGAGAATAGTATCTTCTTCACGTCAAAGGTCTCTAGACCATTTCTCTGTTTATAAATCAATTAGAACAAAGCACCTCTGATAAAACTACAAGGGTTCAAAATCCACAGTGTTTCTTTAACTGAAGTACAAGAACAATTTGCACTCACAGTCACTGTGTTATGTGTACATAAAAAATACACCAGGATCTGAGTTGCACCAGTTTTGTCTACACAATTGTACCTCTGTGTATAGATGATAAATGCTTTACCATCCTATGAACCTCAGGACTTTTTCATCCTCTGTATTTGAATAGTAAAACATGTGATATAAAAGCCATATCATGATTAATAATTGTAGCTAAGCTCAAATCCTTACATATTCAAACTAATGTTTGAGCAGTTATAAATTAGTATTTGCTTGTTCAAGATCTTACTGCAATATTTTCAATTAGACTCTTCACCATAAAATACTGATTTTGTTCATTATAAATCAGGATCATGACAGAAATCTCTTACCTGATCCTGTACTGAACTTTTGCTTAATGTAAAATTTGATAGCAACCACTATTGTTTCCACAGTATCTCTAATAAATAGATACACTCATTTAAAAAAACTGTACCCCAAGTTCATCTTGGTCCTCTCTTAAAAAAAACAAAAAAAAGCATATTTTTTCTTCCTGACCTCTTTCCTAGAAAAGACAGATAGATTGTGTGCAGAGTTTATTACGAGATCGATCAAGATAATTGAGGTATAATTTTCTCAGCTATTTCTGTCATCATTTTTAAAGGCAGAGATGATTATGTTTCACTTTCACCCATCTGGGAAAGCACACTGTGTTCTCATGTAATTTGAACGTTTCAGCAAGGATGTGAGACCATCTTTTTGGATGTAGCTAATAACTCTGTCATTAGGCCATCCTCTCTTGAGACTTCATTTTTCCCATTAATAATTGTCAACACTATCTCTTTTTCAGAAAAAAAACAACCACACCTAACTCTTCTCTTCCTCTCTGGCAAAACACCAGCCAATATTAAGTTCAAAATGTGGCTACAGTTCTAAGACTACTCAAAGACTCACTTGCTCCATACAAAAATCTTCATAGACAATCCCTTTTCTATAGCACAGTTTTTCTTTTTAAGGATGGCTGTTGAACACTTATGTGATAACAAACATCTTTTGTTTTAAGGTAACCTCAAAGTTAAAATCCAAGTCTCATATTTTTGCTGGAGTGCCCATACACAAAAACCTCTTCTCATTTATGCCAATCTTCTAGTGCCATAATTTAAGTGAATTACTTTTAATTGCATCTAACCTTTCAGAAAACAAGATCCCATCTGTCTGCTATGTTAGTTTTCATTCCATCCTTTTTTTTTTTCCTCTGTGTGCTATTCCCTTTTGGGTAACCATGATATCAATTACCACAAGAAACATTCCTGTTTTGAAATACATTTTTGTTTTACCCAATGTTAGTTAATTTTTTTGGATCTGTAATGATAACTCACTGTTTCACTGTGATCCCTTTTATCTCCATCTGCTTTAACCCCCAGTTTTGTACTCTGTATTTCTACACGAATTTTGCATGAGTCACCTCCAGTCATTAATTCTCGAAAAGTTAAGACTTCAAGTCAGTTACTGCCTTTGTTTACCATTGAGGTAAAACCAAGACATCAAAGAGGTTAACGCATGCATGAGTGTATATTATTGTGTATACAGTTTGTATTAGTGGTTTGAACCCCGACTTTATTATTTTTCTAGAACTGGCAGTGATAAAACATTCTTACTGGATTTAAACCCAGTGATTTCCAAGTATGTTCGTGACATAGGCATATCTAAGCTTCATTGTCCACACCATATCTATCATCTGTGTCCACATTAAACATTCTTTTTTAAATATATATATACAGAATCTTTGATGTACCTCATACACCAAATCCAATCATTTTATAAACATAAGCAAACATAGCTGCTTTCTCTGCATTTGACTTAGAGTAACAATATTAATAAACTTGTACTGTTCCAGCTTACTCTTTCACAAGTTTTTTCCCCTCTATCACCTAAAATAAGACCCTTGAGCTGAATTGTTTTGACAAAATAATTACAAAACTGAAGAATCAAATCAAATTAAATACTAAGCTTTGAAAATTTGGATCATAATGGTGGCTTTTAGTCAAGCAGAACTTTTTTTCAGGACTATCAAAATCTCTTTGGATAAGAACCACAAATTATTCACTATCTATCTGGAAAGTTCAAATAACTTCAACATTTTACCCAAGAGTTTGCCTGTTCTGACTGGCAGCAAAGTAAATATGATGGGTGGTCTGTTTAAGACACCTGTTCAAGCCCAATCACATTACATTTTCATAGTATCAACACTTGAAAACACTATAGCTGTTGCATCAACAAAAGTGCATGGGAATATCTCCAGTGCAGATGGCAACTAGCACATCACAAAAACATGCAGATTCCTGAGCCAATTTGTATAGCAAAACAGCATCTACCACAGAGCAAAGGGAAGTATATTATCATGTTCAAAAATTCAGAACTTCCCAACTTCACATGGTTGAGGCAAAAGACAATGAAAAGTAATTGTTCTCAGGTAATACTGGCTTTCGTTTGGACAGGACCTACTTAAAGCAGAATTTATTCAACTAAGTAATTCCTTTTGAATCTGAGCGAACACACAATTAATTTGAAAATATTGGCTAAATTTTGCATAATGGAAAACAAAGAAATCCAGACAAGAAACTTCTTAACAAGAACACATCAGTATTTCAGAGTCAATTCTTTTAAAACAATATGGTTCTAATGTCATGTATATACAAATTTTATTGTAATTCACAGATATTGAATACAGCCCACATTTCAAGACAACAGTGAGCAATGTGTACCCATCTAACACATAACTCTTTGTCCAGATTTGTTCACGTACTGCATACCCAGGTCTCTTTGCAATTGTTTCTGAAAACACTGATTATGTTATGCAAATGTAACCTACAATGTTTCCCATTGTCTGAAAATCTAATTATTTAATTTTCTACATAATTCTCTCTGTGTTAATTGACTCAGAATGGAGTCATCCAGTTATCCACAGGTGGCCGATTTTGCAGCTTTCACATGTGTGAGAATTCATTTAGATAAGTAATGGAAAACCTGCTCTACAGCCAGGCACAGAGCAGATTCAGCACCCTGTGGGTAACCTTTCTACAGTGACCTGTTAATATTTTTCATACTCTAATTCTATAGTTCCTCTACTGCAGGAAACAAAACAAATCCTTGTTATTGCTAGCTTGATGGTGCTGATTTTAAAAATGTAGGTATAACTCAGATATGACAGAACCGGATCTTAACTATTTTGTGGTCACTCAGTCAGCACACTCCAACTATGAGAGTTTACAGATCCAAACTGGGATCTAATTAGATTTCTGAGAGACATAATTTTCAGTGGCCTGCTAATAATGCTATGGCCATGACCTGGAATCCAACAATACAAAACCAAAGTAGAAACATAGGATGCACTTACTCTCACCCAACTTGAGATGTCCAGGCTTCAAACAGATACAGCTGAGCTCATGGCCATAGACACCCACAGAAATGACTCACTGCCTCTACTGACTACAGGAAAGGGCCTGTTACAGACTCAGAAAATGATACCTGTAACCTTAAAGTTCAACTAAACAAAGCAGTAAGGACCAACCACAGACTTGATGCTCAGCACACAGAAAAAATTGTACATCCAAAACTTATCATCAGAGGTTACAGAACTACTCTTTTGGGACTTATTTAATTTTATAAAAATAGATAAAACATAACAAATGTATATATGATAGTCACTCTGTGCACTGCTCTGATATTCAAGCATAAAGTCATAAGTAGGAAGAATGCATTGATGCATATTGCAAGTCATTCTACCACATTTGGTCTATGATGAAAAAGACACACCACAGTGTTTTATCCTAAGGCATCATAAAGGTTATCTTAAAAATCTGGAGTACTGTATTGCACCATTCATCTTACCTTTATATTAATATTATATATATATTTATGTATAGACAAGCTTCACACTGTTTTGGAAGAATTTGGTGTAGTGACACTAAAGTAATTTAAAACATAGTGCATTCAATTTAAAGAAATAGGATTTCCATTAATGCACTGTCTGAAAATGGAACTATATATCTGTAGGACACCATTTGATTTCCAGTTTTCCAAAAGTCTTGGTGGTTGATCTTGTCAAATAGTCACAACGTTGTACTGGAAATGTGAACAAACTATTAATTTTCCCAAATTAAATGCTATAAATTTAGGCCAATATAAACCTGTCAGAATTATCCCTCTATAAGTTTCACCCAGGGTGTGGTGTTGCATAGCTGAGGAGCTGAGCTAATAAGTGTTGAAAAAAGGAAAACACTGTTTTATGGCATCATGTAAATTGGCACCAAAAAAATGCTTGCACCTACGCCCCAGTATTAACAAACAAATGCCAAAATGTGGAAGCCATGCAAAGTCCCACTGGTGTGAAAGCAGGAAGAAAGAAACAAATAGTTCTGTCAGGGAGTTCTGTACTACACATTTCTAGTGTTGATACAAGTTTCTATATTTTACCTGCTCAGGCTCAGAAGAGGTAAATTAACAAAAACCAATATGAACACAGATACTTTTCACTTGCAGAATGAAAAAAGCGGCTTCTGCCATTTCCATGTTTGTGGCATTACACGATTGTGAGTCCAAAAGACTCTTTTGTTGCGTTCAACTTATCTTTGGGTCAACCAGAGAGCTACTCTAGACTGACAGTAATGTAACCAAAGGCAGATTTTAGCATTAAGAAAGCAAATTTAGATTTTGTTGTGACTATATTAAGTCTTGCCAATATATTTATATGAGCAAAGCCCTCTTTCAGACTTTCAATTTATACTGGCAAAAGTACTCCACATTGGCACACGATACTTTGGTTGGATAGATTGCATTTCTATGGAGAAAACGAGAGAGCTTGTTAGCACAGCTATGTCATTTGAGAGTGTGATGTGTTTAATATGCTTGATTCATGTACACATGAAATCAGAATGGGGCAGCACACCTCTGGGCACACTCATGAACTCCAGGGTAGTAATCTCACTGGAGCACTGTCATTAATTTCAAGAATTTCTATTTCATAAATCAGAACTTTAAAAAATGAGTCAAATTTGTAAGTTTTAAAATTGGAATCTTGGGAGATTTTTCATTCCTATCTGGATTTTAAGGTTCATGTTTTCATAGCTTTTTTCTCCGTTCATAGTGCTTATGTCCTTTTAAAGCAACAAGAACATGAGATTTGTATTCAGCAATATGCATGCAAGAACGCTGGTCCTTGAGGAAAATCACGAGGTGTAACAAACTTGCCAGATAAACACATTAAATCAATGAGGGATTTTTCATTCCCAGTCAAAAAATTTTACTAAATACTCTAATAATATTGTGGTCCTAGTACCAACATATTCTCACAGACAAAGCTCCAATGAAGCCAAACCCTTCCACAGCAGTTTAATCTTCTGCAAAAGTCCTGAACTCAATCCCCCCCGCCCAGGTAAGTTCGCTCCCCAGGAAGAGAATCTTTGAGATACTGTATGATACATAAAGCAGCTCTGCTAGTACTCTCAAACCCACGTAAAACCAGTCACACCAGTTAGCAGCTGTAGGTCTAATCAACAACATATTAAATAAAAGGCAGACACCACTAGTTCATATAACAATAGAGAGCAGTTTTGCTCTTTGTTAAGGATATTGTTAGTATGATTTTGGTTAGCCCCAAGCATGTCTGTGAGATTCTTTGGGGACTTCTGGTTGAGGAACATCCCTCCAGGCTTCAGAAGGCTATAAGCTGAACAAGACAGGCCAATGAACTTGCCTGGAAGATGCCAGCAGATGCAGCGACCGAGTGTACATCCAAATAATTCAGAAATAGTAAACCCACTGCAAAGAACAAGCAGAAGAAACACACAGGCACCAGTAATGTAGCCAAGCCTGGATTTGTTTTGGCAGGATGTTGGCTAGGTGCAGGCTCAGATTTCTGAAGATGGGAACTGCCTCCTGTTGTCCCTGGGACTGAGCCCTTATTTGTCTTTAAACAAATTGGATGGCATGCAGTAAGTATCTGGCTCCTGCTAGTAAAATTATCTCACAAGACCCTAAATAATGATTGTCACTTGGGCCAAAAAGAGCATGATCTCTTTATTACTTGTTTACCTTGTTCTGGTAACTAGAAACATTGGATCAAGATACCATCGTGCCAGACAGTATCCAGATACAGAACACAACTTGCTTTTCTCTGGTGGACTGATTTCCCTTGCCCAACTCCACAGTAAATCATAGCTGTGATGCACAATACTATGCATGCAGTCTGGCCAGGGGGCTTTTTCTCTCATAAGGAGCAGGAGAACACGGCACCAAAACATACTTCTGACTGGACAGGAAATCAGGTTTTCAGAGCTACATATTTTGAACATTTATCATTTGCTAAAGACTCGATTTTTTGTTAAATTAAAAAATATGAATGGAAACACATTTTTTGTTTGGCTTTGTAAGAATAGGAATAGTTTAGCATGATAAATGGACGAATAGACTGTGTGCCTGAATGTGGCACTTCCTACCTCTACTGTGGCAGTTGGGCAGAGCTCTTTACAAGAACTTTTCAGAATAAACCACACCAAGATGTACACTGAAAGGGGAGACCTAAAATAACCCCATGCCAAGTAAATTCTATGTCAAAGCACTGCCATTGAGTTCCAATAAATGAAACCACCTGAAAATTAGAGGATAGTTTCTTATTTTTATCAGACCACAGTAACTGGCATGATGGTCTTAGGGGACAGACCCTTGAGCCTGTAAAACACTGAAAGAAAGGTTGGAGAAGGAAGAAATGTACAAAAGAGTCAAGGAAATTCAGCATTTAATTTTAACACTTTAATAATGAATAAAACAAGTATAAGATAGCTTCACTCAGTCATGTGACCTTCTGATATGGTGATGATAATGTCACTATACTGAGAAAGAAATAAAGGGGGGATGTGGAAAGTTTCAAATACTTGATATTTTTATTCCCATATCCATACCAAAATCCCTGCTTCTGTCAAAATCACCCAAATATATAATATAATCAATTAGAAATCAGACATACTTCTTTGCAATCATCAATGAAGCAACTGTGGATTAACTCACTTACTTAAAAAAAACAAATAGCAACTGTACAATACCTACAAGCTGTTTTTCAATATGGTGTGCAAGGCCTTAGTTCTGCATATACAGTTGTAGCAGTATTTCTGGATGGTATATATATACATATGCTGAACATAAAAATTACTCTACAATATACTGCTTTCAGCTAACATCAATTTTAAAGTTCAAAGCCATTTTAAATGGCAAAAATTACCAAAATGGTTGCAAGTAAATGAAAGTCTTCTTTTTTTTTTTTTTTTTTTTTCTGAGTAGAGTCAGTATGAGAGAACAGAACCCAGTCACTGAGCACTTTGAGCAAAGGCCTATCCTCAGGAACAAAACACAGCTCACACTTAACATTTACTTTCTTTAGAAAACTTAAACATGGCCACATACTTCAGTATTTATTTCACATTTAAGTCAAAATGTAATCCATTTATTTCATTAAGCCCAGAAAAAAATAGAAAGAGAAGCAATTGCAACAGAATATGTTTTTAAGGGTGTGGGATCACATTTTATTAACGTTGTGAAATGCAATAAATTCCTTTTGGAGATGTTACATGTCAGCAGTGAAAGACTTGTAAAACACCATAAGCATGAGAACTTAAGCATATGTTAGCTTAACAAAATTTGCAAGGTATTTCCATATTGTCTATAGTTTTCTACAGCTATTAGCATACTGTTAATTGACTCAGAATAGTCCTTTCAGTTAGTAAGGCTAGGTTTTAGCAGCAGCCACGATTTTCTTGGGTTACAGCTCTCTGCTTCACAGGCTTCACAGATTTGCCCAAGGAAAACAGTTACAACCCTTTTCTAGTTCTTACTCCAAGCATGCTTCCTCTTTTCCTGACTTCTTTAAGTAGAAGGCAAAACTGGAAGGGAAGGGAACACTTACCACTCTAGCAACAGAAAACTCCCAGAAAGAGTAGAATCATCTAATGGCCATTTCTGAGCACTTGATTCAGATCTATCATAGTATGAAGGGGTTTCTGCTGTGGTGTTGTTCAAGTTTTGGGGTTTTCTAATGCAATTAAAATTCATCAAGCATTAAATGTCATTTAATATCATTAGCATTCAATAGAATTAATATACTTAAAAAACACTCTAAGAAAATATTTACCTTGGATATAAATAATAAGTTCTTACAGTAAATTTGTTGACATCAGAATTGTAATACAACTGTTTTCCATTTACATTTGTTCAGAGCTCCTATTCTCTCACAAGTTTCTATGTAGTTGTCTGTTTTGTCTTTAGTTTTTCTAAAATATTAGTCTTTCCTCTGAAGCTAGCCCCAGAGTCCTCTGCATTCAGGGAAAGATAAAGTTAGCCCTTTGCTTGCTTTCTGACAACAACAACAAAAGAATAAATCTCATGCTTGACTGTTTTTGTTTTTTAAAAAACCAAACCACAAAATCCTTCAAACCTTGAGTACTGCTTTTGCACGTCATGATATATTTTCTTTGTTTTGTTCCTGGCATCAAGCTTTATTTGTTGGCACAAAGAAATCTTTCACCTCCAGCCTTGTAACTCAGAGGCAGGAATGACAATTCATAAGTTTTAAAAAGGCTTGCTCATGGTTTGTTGCCATAACTGTGTAGAAGAGTTTGTCCAAAGCCACACATCACTCTGTTCAGTCACCCTTCAAACATAATAGCCCTGAAAAATTATAATGGTCATGAAAGATGGTAAGAAATTAAAATATTATAAATAAGCACAACTAAATGAGTTAATATGTCCCATAATAAAAACTAAACTTTCCTGCTAATTTAATTAAAAATAATAGAACCTTAATGCCTCAAATACCACAATTATTTTTGTATACTGCAAGTCAAAGGAAAAGAAAGATGTGTCTCAGCTGGCAGTACTAACTTGCTCATGGTGGCACTACTTTGATGAGATTTTGGGCAACTGGCACTGTAGAAAATTTTAGGTATATCTTTCATCCCTTTCCACCATGCAATTTGTTCATTTCCCCAACTTTATTTTCCTTCTCTTTATTTCTTGGAGCCGCTGCAGAATGCTTTTAGATATATTAAAAACACAGTTGCATACATTCTAGAGGGCCATCATAACATGCCATTTGTCAGTCTATGTTCAACCAGTGCCCTAAGATTTCATGGCCTAAATATATAGGAAAATAGTAGTCAGGACAGTAATTTGAAAAGAAATACAAGCACAGCATGCTCTTCATACTACACACACACTGATGTTTCATCTACTTAACCCACAGACCATTCTGAAGGTAATAACACGCTACCTCAAGAGGCTAAGGTTTCATTACATTTTTAAGGACTAACAGGTGCAGCCCTATGGTTTGCCAAAATACTTTGTGATGAACTGCAAAACTAATCTGTAAACTCGGTGCTCACCCCTGGGTCGCACTGCACCTGGCTGGTGAAATGGCAGTGGGGAGGTTTATGACTGGTCATCCTTGTTCTGCTGCTGGAGACCTCAAAGTGTACTGCGGCAGGTGGTTAATCTGCACAGCACTAGGGAAAAAAACCCCAAATATATATTATATATATATGACTTTGAACGTGTATAGGTTACCTAGAAAGTAAGCCCCTGCTCCTTATCCCCTCAGTAGAAACCAGGAAGGGCGTGAGAACAGCTGTGCTTGGACATGGGTTACGCTCACACAAGCTTTCAGATGCCTGCTGGACCAGACGGTGGTCCTTGCAAGCCCTTCGCCTTTCGGAGCACCCCGACGGAGCCCCCAGAGCCCCGCGCCCTGCGCTGCCGGCGGAGCGCTGGGGGCGGGGACCGGGACAAGGACACGGCTGGGACAAGGACAGGGCTGGGACAAGGACAAGAACAGGGCGGGGACAGAGCCAGGGCCGCCCCGGCCCGCCCCGCTGTGGGAGGAGCGCGGCGAGCTCGGCGATGGCGGCGCCCGCAGCGCTGCAGCGGAGCGTGGTGTCACCCGCGGGCCGGCACACCGCATCCCTCATCTTCCTGCACGGCTCAGGTGGCTCCGGTTCCTCTTTGCAACCTAGTTTTAACTTCGCTTTTTTTAAAAAAGTTCCGTGAGTAAAAGGATGAAGGCGAAAGGGTTTACACGACGCGTTTAGCCCTCTTGTTAATGCTTTAATGCTTGAGGAAAAAGTTTTCTCTAATGTTGGAGGAGTAAGGGAAGATTATGGTTAGAGGTTGATTCCACATGTGGTTAAAGTACTCTGTAATTTTTCATTTTTTTTATATGATTTTGTTCGTAGTGTTTGTAATGGGGAAGTTCAAGGGTACTTTTATTTGGTTTTTAGCCGTTCTGCAGAATAGAATTTAAAACAGGAGTAGCCACAGTGCTGTTGCTGTGGGCTGGCCTGTAAACCTGAATTGCAAACATTCTGTACAGCACTTGTGATGGAAAGTGGCAGTCAAATGGCATGAATCCATTTTGTTCATAATGCTTGCTCTAGACAAATTATAACAAGTGCAGAATAATACAGAAAAATATTGGAAAATTCATGGTACTGTACATCAGATTTTGGTAGAGGAGCCATTTGATAGCCTAGCAGGGAAGGAAGATGGATATAACAAATACGTAATAATTTTTTAGATTTAGGATTACAAATTCCCATGTTGTAACATGCACAGAATCATAGGCTGGAAAAAACCTTTAGGATGGTCGAGTCCAAGCATTGACCAAATGCTGCCAAGTCCACCACTAAACCATGTCCTTAAGTGTCACATCTACACATCATTTAAATACTTTGAGAGATGGTGACTCAATGACTTCCCTGTGCTTGAAAGCCCTTTTGGTGATGAAATTTTTCCTAGTATCCAGCCTATGTGTTACATGTTGTTAAGTTTGAACTTTACACAGAAAGAAAATTTGAAAATTCAAGCTTGAAAGGAATATAATTAATATTTTACTTGAGGAGGAGGAAAAGCATAATATTGCTGCCATCAGTCTGTTTCAGGTTTGTAAACTGACCCAAAGCAGAACCCTCCCTTGTTTGCTTCTTGCAGTGTTCGGAAGAACATACGATGCTAAAATCTAAGAACAGACTGAAGGACAAAGCTTTCAGAAGGTTGTTGGCTTTTGTTTGATGTCACAATCTCCTCGCTTTCTCCCCCCCCCTCCAAATTCTATTCTCAGCAAATCAAAATGCATTATCTGTGCATGCAGGTGCTCCCAGCATTTGGGGAGCACATGAACCATGATGACTCCTCACACACACAGGCCGTAGTTAAATTTTCTCTTACTGAATTTTTTGTGAACTTTTCATGAACAACCCAGCTTTGTTAACTGTGTTTCTGCAGATTTTCACAAAGTTTAAGAAGTGCGAATAAATAGTAAAATAATTATGTATCCTGCATCATTAAGGAGTTTGTAAAGACCTAATGAAGTCCTGTTTCTGTAAGCATTCAGATAGTTGCTTAGGTTGACTTACCTGTGCAGGTATTTGCAGAGCCTAGACCTTGGCTTTCTAACTGAAGAAAAAAGGAGTATATAGGACAAAAAAAAGTTTATTCAAGCCTCCCTAAGATATGTTGTTTACAAATGAAGTGGCAACAACCATGAGGAAACCCTTGTACAAGAGTGTCTGTGAAGAAACAGAGGTGTGTTTGGACTTAGACTGTATCACTTCCATAAGCAAAGTGCTTGTGGGTGACGGTTCTGAAGCGTTCACTTAAGGATGTGACTTTGATTTTGCTGTTTAACATACCACAGACAGAATAAGATTGGTGTGAGCTTTGCAAGCCTGTTGCATGTTTGTTACATGGAGGGTTCGGGTCAAACAGAACAGTTCCAGTTATGCCAGTTGTGCTTAACAGAAAAAAAAAAGTAAAAGCTGGGTTCGAATCCTTCTTGCTTTCTGTTTTAATTCTGAAGATACATTAATTGGGTTTGTAAACAGGGATCACTGAATTTTGTTTGAGTGCTACAGAAAGAGCAGATTTTCTCCATTGGGGAATTTATAACATTGTAACAATTAATATT
Source organism: Acropternis orthonyx (assembly GCA_035583155.1). Classification (NCBI taxonomy): domain Eukaryota; kingdom Metazoa; phylum Chordata; class Aves; order Passeriformes; family Rhinocryptidae; genus Acropternis; species Acropternis orthonyx. Next base: position 19,188,326 of record JAWWEU010000111.1, on the reverse strand, counting down.
ATTTGTGCCACATTGTTGAGATGAGCCCATGTAACTCGGCTGTAAACCTGGCTTAGGGCAGTGATTTTTTTTTTCCCTCATGGTTTGGCCATTTTTTTGAAAGGAATAAGAGGAATTCTAAAGTCAAACCAGACAACCTGAGATAAAGTAATAGAGAATACTCTTAACTTAGATGAGCAGTTTGTTTGCATAATATGTGGTCACCTCAGATTCAAACAAGACTGAGGTCCTGTGGCGGGAGTGTCAGCAGTGAAATTCCAGTTTGCTGAACCCCCACCATGTTTTTAGGTTGAATATTCTACCTACTATAAACCACATTCTGTGATGGACTGGTTTCCTCAAGCATGAAGTATTGTTTAACACTGGAGACGTGTGTGCATGTTTTTCAGAGGGGTGGCATTGAAGTTATGGTTGAGGATAATGGCAGTGCAAAGACAAGCTCAAGAAACTAGTCTGTATATGTATACTTGTTTGAAAGGAGCATATGCTGTCAGCATAAGAATTCATCCTGCTTATCTGCTTGTAGCACTTCAGTCTTCAGGAGTTTTGGCCATAGGCTGAGTAGATAAGAGTAGGAAAAAACACATTTTAGAGTTAGATCTCAACTAGTTTTCAAGCAGAACTGTGTGATAAAGGTGTCTTCAAGAGCCTGCTAGATATTTTGACCTGAACACTCTTAAAAAACACGTTTTTCCCTTAAAGCCTATGTGCAATACTAGCACAATCAATTGTGAAGAACTTGCTCACTGCTCTGGAATAGGTTTGGAAGTGGGTTAATATTAAGTTCCCTAGTAAAAGTAATTATCTTTTCTAAGGGGAGCAGCAGGTATTTTATCTTGCTTTTTAATTTGTGCATCAAGATTTTTTGTTTATCCCTTATTGGCATATAAGGTAAGTAAGAGGTGTCTGCTTGGGAGATACTTGAGCCATAGGACTTAGTGAAGTATTTATTAAAGTTACACTGTGGGACCTCTCAAGCAGTCTTTTTTCTGGGAAGTTTTGAGTCCATCTTCATTGGAAAGGGGACTAAGGTTATGGAAAGTTCTTTTTTAGCATTTTGGTGTATTGACTTTGTGATTTGAAATTAGGTCTATCTGAAATAAATATATTTGACATTGTATAATTTTATTGCTAAACGAATAATTCTGCTTGTACTCTTCTGTGTGACATAGGTGATACTGGCCAAGGAGCAAGAGCATGGATAAAACAAATTTTGAATCAAGACATGGCTTTCCAACATATAAAAGTAATTTACCCAACAGCTCCTGCCAGGTATTGTTTAATATATTATTACTGTAGGGTTAAACTGCTCTCTTCCACTACTGTAAAATACGCTTCTGAATATCGGTACCGACTGTTGTGACACTTCCTTCTTCTCTCTTGTATGCTTTTTGGCAAAACTGGAGCTCAGCAGTGCACTGGCGTGCAGGAACTGTGATTTTAAGAGGTTAAGACTCTAAATGGTTGACTTCACAGAAGTTCAAATTTGAGTATTGTCCTCATAGTATCTTTCCATGTCTTTGATGTAAATAGAAGATGATAGTCCAGTGTGTGTTGTAGTGGCATTACAGAGCCATGTTCTGCATTCCAATCCTACCTATCTTATCTCCCACATGTTAACCATTAAAATATTCTATTGTATTTAATGCCAGGTTTCAGTTCTGAAGGTGATCAGTCTATTTAGCAAGTAGGATTTGAAAGATCTTCAGCTACTGGAGAAAGGAGTGGGAATTTAAAAATGCACATTATTTCTTGTTTGAATGCTGACCCAGCTGTTTCAAAGAGAATTGAGTTCCACATTTGCTTTAGGCACAAATCTCATTATTAGATGACACTGTGTGTTCAGTGGTAGACTGGAAATACAGATAAAAAATTTTGCCTGCAGGAATTTGAAAGTTCAAAGTCAAACCTAAAGGCTAAAAGTTGGCACCTACTTCCATACTTAGCTATCCATAGATAAATATGTAATACATAATTGTATCTATTATATATGTAACACATATTAAATATATGATACTACATTTCATAGGCGTCTAATTTTTCTTAATATAAATTCATTTTTAAGGTGTCTGTGGTTCTAAGTTAGGAAAATGTTTCCTTGAAAGGTAATGGGACTTGAGTTTCTTTCTGAGTTTGTGCATAAGTGTGGATGAATGCTGAATGGAAAAGGAAATTGTGACAGTCTACATGGACTTTCGAGGTACAGAGGTTTGAAAGTCAGAAAAAAATTCTTGGAGGTTATAAACAAGTATAATAGCAGATTTTGTCTGGCACTCACTAATACGTGAAAAAAAAAACCTTTCCTTGACCATGTATTTTTTATGGTCTGCTTAGGCAGGAAAAGCAATTGAGAGATTGCAGTGTGAATGTACTCACTGTGTTACAGAAAAATCAAGCTCGTGAGTGGATGTCTTTGAAGCAGTGTTTTGGGTTAGTAGGAAGTGAATATGATTTTCTGTAAATAATGTGCTCTACTTTATTGATGACAGGCTAAAGTGATGCCAGAGTTGTCAGTGGCACATCACACATATTGATGGGCTCCATAGCTCCCATAACAACACAGCAGGTACTGGTGAAATGCAGAAGATTTTACTTCTCTATGAAATGATTTTTCTTCACATGGTATGTGCAGACAGAGCACCTCAGACCACATCTGTTAGGCCAGTGCTGTGCTTTTTCACCCCACTGCACTTCTGAAGTCAATCCTTTTCTCATTTTTCTTTGGGCAACTACAGATGTAAACTATGCATAAATGATTAACCAGCAAGATCACCTGACTCAAATGAAGGAATTTGTTTTTATCTGAAGACTTTGGATTTCAGTGTTTTGGTAAACAGATGGAAAGAAAGGTACTGTTGTAATTAAAAGATGTGAATAAACACTCATGTTTATTTCCCTTTCCTTTTGTTTTTTAAGTTGAGGTTACTCTTGTTCTTCTCTAGAGCAGATAGACGCCATGCGTGAGTTGATTCAGAAGTGGCTTTTAGCAAAACTCTGAAAAGTTCTATATTCAAAGAATATGAAATACCCACACTTTGTCTTTGACTGGCAATATGAAGTATATTTGTGTACAGCCTGCTGTTGCTGATAAGCAGCATTAGCTGACATAGTGAAATAAAACAGGTGCTCTTAAGTACAGTAATGTTTGCCACTGTTTGCAGCAATGCTGAAGTGAAGTTTGTGATGATACATGTTATTGTTTGAAACCAAAATAACAGGAGCCTTTAAAGACCCTCTTCTTGTTGTTTTGGTATTCAAGAACAAATCACACTGCTTTCTGAAATGGTTTTGTAATAGCTGCTCTCCTTTCTCCAAGGGAAAATAAAGGCAAGGCCTAGAACATCCAAACTTGAATGGCAGACATTAAAATAATTATATCTGCATTAGTAGCGTGAATATATGTGGTAATTTTATGTGTGTGTGTGTGTGTGTATAGGTATATATGTTCTGATAAGAATTCAAAATGTTTCTGGCACCAAGGGGGGAATTCAACATCCTTGATAATGAGACCTATAGCCAGGTGGTTATGGGTGTGCTGATCTGCTGAAGAAGTTCCAGGCTCTTTGATCATGTAGAGAGAGAGGGATGTGCTGGTCAAAGTTAGACTGATGTGAGAGCCTCTATGGATGTCTATAACCTGCCCCTGTACTGTCAGCTGTAGGGGCAAAATGAAAACCTTGGCTGCAGGTTCCTGTGCTGATGATGAGCTCAGAGAAAAGCTTGAAGTTCAGCCAGGCCATGTTAGGATTGCTTGGTTAATGTGCTTTTCTGGCAAAATACTGTTAATGTGGATGTACTTCATACTCTATAAACTCCTGTCTTTCCCAGTACAACTTCGCACATATACATTGAACTTTCTCTGTCACTTATGCCAGTAAAAGGAGGTTTGATGATATAACCACAAAGCTAGGGGCTTTGGCAGCATACACTGCAGGTCAGGAATACCTCTCCACATTTTTGATGGACATTATTCTGCTGATAGGTCTATAGATATGGTCTTATACATTCTTCACCTCTATTAAACAGAGTTCTGAAAAGCAGTGGAATTCATACTTTTCAACAAAACATTGAGGTGGGTTTTTCTTTGTGGAGGATGAACGGGGTTTATGTTTATGTTTTATTTAGATTTTATCCCAAGCGCTGAAACATGCATAATTTTGATTTGTAGAGCATCAGAGGTTCAGACATGTTTTGATTTCAGAGTCAGTATGTTCAAAAATTATTTTGGAAAACCAGTCCAGCATATAATCGAGAAGAATTCTGAAATATGTTCTTTGGCTTCACTAGCATTCATTTCAGCAAACACTAGAGAGGATTGTGGGTAAAAGCATTAGAACATTATTGAAATACATTTTATAAAACTGTTCTTAACTGCTCTCTGTAGATCTCTATAAAAAGTTACACTTCTTTAAAAAAGTTACTTCTTTTATCATTTTTATAGTGTGCAGGGTTTGTATAGAGAATGACCACCAGATATCCCTTGGGCAGGTAAAGTATTTGCAGCATTTTCTCTCATTCATCCCCCGTCACTTTGGAAAGTGCAATGAGTTGTATTTGTTTGTTCCCTGAGGGAAAACAGGAGAATGCTGATAGTGAAATTTACTATTAAAAAAGAAAAACTTTCAAAAATACTAAGTAAAATGCTTATGGTAAAAAGCAGGCTTAGATAAGAATGGGAAAAATATATTGATTTGAAGTCTTGGTGTAATGTAGTGAGAGTAGTGACATCTGAAATTTGAATATGTTTGGAAATCAAATGCGTGTAGCTGGGGCATGCAAATTTTGCTTTATAAATTAAAAGTTTTATACATAGTTTGAGGGTTTGGGTTTTTTCTGTGTAATGTGGTCTACTGGCATACTTAAAAATGAGTAGAGAACTTGTTTTAACTTGATCTAGCTTTCTTTCAAGATCAGTGCTGCTGTACATAGATTAAATGAGTTAAACACAGCAGAATTCTATTTTCTCTCCATCGTAACACTAATATACATCTTTAAAAAAACAAACTCCAATTGTAGCCCTAGCAGCTGATGCAATCCCTACAGCCACGTCTACACTAATAGTTTTAAAGAAAAGGGTTTCCTTTTTCCTTTTTTATTTGGGTCAGAATGGCTACAACTTAAATACTGTTTCAGCTGCTACAACTGTGCCTTAAACATTAGGTTTCTATTGAGTTTCTAAATCAGAACTGAATATCACCCAATTTAACCTTTTTTTTTTTTTTTTTGTTAATAGAAAGTGATAGTTTAAATTGGCATTGCAGGAGCTAACGTGGTAAATTAAAACCATTTAGGCTCTGCTTGTTTTAATACATATACCTTACCTTCTATAATTCCCTGAAAAAATCTAGGCGAAGGATTCTTTGCATTGTCTTGCATTCTGTTCTGACAGTCCTTCTCTTTTGCAAGTCATATATATACATATATATATATATGACTTTGGCTATTTTGTGGATCTTTTTGACATTCACTCAACAAACCTTTCTGTGGCATGTAAGTCTCTGAGCAGAGTTTGTTGTCTGTTTGTTTGGGTTTTTTTCCCCAATTTGTTCTAACTTTCCATATCTTTCTGTGACTGGTAAGGACTGCTCAGCATTATATGGCTTAGCACTCCATCCTTTCACCTAAGTTCACATCTTTGCTGAGCTCACGGGTGGAAGTGAGTTTCATCTCATCATAGTCCCCATTTGGCTGCATTGCAAAACCACCAGACAGTTTGGCACCATTCAGCTCCATTGGCAGTCTCTGCCTATGAGAGGCCTGGGATTGGAAAAGCAGCAGGGGTGTACTGCAGGTCGGACTTGAGATGGATTGGCGGAGCTGTGGAGGGGAGTGTGCACAGTGCCTATCATACTGTTTTTGGCTCAAGCAAATGTTATTAATCCTTGACTTTTGTAAGCCCTAACCTCATTCATAAATTTAACACAAAGAAGTCTTTTTAAAGGTGGAGACTTAAGGGAGAAATGGAAAAGTTTGGGTTGGTATCATGGGGTGGTTCTTTCATCCCCTCTAAGTAGAAATTTAACATGTTTTGCATAATAATGCTGGAAGCATGCTTGGATAAGCTTCGCATTTTCCTTTCTGCTCTTGAATTAGGTGAGAGAAACTTAACAGATATGCATACATCTAATGCTTACATCAGATGCTAAATACCATGTGGAATGAAGTAAACACTTGTCAGAGATACTGTAGTCATGCTTGGGGAAAACAAATTAAAACACAATGGAAATAATCTTGGATTTCTAATCCCTGTAACTACATTTTGCTCTTAGGCATCCTTCCTCTTGTTTTTCTTCTCTCAACCCTTTTCCAGTGCAGAAGAATTGGAGACAACTGCCAGCAGTTGTGAGTTTCTAAGTTATATGTTATTCTGTGCTCTTGCTTTACAGGCTTTTCAAGGGTTTCTGTGCTTGGCTAGCATCATTCATCCATCCTTGGTGGTGTTTGCCACCAACTTGTGAAAGATATCACTTTGAATCCCACACTGTCTTTCTAACCCTGTAATGGAGAACTGATGCAAATTGGGCCCAGGTTTGCCTCTTGCCACTTTCTTTCAGTATATTTACAAAGCAGACACTGTTGGTTGCTGAGGAACTGGCAATGTATATGAAAGGTCTTCTCAACCATAACATTATTGCTGTTTTCTGATTGGTACAAATCCCCTCAATTTACACCACCCATTCAAAAAAAACCCCCAAACAAACAAAACCAAAACCCACGGAACAAAACCAATCCAACAAAACAAGAGAAACAAAGAAACAGAAACTAACTCTTAATTTCTCCCACTGAATTTTATGCCAGATTCTATTGTGGGTTCCTTTTTCTTGAATTATTAAGATTTGTCCCAGGTAACAGAAGTTGTCAGCACAGTATTTCTTCAGGTTACCATTCTGTACTGGTTCAGTCAGCTCTCATTTCAGGTAATATACATCCAGAATAACTCTATCAAAAGCATTTGCATGTGGTTGAGTGAATAGGTGCAGCCTTTTCTGAAGAACAGCCAAAATTGCTTGTCATGAAGATGACCTCTTGCCTTCCTTTTCATAATTTTTTAAAAAACATATAACTCTAAGTTGAAGCTGTTTGAATTTTGGATGTACCTTATGTTCTGTTTCCATACCACAAAGGTTCATTGTTAAGATATGTTGAACCTCAGTTTTAACATAAGGTGTACCTTGGACTAGAGAGATTTGATTTATGCTTCTGATTTGACTACCTGGATCCTCTGCTTTCTTCACAATTTCTTTTAAAATTTGCTTTCTGCTTCAAGCAGACAGGGGGAATTAAAAAGCAGAATTATGTACTAAATTTTCTATTGTGATGTGATACTGAAGTTCAGCAGTGAGATTATGCTATGAGAGAATTTGAGAATAGTAACTTGGCTTTTATTTGAAAAATCTGCCATCAGGTTTTACAGAGTCAAGACTTACTTCTAGAATCACTCCATATTTTGGGTTGGAAGGGACCTTTAAAGGTCATCAAGTGAAACACCCCTGCAATGAGCAGAGACGTCTTTAACTAGATCAGTTTGCTTGGAATCTCATCCAGCCTGACTTCGAATGTTTCCAGGGATGGATGCCACCTCTCTGGGCAACCTGTTGTGGTGTTTCAGCACCCTCTTTGTAAAAAATGTCTTTCCTTATATGTAGTCTAAATTACCTCCTCTTAGTTTAAAATCATTCCCCCTTGTCCTATCACAACACTAAAAAGATTGTTCCCATCTTTCTTATCAGCCCTTTCAAGTGTTGGAAGGAGTGTTCTCTTCTCCAGAATGAACAAATCCAATCAGCCTTTTTTTCATGGAAGAGGTGTTTTATCCCTCTGGTCATTTTTGTGGCCCTCATCTGGACATGCTCCAACAGGTCTTTCCTGTTCTGAGGGTTCCAGAATTGGTTGCAGTACTCCAGGTGGAGTCTCACCAGAGCAGACTAAAGTAGAACCTGAACAGTGTGGTAGTGTGCTCTGTAGATTTTCGTAAAGAGGTGCACAGTCTTCCAAAAGACAACATTACAACGTCTCTGTGCCTCAACTGGGAAAAAATAGGCTTGGGAAGAAAGAAAAATTGAAGATTTCAGTAATTTTGGTCTTTCTCTGTTCTCATTTGGATCCTGAAACCTAACTTCACTATAAATTTCCAGTTCTGTCTGACATTTCAGGAAGTTCTGTCTGGAACCCTGTAAGCCAGCACCAGTGGTCTGGGCTTTATATGGCAGCCAATGCAGGGCGATCATAGCACTGAGTGTGAAGGCGATGATACAATTGTGCATCACGAGAAAGAGCTGGGAAAAGAATATTTACTATTTATCAATGTGCTGTCTGCTACTCTTATGTTTCTTATTTGAAGCAGCTGGCACTGCTGGCTTGTCTTTTAACTTAAAGTGTTGGATGGGCACAATGATTTACTGGATAATGAACAAAAAGACCTGTAGCTTTAGGTGAATCACTATGCTAATAGCATCATTTTGGAGATAGAATTTGCTGTGGTTTTAGATCTGAATTTGAACCCCATGTAGCATCATTTCATTGCTCTCTACTTCTTTTGACTTAAGAGAATTTCAGACTGGTTAGCACAATTCTAAACATAATTAAGAAGGTGTAGAGTTCATCCTTCAGGAAAGTGGGAAAACACGGTGGTACTGCTACCTACTTTCATGGCATCTTCCTTATTACTACAAAACTCACATTATCAGAAGCTAACCTATCCTGAGTTTGTGGAAACTGGAATGTATGTATTACTTTGAAACTTTGAAGTGAAATCGACAGTGAAAATTATTTCCATTTGAATACACATTTTAAAAAGATTGAAAGGATGGTAAGTAATTACAGAGATATTACAGAATATATTTTCCTTTTAAGACATTGAAATATTGTGTAAGATCTTGAAACTGCAGTGTCATGCAAGAGGTGTATGTGTGAAAAAAATATTGTGGTTCAATGCGCACCCTTAAAACTAAGAATTATAAAGTAATCTGTCCTTAACTGACCATGTTGATCTTATCAGATGGAGTTTTCACTCCACTCAGTGTTTCTTTGCTTTTACATATTTCAGTCCAGCTTCTCATGTCACTGTAACATAGGGATTTTTTTTCTTTTTTGTGGTTTAATTGTATAAAAAATTTGGTGCTTATTCTTGGAGCTGTACAGATGGTTCCATGCCAAACATATTTGTTTACCGTGGTAATGTCTGAGTTGTAGTGTGCCAGCTAATAAAGGGATTATTTAAGGAACAAGGTGAATGACTAAAACAGATGTGCCAGTTGGGTGAACCATTAAAGGAATCTGACTTCTCAGCTTTATGTAAAGGTTATTTTTAATGCATTTCTGAGAAATCAAGAGTGGTTGCAAGCATGTTTTTGAGGCAGCTGAAAGCCACTTGTCTGTTTGCTTGGGGGTCTTTTCCTGTAGGTTTAAAACACATTAGTCTTTCATCTATCTTATTGAAGAATTTGCAAAGACAGCACGTAGAAGATCTGAGCTTCATCTTCTGATAAAGTATTACAATCTCATAATGCATTTTGTCCTGTTTATAAATGGCATGATTTTGTCTTTTAGTTCTGGGGAAATCTCTTTTTAATATTTATGTAATGTAAAGGTAAATAGTTTTAATGCAATACATGTATGTATCTTTGTTACGTAGAAATCTTGGGTCAATCTGCTGTAATAAATACTCAAACTTTTCACATCTTTTATCACAGAAGTATTAGGTCCTCAGAATTTACTAGAAAATGAAGCCTTCTGGCTGCTAACCATTTTAACCAGGATTGATGTAAAAGTATTTGAGAGAGAAGCTAAACCCATGGATTAAATTCTGTTTGCCCAGGCATTTAGTCTGTGTACATCACATTGTCCAGGTGCCTTCCAGAAGCTCCACTGATTCTGCTCTTGATAAGTTTGACTGAAATGTCTCCTCTTAGAAATTGACTTCTTTGAGTTGATCAATTCATTTGGGAAGAATCCTGGAGACAGGATTCCAAAGAGAAGATTAAAAAAAAAAGGCATAAACATTTGAATAATATTTTTTAAACTTAACTTTAGCTTGCTGAGTGTACAAAATATTTTCACTGAATTTCCTTTAATTTAGGGGTTAACTTTCTTAATGGACAAGTAAGAGCTAACTTGAAAAAAAAAAAATAGCGAAATTTTTAAACTCTGGTGCTTCAGTATATGGTTTGTTTTGAATTAGGCAAATGATGGATTGCTTAAGGCACATACTGCAGTAGACTTGACCACATATTATATGCCATTTTGAATAACAGTGCATTTTAGGTACTTGGTCCTGAAGCTCTGCTCAGAAAGATGAAACTGTAGTGAGTCTGTTTGTATCTATCTTTTGCTGTTTGTTGCCACTTTCAATATATTTATCTTACCAACTTTTAAGTCATGGACATTTTTTCATGTTCATGGCAACAGGCAGAAGAAAATTTATGTTCTTTCATTTTTTACTTTTATGACTGAATAATGCAAATAGTAGTATCTTGAACACTCATCCTGCTGGCAGTACTGCTTTAGAAATAGCTATTTACATATGTGAAACCTCTCTGGTATTAATAAAGGCAGGATTTGTTCCTTCATTAAGAATAATTGAAATAGTGCCTTTCTCTTTTTAGATTAGCTGTGTTTTGGTTTAATCCTAGAACTGAAAACAATCCAGAGACAGTACAGAAGTCAACTTTAGCATTTTCAATGTTCCCATCCAGACATTTATCAAAGGCTGTCTGTTTGTAGACTATGATTGTAATCTGATCTAAGCTTAAGTAAAAATGAAGAAATTGCCCCCTGATTAAACAGCAAATAAGGATTTCAGGGGGCTTTGTCTGAGATGAAGGATCGAACTCATAGCTCTATGTTTTGTTATATATTGTAGAACCATTGCAAGGCAGTTAGATCACCTTTCTTGGGATTTCAGGGCTCTATTAATAATCTTTGTTTAAAAACAAAGAAAAGGCTGCTTTGAATTGTAGGTCTCTTGATTTTCTGAGGTTTGGGCAGCATGTTGAAGCACTTCAAAATACTAATCTGACAACACAGTATTATAGTTGAGAGTATCATGTCTCTTGTTTGTGTTTGTGCACCAGTCAAGTGAACACATGGGATTTCTTTCAGTTATTTTGATAAGATACCTGCCCCATTAAGATAAGGATGGATATATTTATTTATTTAAAAATAAGAAAAATTGGCAGAATACCTAGACGTTCATAATACTCATCCCCTGTAAATTTTGTCAAGAGTTAGACAGTTGAACTCCATAAGGTTAGCTCCTAAAAAGCTGTCTCATTTAGCTGTTACTTCAGTTTGTTTTATTCCAGTGTGGTTTCAACCCTAGCTTTATTTAGGATTAAGAACCTCTCAACAGGCCTAAGATTTAAAATTTTCGGTTGACCTGACCATCCTTAACATTGAACTGACTGAAAATTGCTTTTTACATAGCTTCCAAATGTTGGCTTCATTCCTGAAGGACCATGATTTGAATGCAAGGAAATGCAGTGTGAGTGGATGTAAATTGCGTTAGACCTGAAAGAGGCTTATTCTCTTCTTTGTTGGAGAGATACTAAATTGTTTTTGTTTGTCATGTATGCTGAAGGCCTTTGATCTTCTGCTTGGTTAATCATTTGTTTTCTTTCCTTCCACCACTCCAGGCCTTATACACCTATGAAAGGAGCCTTTTCCACTGTGTGGTTTGACAGGTATAAGATCTCTAATGACTGTCCTGAACACATTGAAAGTATTGACTCTATGTGCCACAGGCTTACAGACTTGATCAACGATGAGGTTAAGAATGGCATTGCAAAGAATAGAATACTAATAGGTAAGAGAGACTTGTTATGTTATTTTAATGTGTTTTTATAATTGTCAAGAGATCATCTACTTTGGTTTACTTTAAGAAGTACGTATTTTTACTATTTTCTTTTAGTCCTTTTCAAGGATGGAAAAGGATACTTTTCCAGAATGAATTGCATTTTGGCGAGTGGAGATGTAGTATATAAATAATCATGAACTTTTCCTTACTGCTGTAATCATTTTGAGTTAAATTAATTCATGGAGGAAAAATGTGCATGTTATCACTAATAGTTAACACTTGATAACAAATGAAGTATTAGCTGTCATATGTTCATATGTGTCCATCTTTGTCTTAATTTCCACAATTTTCCAGTAACTTTAACAGTCCTTCTGTGAAATAGATAGTGGCATATTGAGGCACAGGAGCTGAGACTGATGAAGTAGTCTATCTCAGAGAGGGAACGAGAATTCACAAGTCCTTGGCTCCCTGTCACATCTCTAGACCACAAACTATTTCAGATTGGGGAAAAATCTCTTAATGTGGGAACTTATAAATTTATAGCCAACTGAGTTATGCCATCAAAACCATGCATGGTGGAACCACTACCATTCAGCCTACATATTTTCTTGGTCCAGCCCCATGTTGCTCTTTGAAGGCCTGTGCTTACTTTCCCTCTCTGGCTCGTTGCCCTGGCTGCAGAATGCATTGTTTTGGATGGCTGTCAGTACAGTCTCTTTGATCTGTCTTTCGTGTGTTGTACCTGCTGGCTTCAAAGCAGCTGAAGAAGTGCAGGTGCTTTGCTGTAGAGTGAGCTGGGAGAGGTTCTATATACAGATCCAGTGTGCTACTAGGCCTTTCTCTTTTCTCTGCAGCCTTCAAGATTAGAAATAGTGAGACTGTGAAGTATGGAAGTTGTTTTCCAAGTCATAAGCAGAGTAAGGGAGTTGGTATGCACTGATAGTTTCAGCCCATAGGTTCTTTGGAAGTCCCCATCTCTGTGTGTTTGCATTCCTCATATATAAAACAGAAATAATTATACTTGTTTTGTCACTCTTTAGAACTTTGTTTCCTCACCTGACAGAGACTACATGCATATATCCTCACAGCTGAATCCAATATTTGTGCAAGAAGCAAAATACAGCAGCCCTGAATTAGCTTCGTCCAAAGTACAGAAGGGGACCCATGTGGATGCATAAGAAACTTACTAGTGGAAAATCAATTATGTCACTTTTGGCTATACAAGATTTAGTGTTCTTCCACAAGAACTTTGTGCCTTTTCTACACTGGTTTTGATAATTAACCAGTGTATGATGCAGTGGATAGTGAAGCTTAGAGGCCCTGTAAGGTCCTTGTGCCAAAAGGTGACATTAATCTTAATTTGTGCAAATAATAGCCCATTTTCTGGCATTGTTTCTTACAGGAAATTAGGAATTCTGTAAAGGCACTGTGCAGCTTTATAATATTCAGCCTGGAGAAGAGAAGGCTCCAGGGAGACTGTTTAGCACCTTCCAGTACCTAGCGGGGCCTCCAACAAAGCTGGGGAGGTACTTTTTACAAGGGCGTGTAAAGGCAGGACAAGAGGGAATGGCTTTAAACTGAAAGAGGGTAGGTTTAGATTAGGTATTAGAAAGAACATCTTTACTGTGAAGGGTGTGAGACACTGGAACAGGTTGCCCAGAAAAGTTGTGGATGCCTCATCCCTGGAAGTGTTAAAGGCCAAGTTGGATGGGACCCTGAGCAACTTTATCTGGTGGAAGGTGTCCCTGCCCATGGCCTGGGATTTGGAAGCAAATGCTCTTTAAGGCCCCTTCCAACCCAGACCATTCTGTGATTCTATGATTTTTGATCAAAAGAGAATATGAGGCCAAGTCAGTATGACTGCACCAAACTGTAATGTACACTGGAAAAGGAGAAATGGGTGGCCTGAAAGTTTTCCTAGTTTGGGAGCTTAGTGTACAGAAGATAACAGAAGATATGGTCACTTGCTTAGAATGTCAGATAACTAAGTCCTGTCAGATCTTTTTAGATTTCTCTTCAAAAAAGTCACGAATATCCATCTGGTACAAGAAAATGAGGCTTAAGGTAACAGGTGGGGAGTAGACAGTGGATTTGTGACTGCTGGAGTTTGAGGAGGCAGCCTTTCTGAAGTGAAGAGAAAATAAGAGCTTTGTAGCAGATGAAATGATGAAATTTTGCTATGAATTCATAGTGCTTTCAGTGCTACTGAGTTGTGTTGGAGATCCATAATGGGAAAAATGGTACATATCTTATTATGGAATATAGAGACAAAACAGTTGAGAGAACAGACTGGAGAACCTGAGTGTCTGTGAAGATCAGCAGGGACCTTTTCAGGTAAGTCTCAGAAACCAAAGAGCAGAGCAGTTGTATGAAGGTAGTTACAGGGAATGAAATGGTTGTTAAAGGGTTAAGGAGAACTGGGTTGAGTGACCATTTTGTAATAAGTGGGAGTTTTAATGAGTGGAAAGAAAACAAAATGAGTATGAGGAGGGTAACAAGATTGAAGGTTATGGTTTTATATGGAATAGCAGACTAGAAATTACAGGCTGAGGATGAGTGTCAGATATTGTTAGATGAGGGTGAGTGAGGTGTTAGGCAAGCAGGAGGGTGGGGAGCTGCTGACAGCTCAGAGGTGTGGGATAAGAAGGCAAGATCTGAAGAACTGTGCAAAGGTGAGCGAGTGGGAAGAGAGGGGAAGCAGGAGTGGGCTCTCAAACTGTGGAAAATGAGAAACCCAGTGCCTGGTGTTCTGGGGGATGATTCTCCTTGAGCCATTCAGACTTTCCATGATGCTCAGGATTGTGGGGCAGTAGGATCATTTGCTCTGAAAGAAATTACAGCCTGTGTTGTTTGTTTTGATAACCCAGTCAGCTCTGGAGTCCACAAGTAACTGCTTATAGTACAGACTTCTAAAGCTGAGGATGGAGTCCAGGTTGTGCAGTGCCACTCCTCTCTATCAGGAAAAATGTTAGTGCATCCTTGTTTTTAAGAGCTGCTCTATGAATCTACTTCTAAAGAATTAAATCACTTAATTTACTGGCTGTAGATGAAGTCTTATTATTAAAACATCCATATCAATTTTGTGTAACAACCAGCACACAGTCGTACATGGCTCATCTACCCATTCCTATTTCCTGACAGTTTCTTGAGTTGCTTTCCTATTAATACAAGTCCTTTGAAGGAAGTAGACTTCTGATTATTTCCCCTGACCTTGGAGGAGGGACAAAGGGAGACTAACAGCAATATGTAATTATTCAAAAAAGAATTATATCATCCCCAGAATTTGATAAGTGTAGTCAGTTTTTACCCAAACATTCTTGTTGAGTTACTCTTACTGGTCTTTCTGGCTAAAGCACTTCTTGCAAATAATCCTGTAAGTAGGTTTCTATTGACTTTGGCGGTAAAAGAGTCTTATAAATTTAGTCAAATTCTGACACCTGGAGCTTTGATAGTATCCCTTCTTGAAAACTGGATGTATTTCTTTTTTGTAAATGCCTGAATTCATTGCTAAATTAGCCAAACAAGCAAATAACCACAGTTTGAAATGTGGAACAATAATCCCTTTTTCTATTTAAAGCTAAGTTGTTTTTATGGTGGGGGTGGGTGAGGGTGAGTTTGTTTCGTTTTGTCTTCTTGTGTTTGGTTCTTTTGTTGTTGAGCCTTTTTAGCTGCTTTCATAGTGACAGTGTACTGTAAAATAATTCCACTTTGATGGAAAATCTCAAAGATTTGAACAGTCTTATTCAAGAATATGTTAGAAGCTCTTGAAAGAAGTGGCCACCTCATTTTTGGAGTATTTAGATAGACCTCACTTTAGTCAACAACACTTCAGTGAAAGTCTCTTTGTTCTTCTCTTCTTAATTTAGCAGTACTTGCCTACTTTTGCAGGTCACTTTTTGTGTAGCATAGAAGTGCTGATCCAAGCGTGTTGGTCTTTGCCACCTGTAGTCACTCGTGGAAGCAGCCAGTGAAAATAAACTCTTCATAACAGTCCTGTAGATTTGACTGTATGCCAAAAAACACATGCATGATTCCTGACCCCTTGTACTGTAACAATAACACAAGATACACAACCACTTTTTGTTTATTGCTAGACTTCTTACATAGCTACTGAACCATGGTGGAAGTAACATGAAAGCACTGTGCTTCTTGTAAATATTAGCATTTCCATCCCTCTCAGTGTGTGTGAGAATGGGATAGTGAGGAAATATCTTGGCTTTGACATTGCAGAGAAAGAGTATTCTGTAAATATGTTAGGATAAAAAAATCAACAATAAATTGTTAAAGTGTCAGGCAAACTACTTCACCTACAGTCTTGGCATTTTATGTCTTTGACCTCTAAGCCTTTTGCTATCACTCACTCTACCTTCTGTCTTTATTAGGAAAAGGTTGTCTTTCATATAGAGGTATTTACTGCCTCGTTCTCACAGAGTAATTTCACAGGTTTATATTGCTGCTTGTTGCTGCAATTCAAATGAGATTTCTCTTTCGGTACCTCCTATTATGTCGCTTTGTGGTTTATCTAAATTATGCCTGAGGTGCTGGGCTCAAAGCAGTACTTAGTCCGTCTTCCCCATAACACCTGCAGCATTTCATTAATTTTCAATGAATCAGTGTAAATTTGTGTTGCATTTATACTTCAGGGAAAATGTTTGCTCCTCTTGGGTTCTTTTGTACATCAACTGGCCTTTTGTTTTTCTTTTGAAGCTCTACTACTCTAGCTTGCACATCCGAAACTAAAAAGAGACATTAACAAATGGATGTTTCTGTTTCCTTCATAAGTCATTCAGTAGGAGGTACAAATGCTAATTTTAATCAGACAGTAGGATCCACCACTTGTCACTTTGTTTGCCAGCATTTGATGGTGTCCATATTAATGTATCTGAAAATGGGGGACTCTGAAAGGTGGCACATACTCAGTTTTGTTCTGTGTGGTGAATGACAGGCTTAGAAAATATTAGTGAAGGTTAGGAGTAAATAAGGCTCATAAGCAGTAAACCCAAAAATAATTCAATCATGATATTGTCATCACATATCAGATAATGACTTTGGTGAGAAAATAATTATAAAGTGAATCGAGTTATGATCTTTTCAGCATTAGTAGAAACTCTGTTGAAAACAAGCGCTTGCTCATCTTTAATAAATGCCTGGATTCTATGCAAAATTAAACGGATGAATGGGCTTTTAGAATGCTTGGGAGTCATGTGTAGACATGCCACAGGGTACAGATTAACCTGTGCTTTCTTCACAGTCATGCCTACAGAATCATAGACGAGTGAGGCTTAACAGCATTCGCTAATCCATGCTTATGTGTCAGTGCAGGTTCAGCTCTATTGAGGCAGATCTGTACCACTGCTTTTCTGATTTCTTCTAAAAGATTTCTGCTAACAGAAGGTTCACAGCTCTCCAAGACAACCTGTTTCTGTGCTTCAGTATTCTTTGCTTTAGAGAGCTATTTTCTAGTTTCCTTTCTGTGATTCAGTTTAAAATCGGAGATACTGTGAGCATAAAGAATAGGTTATTCTCTTCCTTTTCCCCACGTTGTGCGGTTATGCTGAATGTAAAAGTGACAGGTAAGTGTTGCAGCAGGGCTGTGCTGTCATCCTCTCTAGAAACAACCAAGAAAACACACTAGGTAAATGAAGCAAGCTATAGATTTGGGTAGAGTTAACACCTTAATAAAAATTGATTTGAGACTTTTCATGCATTTTATTTTCCTTCCAGTGCTAAAAATTATGATTCCTTAGGTACACATGTTGGGTTCCCCTCTATTACCCATAACAGTTGAAAATAAATCTGTAACTGGTTCTGGTTTTACTGCAAGTCGATACGTTAGAAACTATTGTACACTTGTTTTTACAAGAAAGTGGTAAAACTTGTACCACTTAAATATACATTTCAAAATGTGTTTTGGCTGGTGGGAAAGTTGGGGAGCAAATTGATTTATGTTCCTAACAAGAGCAAGTAGCTGGGCCAGTCAAGTGAAGTTGTCTTTGTTCTTGTAAGGACTTTCAGTTACTGAGAAACAAACAGAAGGCTATCAAAGTTGGAAACCATCCATTGCAGTTCTGCTGGTGTGCAAGGTTAGTGTTTGGCGAAGTTTCTTGAATAGACTAAAAGGAGAAAATCACTGCTGTGAGTAAATTCACTTGAAACAAAGTACATGTTTGAGCACTTAACACAGGAGCAGTGTTCACGGAGTTCTGTGGAGAAGAGAATTTGCTGTTTCACTGGCATTTGCACTCTTTGCTGATATTCATTTATGAACACTCTTAAATGTATATAATACTTCCATTCATTGATGAAAAGGGAAGGTCAAAACAGAAAGCTGGGTTCTTTGCAGATGATGTGTAGAACAAGGTTTTGCAGTTACCATTAATAGAAGGTAAATCACAGAAAGTCCCTAGGGAGAGTAGAAAGTAAACTGAAATGTAGCTTTAGGGAGAAATTCCTGATAACAAACTGATTAAAGTAACTCTAAGTTGAAATGCTAAAAAAGGAGAAATTGAGAATGAAAAATGCTGTGAGAACACATAGAAAATGAGGCAATAGTCTAACATATTGTGATGATAACAGAACAGGCCAAGACAATTTCTAACTGTGATGGTGTAGCCTTATACAACAGAAGAATGTGTTCTTGTGCTGTGCTGGCACAGACAGTGTATGCTGTAGTGTTCATTTCTTGCCACTTTGTCACCAAAGCTGTACTGACAAATTTGAAGAAATACAGGTATGATGAAGAACAACTACTAGAGAGAAACTAGTGAAGAAATATTACTTAAAATAAACTACGCCCAAGTCCGAATCCTTAACTCGTGGAAGTCTAGGGTTTAGCTTGTCATTCTCCTTTTTTGTTTCTCTGCTGTAATGAAACAGTTTCCAACTATGCCACTTAAGTTCATGTGAGAAGAGCTCATGATCTGTCTCGGCAAAGAACAGAAGATCTGTACTCAAAGTGGAGGGCAAAATTTGTGCACTGGAGGTGATTCATAAGTGATATTTTTTTCCAATGGCTGTGATTTCTAGTGTGGAAAAAAACTTTGAGCACATTTGAAAATTTTAACTGGAAAGAGCAAAAAAATTATGTTTGTTGTTTCTTAATTCCATAACCATTATAACCAATTGACTGAAGCATTTTACAGTCAGATCTGTGCAATTTAGGAAGCAATCAGCAATGTCAAACTTGTGTGTATTAGAGTGTTTTTTCTGTAAAGCAGAATGAAAGCCTAAGGAATTTTTTAAACTTAGGAATAGGTTGTTGCAGGCACCAAAGTGGAGCATGGGGGAGAAGGCAGAGTTTTTAGCATTCTCTTATGTATACAGGATAGGAGAGACAAAATAAAGACACCTCTGTACTAGGTATTGAAGTTAGTAATTTTCTGAGATACAAACCCAAACATTGTTAGGCCAAATACAAAGAAATTAATAAAGCTTAAGTTTGACAGTAGGTAAATATTTGGTTTCCTGAACGCTGTATAATGTTCAAGTGTCATCATGGACCAGATTATCATTTCAGACAAATACAAATAAGGAGCAAATTAATACAAATCAAGATCTTTAGCAGAATTGAGCTGAAGGTTTGTTTAAAAGGTTCTTAAAGCCATTTACAAGCTTTGGAAAGAATGTTTTATCACTGAAAAATTGCAACTGTGATGAGGGTTTCTGTTCTATTCAAGCAGGAATAAATTAGATATGAGAAATTCAGTTTCCATTCACTCTATGTTACATCACAGTATAGCTGAAGTTACCTTAATGTAGTTACAGATGATATTCCAGCAAACAAGTTTTGCAGAGAAGTTTTGGTTTCAGTAAAGTATTGCAGAGGAGTTTCCTTCTGATTCAAATTCTCTAATTTGGAAGCGTGACGATTGTGTGATTTCAGCAGATCTTTCTCAACTAGAGAAACAAGTTGCAAGCAGCTTTCTTCTTACTGCAAAGTGATGTTATCTAAAAATCAGCACTACACTGAAGCACAGTTGAAGTCATGTACTTTTCTTCTGGGTATTCCTTGCAATCTGAACATCAATTCATACATTTGTTTTGTGTAATATCTGTACCTGCCTCTTATTTTTCTTTAATCTAAAATTTGAATACTTGTAGAAGTTCTTGACCTATAATGTCTTTTATGTGTTATGTCAAACATACACTTATACTGAAATGCTTCTTGTCATAGAAAAAAATTGTCTGCAGCTACAAATGCTTATTCAAATTGTTGTTTTTGAAGCATTTACCATATGACATTTACCTGGAGATTTTTGTGGTATCAGGTGATAAACTTCAGGTTTTCCCATGCAAACCAAATTCAAAGAACTAGTCCCTTGTATTGCATTTCCTCATTGTAGTATGAGTAGCATAAAAGAACCATTACCTAATATTCTTCTAAACAGAAGGTGACTGCATTGTCAAAGACTGCTGGTGAGTAATTGCAGACAGTGTGCCAGATTGTGACTAAATGGGTACAAAATTTTAAGATTAAATCATTTACAAACTAGTAATGACTTTTCAATGCAGCTTTTCTTCCTGTAATCTAAAATACTTAAAGTGGACTTAATGTTATATGTTGACAAAGTATTATCTGTATTTATGTTTAAGTAAATGCAAAATGGTCTCTTAGAATAGGAAGTTCTCCCCTTTTGGGGTTGAGGGATGACAGCATTATTCAGGCTGATCAAAAGGAAAGGAAGTAAATGATCAAATTCCACATAAGAAAATACAGGAAATTTCACTCTAGTCACTATCTGGATACAGTCAATATAATAGCCTGTGTACTCTGTCCTTGTGAAGTAATGTGGCAGTCTAGATTTTTTTCTTAATGACCAAGCATTTGTCATATAAAATCATCCCTGAGGAATTATGTCATGTTAGGAATTAGTGCAGTTGAAGAGAAATGGATCACAGAAGGCCATTAATTCAGAGATCCTGTTAGATAGAGCTCAGGTGGAGTACATTACATTTTTTTCCCGTTGTTTATTATATATCCCAAGATTTAACAAAAAAATATCCTCAGTGCTAGTCTAATGTGAATGTTCATTGATTATGTGCAATAGTGATAGAGATCTTTCATGTGTGAATGCTTCTAGCCTAGGGGAAACATAAGCTGAATACAGTAAGCGGTGATAATTACCTGTTCATAGAGTTTTACATTGTTAATGGCAGAGTATATATGACCACAGTGTTCAGCTACCTGTTAGGGACCATGCACAAATGGCTTCTAAAGTAACGGCATTTTGGCTGGGTTGCTTTTCCCCCCCCTCTTTCTGTAATGAATCTTCAGCAGTACTTTAGCTATCACACATCTTAATTGCATAATGCTTTGACTTAAGCCTCAGGCTATGCCAGGGGAGGTTCAGGGTGGACATCAGGAGGAATTTCTTCATGGGAAGGGTTGTTAAACTTTGGAATGGACTGTCTAGGGAAGTAATGGAATCACCTTGTCTGGAAGTGTTCGAGAAAACTGGATGTGGCACTTGGTGCCATGTTCTATTTGGCAAGGTGGTGATCAATCAAAGGTTGGACTAAATGATCTTAGAGGTCTTTTCCAACCTTAATGATTCTGTGATTCTAAGATCATTGTAACCTTTATGTTATTCAAGATGTTTTTTGATTGCATTATCTGAAGATAAAAATAAATTGAGCACTGGGTTACAAAGACTTCCAGAAAAATCCAATGCTTATTTCTTTTGTTGCATCCTAGGAGGCTTTTCGATGGGAGGTGGAATGGCAATGCATTTAGCATATAGGTTTCATCAGGATCTGGCAGGAGTCTTCGCACTATCTAGTTTTCTCAACAAAGGCTCTGCTGTTTACCAGGTGAGTGTGTGGTAGACATTATAGAAAAACTGCTTAGCTAAATGGAAAACATGGTAATCAAAGTTGAATATAGCATGTTTATTCATCTGAGACAACTGATTCATATTCTAAACTTCTGCCATTTCCTGGAAATAGATAAGCAGTGTGTTAGGGAAGTGATGCTTTAAAGTAGTCCTTACATGATGTCTTGTTGCTTTTTTTGCACAGATAGGACAATTGTTAGAAGTGTAGAAGGAGATTAATAAATGAAATGTTTTGCTAGTTGTCCGTAGTTGTTAAAGAGTCTATGTAAGTGTAACTATTCTTTGAAAGTTTGTGATGAATTCTAATAATACTCATGGGCTCCATCTGCTGTCATGAATTTTTTCTGTTTCTCTTATTTGAAGAGAGGTATAGACCTTAAAGTAAACCCAATCATTTGTCAAGAGTTATCATATTGGAATTTAAAGCTCATTTTTTCCAGTATTTCCTTGTAGAGATAGTACAATATGACCACTAAAATGCAGATTAATAAGTGCAATGCTATGTAAGTTTTCACAATATAATTGTAACTAGTATTTTAAATTTTTAGCAATATATCTGACAGTATCTCCTCTCTGTCTAGGCTTTGAAAAGAAATGAAAGTGTTCTTCCAGAATTATTTCAGTGTCATGGAACTGCTGATGAACTAGTTCTCTACTCATGGGGTGAAGAGACCAACAAGATGTTAAAGTCACTGGGTGTATCAGCATCACTTCATACTTTTCCAAATCTCAATCATGAGTTAAACAGAACTGAAATAGAAAAACTAAAATCCTGGATTGAAAAGAAATTGCCTGTGGAAGCTGTAAAGTCAAACGAATAAAGGAAGATCCAGCCTCATGTACTTTTTGATTATTGTTGTTTTAAGATAATGCTTGGCAGGTATATGGGTGTCCCATACCTGTTATATAAGCACAGCTTCACGTACACACTGTTGTAGTCCATAAAGCTCACCTAAGTGCTAAAATGATGGTGCTGACTATTAAAATTCACTTTATCATGTGGGTTTCTTTTTCTGTTTTCTTGCCCAGTTTTTAAATACACATCCACATCAGTCTACAGAAAATAATGACCGAGAATATAAAACTATACTAAAATAATCAAAACTGTATTCAGGAAGCATTGATTTGAATCCCCCAGATACCTTTTATTATTTTTGGTGGTGGGGGGTAGGAGGGGCTCTGTGTTCGGGGTGTTCTAAGATGGAAAAATGCACAGCGGTATGGTTATTTCTAATGGCATTACAACAGAAAAATGCCAGTTATTAAAATAATACGATTTCACTTGTAGAAATGCATGCATATATTCAAGTGAGTTCAGTGAGAGGAACTATATTTGCTTCAGTTGGATTCTCAGCATGTGGGAATGAACCTGCCTTAAAGCAGAGTTGTGTCACCTCAAAAAAAAATCGGGTTTATTTTATAATTTTAAAAAGTCCTAAGTAGCTGTGTTTAGCTATACTACACGTCTTTGTTATTACCTTTTCTTATTGTTTTGTTACTCAGAGATCTAGCTTTATGTGACTTCCTTCAGCCCTGTGTGGTTTATAGTGTAGGTTTAAAAAAAAGAAGTGCCATCATGATTGTTAAGGTCCATCCTGTTTTTGAAGAAATCATTCTTTGGGCACTGTTCCTTTAGAAACTTATTTTTGCCAAGAGTTTTCTTTTGGCCTGCAAGATCACATTTTAAATTAAAAGATGAGGATACTTGACTCATTCGTGAGTATTGTTGTAAAGTTGTAAATAATGATTGTGATATAAAGAAAACTTGTATCCCATTATTTTAATGCTGGATGATTCATCTCTGTGTCAGGTTGATAAATTAACTCAGAGTATAAATATCTATTCTTATGTAATTGTAATGCTTTTTTTTTTATTTCTCCCCCCTCTGCCCCATTTTTTATTCCCCAAATTCAGTAATTTTTTTAGCATGACAAGGTATTCAGACTTTTGCCAAAGCCAATAGATCCAAGTCTCTTGCTTAATCTTCTCCTTTTCCCTTTTCTGAGGAGTGGATCTAGGACACTGTTGTTTGCTCTGTCACAGCAGATTGCTGCCAGTACTGACTATGACTCCAGAAGTATCAGCCAGCTCTGGGGGACTAAGAGTTTTATTCAAATCCTTATGCACTGAGGCCCAAGCCAGCTTTTACCTATCTTGAATAAGCAAAGGGAAAAAAAATGTCACTGTTCAAGTACAAGGCATGTAATTGGCAGTAGCAAGTAACAACTTCCTGCTGCTAAAAATATTTTGCTTTATTTCATTTTCCTAGCATTAGCAAGTCAGCAGTCTGTTCTGAAAAACAGCATTTTAAATGGCACATGAAAACTCAGCTATTTGAAACAGTAAGCGAACAGCAGTTTTTCCTGGTGCCCTAGGCTTCCTAATTACTACAAATTAAATTGAAACACGTGTGTTCAGAGGCAGCTGAGCTAACATTGCCTGGGCCCAACTCTAATTACAGTCCTTGACAAGTGAAGTAGTAGCATTTTAGCGATAATACATCATTTTGAGTTTTGCCCCATTTTCTGCTCTTCCTGCAGTTTCTATCAAGAGGTTATTTGAACCACTAATGCAAGGTGGTAATTCATTTTGGTGACAAGTTCATTCAGATGGGAAAGCGGCAGGCTTCTGGCAAGGTGGCTTTTTAAAAAGTCAGAGAACAGTGTAAAAGAGTTGAAGGAAGATCATGGAGGGAATAGAAATTATTGCCTAGCCAAACCCAATTCTTTTGATTGTTTTTGCAGTGTCAATAATTGCAAATATAGTGGATGCAGAGTTTGTCTTAGTTCTCTTGATAATACAGGCTGAGAAGCAATTGCAAATATCCGCATTTCATGACATCCTTAGAAAACAAGAAGTCCCCAGTTTGTATCTGTTTTCTTCCATTTTCCTTGGCTTGTGAGTGAAATGCCAACTAATCAGGAGATGCATTGTGACATAACACTGGAAATCCATCAGGTGTATGTTGTAATGGTGCCCCAAATCTCAGAGTTTCTAAGGTAATTTTCGGGATGTTCAAGAACTCAATAGTTTCCCTTTAGTCTGCAGTGAGGACAGTGTGACTTGCCTATCCCATTTGCTGAGGATGGTGTGGCTCTGTGTCCCAGATGGTGCCTAGCTCATATTGGACAAACAGATTGAAGTTTAGCCCAGAAAAATTTGGACTGCTGGTTGGTATTGAGAAACAGCCAGAGGCAATATTAGTCCTTGAAGACAGTGGGCCTGCTGTTAGATCTCTAGTCAAATGAAAACTTTAATAGCCAAAATTAGCCCAGCTGCTTGACAGCATGTTTCAGAAGTAATCCAGATAGGTTTTTGACTGACTGGCCTCTTTTTTTACCACACTTTAAAAAAATTCCTTTTTAATTTGATACTGGAACAGGGCAGGGGTTTATTTGCTGAAAGGGCATCTCAGCAATGCTTACAGCAACGACAGCTCCAGGACCTGCCTGTTGATTTCTGGGTGGAGTCTGAAGTACTTCGTAGAATCTTTAAGGATCAAAAAGAGTTCCCTTTTGACTAACTGGCTGCATGTTGTTGGGACAGAGTTCCTGTAGCAGGTGCCAGGGCATACAGAGCCCTGAACTGGTATGGCTTATCAGATGAATCTAGATTCAGATGAAGGAACACAACTGTTTTCATTCATCCATAATGTTTCACTTCTGATCAAGCAAAAATGTTAAGGAGAAACATGCCATGTACTCAAGCAAACTTGGGGCCCTCTCCTTTTTTTCCCCCCTTGTACATGAGCTTTCTCCTGATTCTGTTCATGTTTAATTATGCAGTCTTGAACATCATTTTGAGGAATAAATTGCAAAATTTAAGTGCCAAGCATGGATCTGTATCACTTGAGTTCCTGAAGATACGAGAGCATAAGTAGAAAGAAGGTGGCTCTGTGCTGCTCCAGAAGAGGCAGGAGCAATTAGTTGGCCTGCTGGTTTATGTTCCTGCTGTAATTCTTTTCAGGTCTTTTTTCTTTCCTTTCAAACTTAGATAAGATTTTGGCTTTTAAGGACAAACTTTTAATACCATTTAAAATATAACTGGAATAACTGACTGAGTAACTCCATCCAGACTGATATTATTTTCTTGGAGCTTGGTACTGTTTTGGTGAAACACACACTTCAGTAAGCAAAAGAAAACTAGTTTAATATAAACTTTAACTCTCTTGGGCTCAGTTAGTGTTGTTCCCTACTGCTTCAAAAACAAAGCTCTAGTGTTTGGACTTTTTTTTTTCTTTCTACTTTTCTGACACTACACATTTGTGTTTCAAATGTTTGAAATTTGTGACTAGATCATTGCTGTGAACTTGGCTGCCTTCTGAGTAATTAATGTGTTCGTACAGATGCATAGAGCCAGAGAACAAATGTGAGTAAGGCAGAAATTGGCTGATCAATGTGAGAAGCCAGAAGTCATTGGTAACGTAATTTTGACATTAAAGTAAGAAGTTCTCTACTTAAATTAATCTCTTCTCATGTTAGATCTTTCACTGCTTTTTTAGTAAATCATCTTTAAAGCCATTTAACAAGTCTCTACAGATGAAGTGAGCCAAGTGGGTGAATGTAACTTGTATTTATAAAGATGAGAACCAGATGGCAAAACACGGAAACGGGAACCTAGTGGACGATGTTAGAATGATATTTGTTAAGACATAGATGGCGGAAAGTGGATATGAGTTTACTTTCCAGTTGACACATGTTCTAGGACAGCTGAGAAGATTGGGATATCTTAGAAGAAAAACCTGTTCCATGAGTTTTCCAGCTTGAGTCAGCCTTCATTTGTGATGCAGCTGGTTAAAGGTGCTCTAGAGAAAGGAAGTAACACAATTACCAATTCATGCAGTTTCCTACTTTTGTTTGTTTTCAAATCCTCTTCCTTAGATATCACTACTCAGAAGAAAGAAATGCTGGCAGTTCTACTTTCAATAGCAAGTTGTCTGTTCAAATGTTTCTCTATACACTGCAATGGGACTTAGCAGCATCCTGTTCATGTTTATATCGACTGATCAGTAGCACCCAGCATACTGGAGACAAGTGCTTTTCCTGTGCGGAGCTGTGAGTGAGAATATTTGTCTTTACAAATGAGAACCAGAAGGAAGAGGCAGTGGTTTCCCCACTACCCTTCTGTATTTCAGTGGCTAAAGTTAGCTAAAGATGTGAAACCTGGAACTAATTCCTCTGCCCATGTAAGCATATTCACCTGTGTGCCAGGATTTAAAACATTACCTACCTATATTGTCAATTTATCTAATATCTTTTTTAGTATAGACCTGTATCATCATCCAGTAGGACAGAGAAGGATTCCAGATTTTCCTTTGCTTAGGTCAGTGCCAGCAAAATAATTATGCTTTTTTCTCTGTCTCTCTCTGAAAGAGGGTTTAACTTGCAGTTGAAGTAAGGAAGACAAGTATCCTGCATCAGTTTTCTGGTCAGTGGTTTGAGTAATTTCCTGCGAGTGTGGGATAGCTGCCTGCACCCTCTCAGGCAGAGGTGGGAAATGATCTTGTTCCCTGTGCCTTGGGTGAGCATTTTGTTTACTGAACAGTTAGATTAAAAAAGAATAATGATTAGAAGAGCCAGTGGTATGGATCTAGTAAGGCCCCTTATTTCCCAGGGCACAGTGTTGAGCCTGACTACTTTAGCTCATCTGCTGTCATCAAGAAAGGTTTTGTGAGTTTGTGATAGAGAAATAACCCTCTTCTGTTAAGCACTGAGGGTTGTAGACACTGCTTTAATGAGGAGGCATATGAAATCTTTTGTGGGTTCATTGTATGAATCTATAGGAACCTTTAAAAAGGCAAGCAAAAGTTGGTTTCTCCTTATTAAGTGCATAAAAATAGTTGTGTAAGGAGTGTTAAACATTCTTGGATCATTAATTGCTAGTGACAAGGAAGTTAGATTCCTGAGAACAAAGCCAATGAGACTTTGCAACCTGGGCCTTAATACGTAGTGGAGATTGTGTAAATAGACCAGAGATTATATTTACAACTTTTGCACAACTTCATAGGGCCAATATTTTGTGGTTGGAGGATATTTGGCCCAAGGTTCTTGAAAGTAGTTATGGTTTTAAATTAAATTGCAGGAAGGAGTAATAATCTAATAGTGTGCAGCTTCAAATAAAAGCATAGGAGAATTAATTGTTTGCTTGTGCTGTCTTGGTGCAATTAAAGGTGTCAGAATGCATACTGGTAGACATCAAGTACATCAGATCATAGTTTGAATCAAAGCCATCAAGATGTTACTGTCATGTATACAGTAGAAAATTTATAAAAATATGAATTCTGCTGCTTCTTGGCCTTTAAAATATGCAGAACTGAGTGAGACTGCAAGGATTACCTGCTGTCATAGTTGATCTTAGTGTAAAAAATCCTTTCTGGAGCATTTTTGAGCCAAATAATGATATTCAAGCATGTGAACAACCTCTGGTGCCTTAGAGGCTATGGTTCCCACTGATGGATCTATGTAGAAAGTCTGGCTTCAAAGATGGAGTTTGTTTTGTTGAGTTTGGAGGATTTGGGGTGAAGTTCTTAATGAAGCCAAGGTCTTCTGAGGGGCACCGAAAGTAATTATGAACCTTAGTCACAGTAATATGCCAAAAATGCAAAGGCAGTGATTTAATACTTCCAGAGTAAGAAGAATGGTTGAATGCTCAACTATCCTTCCCTTCCATAGCTGTGATTTTTAATTGCTAATCCCTAGCCCACTAAAGGTATGCTTATATATACTGGAGGAAAGTCTGTCTTTTGTGTTTGCTTTTTTATGGGGTGTAATTTGGAATAATTTGCAGGTTAATGTGATACGCGGTTCAGGCAACAAACTTAATCTATACTTAAAATAGAGCTCTTCATTCTCTTTGCACTTCAGAATTACTAATGGCCAACTGATGACTTTCTGGGCAAGAAATACTGCATGCCCATCACTAGGATTTTTCCAAATTTACAATAGTTTAAATCAAATTTATCCATAGGCACATTTTGACTTAAGCCTTGATCCTGCACCTTTCAGAGAAATGAATGTTTTTCACTGTTTCCACTGAACAGGCTACACTCTAAATCTGCTAAATAAATGCCCAGTGAGGAGCTCAGCGTTCAGAAACGGGACAAACACTTTCTCTGGTTTGCAACAGAGTATTTTCCAGTTAGGACTTACAGGTCTGGCTGCCACCTTTCCTTCCCCACTGGTTTGGGAAGGGAGAGGAAACTTGTGTAGAAGTAGGTTCCCTGTCCTTTTGGGCAGTCAACCCGTGGAGAAATGTTTGATCTCATGACACATTATATCAGATTTGCATTTGGAACCATGCAGATGCTGGAAGAGATTTCTGTACTATGGCCACTTGCATCATGTACAAAGGTGATGTGGAGTGCCATGTGCTAAGTTAAAATAATTTCCTAAGAAATTAACTGTATTGCAAATGAAGGGTATTGCTGCCAGTATTTACAATAATATATTGACATGGTTTTTTGTAAACAATGGGGCCTGTGCTTCTGTTTGTGTTTAGAATTTAGCATTACTCACAACCAGAAGTCAGAACTGTCCTGATGAAAAGAATGGATATTAATATTAAAAGTGCCAAGGCAGATTTTGTATATCGAAAGCTGACAAAAAAGACAATTTGCAGAGGTTTCAGTAAGTGCATCATTAAATCATCCTTGGCTCCTTCTCAGTTGCTTCTTTTTAAACAATGCTTCTCTAAGCAAAAATATAAACATGTGAAACACTGAAGGTGACTTTCTTGGAAGAACTGGATTTTTTCCTCACTAAGGAAATATATTTTTTCTGAAGATGTCCAATTGATTAATGCCAGACCGCATGGAATTACTGAGTGAAATCCTCAAGATGTTCTAGTGTTTTTATAGCACAGCTCCTCAGTGTTTTTGTGTATATGAAAATATTTGGCAGCTTTGTTGACCAGATAGGCAGCGGTATGTGAATTTCACATTTTATATAAAGGCCCTTGGTTACATATCTAGAAGTTAAGGGTTTAACATTCAGCTGAAACAGTGGTTAAGTGATTGCCTTCATAATTTCTGTAATGTCATGGGAAGGGAGAGCCTTGTGTCATGCTCCACTCCACCAGCACTGAATATTTGGTTTTCCTAAAGGCAGTTTCAGATACAGCAAAGCTGTCAAGCCTGGAATTGCCTGTAGTCCTGCTGGCCTCAGTGGCTCTCCCCATGGCCAGTGAGGGGACTTAGGTCTGCTCTCCCAGTTCTACAAGTAAGTTCTCTTTGTAGTGGAACCCCCTTACTATGTTTGGCATGAGCAGCCCTGAGAAACATACGTATTGTATAAATTCCCTTCTTGAAGTACTACCAGTACTTTGGTTAAGCCACTGTAAAACTACTGGTATGCATTTGTTCATAGTTTGAAAAATACTGTTTTCATTACAGTAAACCAATATAAACATCAGCAATATTCCTATCAAACAAATTAGTTCTCATATGAAATGTATGGTAAGTAAATTTGTTGTGTAGCTGAATACAGTGTTATTTAATGGAACTTGATTTGGTGCCAACAAAACATATGGATCTTTAAATGCGTTCCCCTTGGAGCTATGTTGAAATCATCCACCAATAACATGGGCTGAATTCCCCTCCAGATTTGCAGGCTGGCTCCCCTTATTGTAAGAAGTTTTGAAATGCAACTAATGGCACAAAGATTTCTGTTAGGTTAGGTTTGGTTGGCTTTTTTTTTTTTCTAAATTTACTTCACTAAAGTTTTTTTCTCTCCCCCACTCCCTATCCCTCTTCCTTTCAGTCTGGAAAAGAGTTTTGTTTTATCTTCAAAAGCCATAAAGGTTCTTGGTTTCTTTGAGGATTTATTTTCTCCATTCTCTTCTAGTTCTTTCTTTTTTACCACAGAATATTGATAAAAGGACAAAAGGGGAGATAAATGGAGGGAAATACAGGTAAATATTCTTGTCTTTGCCTTTTTACAATATTAAAATTATTACTATAGGAATATATATTTCTGAAAAAATAATTGTCAGAAAACACTGAAATTTCTTTTTTTTTTCAGTTGAGACAGTGTGTGTTCTTTGACAGGAAGCAGAATTGACAAAGCTACTTCAGCCATCATATTTTTAACCACAGAACTCTAATGGGCTGCCGCAATAGTTACATTACACTTGCATCAGATGTAATAACACAGATCCTTGTCTATCAAATGCTTCTGTGCATACTTGCATTGACTGCTCTGTGTAGTAGTATTTGAAATCAGTGTTATTCCCTTCTCATGAAACATACACAAGTGTCAAAGCTTAATACAGTGTTCCTTCATAGCAGTCGGTGTATTAAGGTAGGCTTTAAAAGTTACTGTACTGTGATTACGCCAAGTCATTTAGATTTAACTCACTGCAGTTTCTTTAAAATCTTCCCTTTGTACTTAAGAAAATGCTGAAGTGGTGCTAAAAAGGATGGGCCTCAATTTACTTTGTCAGATTCCCTCCAATGCTACAACCACAACTGAGTGTGTTATAGCAATTTACTTATACAACATCTGCATGTGCTGATGTCTCTTGTAGGCAAAACTGTGTTTTGGCTTACTGAGACAATTAAATGGCATGAACTCTGTTCCTAGAGTTGTGCCCAACATCGTATTCAGAGCTTTGAACACGTTTAGCTTCTGGCTGGCTGGCCAGACCTGGTAAGGTTGCCTGATGGTGGCACACAGAACTTTCAGGCATCAAAAAAACAGCTTAACATCCAGCTCCAGGCACTGGATTGAGACCACCTTGGAGGGACTTGGCTTTAGGAGAGCAGCAGGAAAATAAAATGTGCTTTCAATAAATAATTAGGAGGACCTGTTAATGCTATACGGAGTAGAGCAGAGTTGTCTGTGCCAGTTCCTTCTGTAAGTTGGTGTAGCTTATTTAGGACCAGTTGAACTGTGCCAAAATGCATCAGACAAGGTCTTGACTGGGCACTTGACACTGTGCCAGCTGAGGATCTGCTGCTCCTGGATAGTGCATCAAGTAGGAGAGGATGTTGAAGAGGCAATTCAGTAGTATGACTTTTATTATTATTTTCCTTTAATTGTCAAGAGAGTGTAGATGAAATGGTGGCATAATGCTGACAGCTGTAGAGAGGGCACTTGTGTTGGAATTAATGCAGCCACCACTGGAAAGCTGAAAGATATTCTTACTCCCTCAATAACAGAGTTAGGGACTAATTTTAGATCCACTGATGTAATGGGAACATTTTGACCCACCATTATTGTCCTAATCATAGTTGTAAGTCTGGTAAATTTAAAGGTCTGTTTTTCTTGCTTTCTTCACCAAAATTCCATTTCATAATAACATTTTGCATTATTGCAGGGGGGTTACAGGGCTCTGAAGGTGATTATAGTCACTCGGTCATCAACAGCATGACTTGTAATCCACCCGAAGACTGCTTATAGTAGTAGGGCTTCATTTTGTTGTTTCTCTTGAAAATTCCTTAGCTGAAGCTGAGATGTAGTCTAGGGAAACTCAAGTGTTAGAGTAGAAAAATAGAGCTACTACTGTCTGCTGTCTATTTTGTTAAAATCTTGGTGGGAAGGACATAATGAGGAGTGGAAGCAGCTGGCGCGGGGACTGAGTTGTGTGTGTTGTCCTCCTGCGGAGCAGCGTGGAGCAGTGTTGGTGTTGTAGCTCTGTGGGGCACTGTCCAGAGCAGCACCCACAGCAGAGGAATCTGTGCAGTGCTGTGACTTGACTGTGTAAATCCAAGCTCAGTCATCACACGATTGCTGACACATAGACTTTGTCTACTGTTTTTACCAGGTAAGTGCTCCACATCTGTCTGCCACCTTATACTTAGGGCCATATTTCTGCAAGAAAACTTTGGCTCGTGTTTCAGACCATCTTTAGTGGCAATTTACTCCTGAATGGTTTCAAGACAAAACCAAACTTTCAGTGTGGTCAGTACTGTCAAAGATCACTTAAGCTGATTTGTTTGGCTGCTCACCTTATATTCTGGTTGGTCTAACCTGAGAAGAGATACCTAGTCACTTCCCAAAATGTTTGCAGATTGAAGCCCAGCTCTGTCCATGCCCACTTGGTGTGAGCAGTGGTTTGGACTCAGAGTACAACTGTAGAAGTTCAGGAGCCGAATACACAGTAGTCTTCTGATTGTAGGGGTATGTTTGGCTCACAGATGACAAGGATATCACATATCTGGTCAGCATCAGAGTAATGTGAGCCTGTCAACATGCTGTGAGTTGTCTGGCTGCAAGAAGGGTATGATCTTGCCTGTTCAGTCAGTGATAAGCTTGGCTTTACTCGCACAAGCCAGTTGCAGAGATACAACATCTAAGTCTTGAGTGTGTTTGAATCTGGTGTTGCAACTTGAGACCTGAGGTGTACTGAGAGACGTTCTGCCATAGCAGTACGCATGGATGAGTAACAGGATCCCAGAGGATTTGACCTTCTTGGAAAAAAATTATGTGCAGTACTGCTTAGTTTTGTAGTTTGGTTTGTGGGGTTTTTTTTGTTTGGTTTGGTTTGGTTTGGTTTGGTTGGGGTTTTTTAGGATCAAAAGCAATGAATAATATGGGGAGCTAGGATAGTGTTTGAAGTTGGCAGTCAATACTTGGGAAGCAGATATCAGAGATACCAGGCATGATTCAATCCAGTGAGACATGGTTGGAGAGGGTGAGGGAGGACAGCAGAGATGGTGAATAACCTTCAGAGGAAAGACCCTGGGGGCCATAACCACATTTCAGAAAAGACGTAATACTTACAGGGGCCAAAGGGGGAGTAGGAAATATCAGAAGCCTTTGAGAGAGCCAAAGGTTATGATCTGTTCCCTGGCCACCACTTGGAGATAAGCTTCTCTTTAGGAAAGAATCAGCAATATTTAAGATTTATGTGATGTGTATGAAATAAAATGCTTTTTCAGTTTATCCCTCAGCCAAATTTTAAACATGGTCAGAAGGTTTTCAAAGCTTCATAATCCTTTAAATTATAAATCAGTATTTTTACACTGTTTTGAAATGGCTATAAACTCCCAGTCTTTGTGATAAGCTACCAGAGAAAGGACTAGAAGGTAGCAAATATTTCTTTCTAATAATCTCAGAAGAAGCTCCTAATTCTTTCCCAAAAGACTGAAAAACTTGATTCCCAAATGGTCCTCAAACTGGTGTAGATAACTGTTGCTTTGGTTATATAGAGTATAATTCTCTAGGTAAAGGTTAGAAGATTGCTATTTAAAAGACAGTTTAAAGTATGTTAGTTTAGCATAAGGGGGGAAAAGACAGACTGTAATAAAGAGAAGCTGCTCAGTCTAGTTTTTCTGTCCCAAAAAAAGTGTGGAAAGTAAAGCAACATCATAATAAAATAAAGGCAGAGCTAGAAACTCCTGTTGTTTTGTTGCAAATATTATGATTTTATGGTGTTTTTCATAAAGCTGTGGCTCATTTAAAGTTATCATTCTGTGAGAATTTTTACTTATGGCATTTCAAGTATGAAGGAAAATTTAAAATGTGTTCTAAAAACTCTAGAAATCCAAAGCAAAGACGAAAAAACCCCATGGATCTTTAGTAAAAAAGGGAACGTGGGAATTTTTTTTTAAGCTAGTCATACAACATCAGGGTACATATCTGACTATTACATTTGAGTAACCTGCACTTGAGTGCTACATTTCACCACCAACTTCAAAGTGATTATCCAGCCTCAAGAGGAATATTTGCTAAGTAATATGACCAGGTCAATACGAGGGTGATTCCACTGCATGACTTCATTGCCATGTGAATTACAGACATGTAACTTAAAACTTCATTCTTTCAGATAAACCTTTTTTTCCCCTACTCTTTTTGAAGTGAACCTGGAAAACATCTGATCACCATCCTCCTTACAATTTTTTTTTTCTTTTTTTATAATTGGGAAACTTTTCTTAGATGAAAGTTCTTAGATGAAATCTAAGTTCTTCAGTCTTTCCTTATGTCATGTTTTGTAGGTCTGTATAATTTTTACTGTTCAATGCTGAAATTGGTTAGAATCCTCTGGATGAGACCTTGCTACTGCAGAGTTGCACAGAATAACTACTGCCTGTCTCTTAGGAATGTTGTTCACATTTTTAATGCAAACCAAAACCAACTCTGCCCTCTTGCAGTGTAATGATATTGAATTGTATGTGGTTTGTCATAGGCTATAATTCCAGATCCCCCAAGTTAATCTATATTTTATAATAATATAAAAAGTGACAAAAAATACCTTTTTTTAAACTGAACTAGCTTAAAAATAAGCAAATTCAATTTAAGTCTCTCCTTCAAAAAAAAAAAAAAAACCAACCAAAAAACCCCGCAATTTCAAAATACATCAGTGAGAAGACATGGCCTTGTTTTACAGTTCC
>JAWWEU010000111.1:19103923-19153359 GCA_035583155.1 Acropternis orthonyx | reverse complement strand
CAAAAAAAAAAAAAAAAAAAACGAGAAGGTGGGGGGGAGGGAGGAGAATTTTTTTTTTTTGGGTGGAGAGCTTTAATTTCTAGTTTCATCCCAAAGCAAATTTTTATGGCTGAGTTATAAACCCCTGAAAATTGCGGTTCATAATGGAAACATTGGCAGACCCTGAACAGGGCTGCTGTAAAGTACTATGAAGCTTTAAGTTTTTCCACTTTTAGACCTGGAATAAAACTAAATTACAACACTTTCCGTACAGGCATTTGATTTTCCCCCCAGTAATTTCTGCTGGATCTGTCCAGTGTTTCCTGACTTCCTATGTTGCCATTGGACTTTTTCCTATTGACTATGCAATTGGTTTCATTCAATCAGTAGATTTACCAGTGGAGATGTTCAAACAAAGTGTTGTTTACTGGGGCAGAGAGTGTTAGGAAATTTAACACTGTCTTGAGGCAAGATTTATGGAAGAAATTCACAGCAAATGGGGTTGGAATAAGTGTTACGGGACTCACAAAACATGTGAAATGATAAAGGTTCTTACAATATTGTTCTGCAGAATAGAAATGTTCTTTCAGACTCCATCCAAACCCATTGACCAAGTGGATGTAAAAGCACTCTAAGATGGGAATATCAGGATTGTTTTCTTTCCCAAGGCAGGAGCAATAGAGCAGCAGTGTGAGTTCTCATAGCACTGCAATATGCTAGAGTATTCCAACAGGACCAATTTTATCTGAAAGTGGATATGAAAGAAAAAGGCAGAATGGAAATCAGCAAGTGGACAGGGCTTTTTTCTGGAATTATTCCTGGAGTAATTTCTCATACTGGCACAGGCTGCAGGAAGCTGAAGATCAGCATGTGGGTTATTTATAGCCATTTGCAAATGATCTGTTTAGCTACTTCAGTCCTTAGGGCAAGAGTTGCAATGCCACTCGTTTGGCCACACTGTATTCCTCTTAAAAATTATGGAACCAGAGCCTAATCAAATAACATATCCTTGCTTTTCTGTTTTGCGTCCCTTCTCAAACATGAATTTTTTTTGTTTATTATTATTGCTGTTACTGCATCCCAATGGATCTGTGGTGGTTTCTGGCATGAGCAACTCAGGGCTATGATACATTCCTAGCTGGTTTGTATTTAACTGTCTTATCCAGGCAGTATTGCCTTCAGCCCTGTGACTACTCCCCAGGCTTTTGAGGAAGCTGGGACTACTGCAGGTGGATGTTCTCACTGTTTCTGGAGTTTTCCATGGGCAGCAGGTAAATTTCTTTGGACTGTAATGGGAATGATTCTAACAAAAGATACAAGAGACAGGTATCTGAAAATTAGCCTTAAGGTCATGCATCAAGACCCTTCTAAAAGGATCCATATCAGGAGATAAACACTCTTGCCCAGATGTGGCTGAAAATTGTACCTGTATTTGCCAGAAGTTACAGTACCTGTAGCTGTTTACTGGACGGAATCATATAAGAGCTCCATAATCTACTGCGGGAAGGGTTAGTTCTTTAGCCTTCACTGAGGAGCTGAACTATTCCGGTTGACTTTGTAGGTGAATTCCAGTATCTATATCTGAAAAACTCTGTAGCCCCCAGTAAAGACAGCGATAAACTGAAGCAAGTCCAGAGGAGAGCTATTACAATGGTTAGAAAGCTAGAGCATGAGAGGTGCTAGGAGTTGCTGGTGGAACACGGTCTGCATAGTTATGGGTCGTTGAGGGGATCCAGTTTCTTTCTTCCATTGTCCAAGGGAGATTTTGGAGATGGTGTCAGACTCCCTGAAGGACACCATGGCAAACAGACAAGAGGCAATGATCACAAGTTATAACAAGGGAAGTTGTGTTTGGATGTGAGAAATGTATTCTTCATCATGAGTGTGGCTGAGTAACATGAAAAATCCCTGCCTAGTGGTGTTCAAGTCTCAGCTGGAGTGGACCTCACTTTGAAGCTGGTGCTGCTCTGAGGAAGTTGGAGCAGGTGACCTCCTTAGATCACTTCCAACCTTCTTTTTTTTTTTCTCTGAATCTAAATTTGTTTTGCCAGAGGCAGCATAAATAAGGAAGAAAAAGAAGTAACAGAATTGAGGATTTGAGAAATCTATATGAACAAATGAGAAAAATAAGTTTCCAACTATTTACTTTTAGTGGTTTAGTTTCCCCTTGGAACATAAAATCAAAAATAATTTAGAGTCTGAAAGTGAGAAATTACAGTTAAATCAGAAAAGCCTAATAGTTTTAGCTCCTGTTTTTCAGAAGTAAAACATCATTAAAGAGAGTATATCTCCATTACAAAGCAGAGAATGATTGTAATGCTTCTTAATATGCATTGAAAACTACCAAGGCCACATTCTCCAAACTTTTGTGTATGATTGTGTATATTAAACTTTCATTTATACATTTTCAGTCATCTAATGTACCTAATTTTGTGTTTTAAAAATTGTGAGCATGGAGCTGTCCCATGGGATATTTTGGAAAATAACACTCTCAGAAATTATATAACATTACAAGAAGCTAAGGTGGTTTACTACCAACATTTTTATTTGCTTCAATTGAAGAACAATTGTGGAGGGCAAGAAATATGAAGAACTGGGCTTTTGCTAGTACTTCCTCTCTGTGGAGATCCGAGTCTGATCACTTTGCATTAGATTTACTCTAAAGCTTAGCAAATACATCACCCGCCCTGTAAAACAGTCTAAAGTTGACCAGATGAGTAAATAACCAGAAACAATAGTTGTTGCTCCATGGTGCTCATTGTGAAGCCTCTGTTGTATGGGAAGCCAGGAGGCATATTTGGGGGCAGAAACCAGGTGTTCTGTACTCTGGGCTACTCCAGCTCAATTTCCTGGGTCCTGCTCAGTGTATTTGTTGTTAACATAAGAACCAAAATCAACCAAAAGCAGATAACCTTCTCTTACAGGATCCTGATTGTTATTAAACACTGATAAGAGCACTTTGCAAGATGAGCTTTTGATTTAGAGCTGTTTACATTTGGAAGAGACTGAGAGATGCTAATGCCCCTTCTGACATTTTTAGCTATTTTGTTTTCTGAAGATTTGTGGGTTTCACATGGCATAAGATCAAGCAATAACAGAGCTGTGACAGGCAGAATTGCTGCTGAGGTACAGACTGAGTCTTTTGGCTCCAAACATATTGCTTACTTTGCAAGTCAGTGTCTGCTCTCTCCAGTAACTCCTTTTGCATAAGGGTCATCACTTCAGATGTCAGATTCTGCAAAATAATGCACAGTAGGGTTGCATCTGTGAGTGGATGAAAGAAGGCTCCGAGCTGGGTTTCTCTTCTGCTCAGGTAGGCTTCTTCATGTGCCATAGATGTCCTCACAAGACAAGCAAACACAGTCTCTGTTATTAAGCCAAAAGGAGCAGATAAATCTGACAAATTTTGCTTTTCTGCTGTTTTTCTCTTCTCGGTTTATAAAAGGTCACAGTGTGAACCACTTCAGTGCCTTCCACTGTTTTCTTTCACATTTTACAGTGCTTGCATGATCTCAGTGAGGGAGCATATTTATTGTGCATGCCATTCAGTTTAGATTCAACTGCGGCACATGATTACAGCGACTTAGAGGAAAAAAACTGGAAAATAAGTCCCTGATGTAAAAGTGGTAACTGAGCCAAAACAGTAGTGCCAGTTATTTCAGTGCCTCACATAGTGATTTACGAATTCACTGCAAACACATTTAACGATTTATTGGGACAACTGTGCATATTAACCAGCTCTCTGAAAACCTTGGATGCAAACTTCTTTTGATGATAATTTTTCCTTTTAATATTTTACAGAGAGGCATTGGAAGGTGACAGTAGTGAAAGCTTATGTTTGCATCATACTTTTCAGTGCCACCCATGAGTTTATCCCTTCAGTCTCCACTGTATTATTTTATTTGGGAAAATGCATGCAATGTCTCATGGAAGAATGAATACCTACAGGACTGATCTGAATCCCATAAATATTTAGTAAGCTGATTCAGGACCCATGTTTTTTTCACACACATATATTGCACACGCAGGTACCTACTGCCTGTGTGGCTCTTTTGGGCTGCTGAAGAGCATGAGGAGTAATTTGCAGCTGGCATCACTGATTGTCTTTCAGCCTTTGCCTACTCTTTCCTAATTCACACAGATTAAATCTGCAGGGTTTACAAGAAAGAACACAGCTGAATGGAGGATGGAGGGTTGCAAGTAAGGACAAAACAATTTTTAGAACGTCTGCCAACTTCCTCACTTTATGCCAGCTCACACAGAGATAAGTTCATTTTATTTTAGGCAGGCATTTACTTAGCTTTATAATAGTTTCTATTTCAAGCCTCTTGTCCAAGAATGGTACTTTCAAATAGTGCTTGTCTTGTTGGTAACTACAGAAGCTCTGTCAAACCTTTCAAACCATACAAGAGACACCAAATACCTTTTCACAGGAGAATGTTACAGCTGCTGTTTTCCTAATAAACTTGAAGAAAGAAACTACTAAATGCCACCTACTGAAAGTTTTAAAGGTAAATGGAATTAATGAAAGCCCCAGATGATTTCTTTATGTTCAGTTTAGGAGCTGAGAGATGCAATAACTCAGATATTTTTTGATCTGATGGAAGTCACATTCCACCACCTTATCTGTATACTGGTAAGGTAAAGCAGAACAAAGTGCCATCACAAAGTAGACAGCAAGAGCTGTTTTAGGGCTGTAGGAGAAAGTTGGAATTGCAGGCTTGGTTTTCACACAATGTAAAAGCTTGATCTTTTCCATCCATTCTGGCTGGTTATCTGCAAATAAGTTAGATACCATTTTAGACATTTTGGGAGATGCTCCCTTTTTTTTTAATATTCAATGTGGTTTGGTTGGTAATGACCTTTACTCTCACTGCACACATACTGCATGTTTCTAGGGCTCAGATATCTCAATCCTGTTGCATATCTATTTTTAAAAGCTATATTTTTTTATAGCTTATATGTAGAGTCTCCAATGCACATTTATGTGTTACAATGAGGTCATTTTTCTGGATAATTGGGAAAGTCAAGTAATTTCTTGCAAAAGTAAACATTTCTTTTAACGTCCATGAAACAAGCCTTAGAGCTGTTTGATACCTATGCTTCTGAAATTAAACAGTGCTTTACGTCAATGTGAAATCCATCTTGAGCTATCCTATGATGTCATCTGGCAATACCAGCAGGCACATGCAGGCTACTTCAATACCCTTCATTCATGATGGGGATCCTCATTGTGATTTCACTTTCCCTTTAGACAGCAAAAGGCAACATATAAAATGTGGTATTCATATGATTTGTGTATATTTGTAGCATAGCTGTTGCCAGCTTAAGACACCAGTGGGGCAGACTGGCAGAGTTTTCTTTGTCTTTTATTGCCTTTATGCTCTCCAAAACATGACCTTGTGGCTTCAGAGTAATTTACCTGGTAGCATGCTCATGTAGCAGCAAGATACTTTGAAATAATCCCCTTGTTGCATTTATTCAGGACCAAACTGAAAAAACTTGGTCTGTGTCTAGGCTTCCTTATTTTATGTGGTTTAGGCTCATAATTTCCCATTTCAGCTCTGGTGGCAATTGCAGCTTCTCTGCTGATGTGCCCAGCTTACTCTGGAATACTTTAGTACTTTCTTTCATAGAATTTACCATAAAATTTTCTTAGTTCCTCAGTCTCAGGATAGGGCTTAACTATAAGACATGTCCTTCTGTGTCAGTAATGTTGATTCTGGGATTGCTGCTTCAAATGAAGCATCACGATCTAATCACTTCTTTCCTTCTGTCTTCTACGTAGTTTTTACTATTTTATCTCATTTGCTTAAACCCTCAGACTCATCAGACAAGACTTGTTTTTTTTTTTATCTTACAATTTGATGACACAAACTCTGACTGGAGTGTCAGTTAATTATTTCTGTTGTGGTTATTCCACTGATCTAGTGGAAGGCACTCCCTGACCACAGCAGATGGGTTGAAACTAGGTGATCTTTAAGGTCCATCTGAAACCAAATCATTCTGTAACCCGTTGCTCCACCAAAACAAATTTTGTCCTATAGAATACTAGAAAACAGTATTTTAAAACTAAAACACATTCATCCACTTACAGTAAACCTTCAAAGCAGTAAAGTCTGTGGAAGAGGATCTATTTTGTTCTAGGTTAACTAGTCACACTCCTATCATTAAGTTAGGGGCAACATATATGTTTAAAAAAGAAAGCACTGACAATCAAGAAACATCACCATAAACCAAATAATAATGGTGATGGTCATCATACAGAATGTGCATCTTATTATTCTCCTCTCATTCCAGGGTGATCAGGACCTGCATTTTAGAAATGGCCAAGGAAGGCTTTAATTTTGTATGTGTCCTTTTCTTTCTTTTCATCAAGGGGCAAGTTCAGACATGGGCTTAGCAGTGTAAGATTTTGAGTTTCATTTCTCTTCAGTTTTAGTCTGTGATAGCCTGCTTTGTGTTACAGTTTATGATTGAAAGTCTGTGTCTTGTGATTTCCTTGAAGACCACAAATATTTAGCAAGCATTTCAAAATCTTGGTTGAAGATCAGAAGTTTTGCAACTTATGAACAGTTTTCTATGTTGAAATGCCTCTCTTTAGGAAAACAATGGAGGCATAAACAGAGAGTAGAAGTCCACGGCTCCTGAGGCTTTGATGCAGTAAATTAAGAAAGAGGGGAACAAAGGGCAAGAGGCTTTAAAAAGAAAAGAAATAAACTGCAAATGATCAAGAAATACAATTCTACCTATTTTTAAACCTCCTCAGAGATGAATGGCTCCATGAGAATAAAGATGAAGATAAACCAGATCAAATAAAGATGTCTTTTGCAGAGTAATAACTGCAATTATAAGTAATGCCTGTGTGTATTTCTATGTTTTGCATGTGTAAAAGTGTGTTCATAATCCATTAGTTCATTCAGACAACTAATCAAACCTGACTTACATACTGACCAAGCAGTTTTCATAAACTTGTGCTCATGAACACCAGAGTCAAACAGAAAACTTAGAGCTTATTTTTTTAAAAAAAAACAGGTTGGTTTGTTGTTTTTTTTTTTTTTTAATTTTATTTTATTTTATCCTACAGCTATTAGAAGAGTCTTAACAAAGGATTTCATCATCACTTTAGGGTACAATTTAACTTAGGGACAATATGCATTTTTTTCCCCAAAAAAAGCACAGAACAAATTATCTTTCATATGAGGTTCTACCTAATTTCTAATCAGACCCCTCCAAATATTTTTACAGTTCATTTAAAGTCCCAGAATTAACCAAAGCTTGAGAGAAACTATGCTAGCTCTCAGCACAGAATAAAGTTTGCTCATTAACAATTACAGGCTTTGAAGAACAGCCATAACCTGACTCAGAGCAGTCAGTTCACTGATAAAAACATGAGTGTTTATCCCATGTTCTCTGGGTAACCCCTGAGCTCTGCAGGCTGCCTGCAGAAGCAGCTGCCTCAGGGGCTTTGTAGCCACGTTTGCAATCTTCTCCAGCTGCAGAGATCTTCATACAAGAGGAATGTAAGTGTCTGAAGTCAGGTGGAGTATTCCATTACCTTGAAATTGGGTTCCATTGTCCTGCTCCCTCTTTGTAGGTGAGCAACTGTATTGTTTACACAGACTTTTGATCCCAAAGAGAGAAGGAATGATTTAGAAAATATCCAAGTACTTCACAAGGAGAAATTTTCAAATGTGACATTTCCTTTCAGAAATATCTGTTTGTTTTGCTTTTTGAAGTGCCATTTATTTTTACATTCCATTTTAAGTTGCTAGACACTTTCTATGTCTAACTCATTATCAAGATTAATGAAAAAAATTATCTCAGCTTTTAGAGGAAAATAACATCTTAAAAACTGAGCCAAATAATGAAGCAGCACACCTTTCTTTTTATGGGAACAAATTTTTTTTCATTTTTTTCCTATTTTTTATTTAATATTTTCCTTAAATTTGTTTAATTTTTGCTTGAAATCTACCTGCCTTTTAACTCTTTTTTTCTTAAGTTCAGATGCTGACCTAAGAAGAGAGCTGGATGTAGAATGGATTTTTGACTATTACTGTCCTCAAACTTGGTCCAAACAATGCTGCTGTTGGAGCATTGCAGAATCTGTAAGCAAAACTTGCCTTCCAACTTCCGATCCCAGCTACACGACAGGTAAAACTGGAAAAAAAGCTATTAAATTGCTTAGGATGGAAGTAGTCAATTAATTAAATACACATCTGATTAGGACTACATTAATTTCATCTTATATAAATTATTTTTGGTAAAGTAGGGATACACATTTCTGAAATTCCCTAGAATGTAAGGAACTGGTTGATATTGATATTCTTGTTGATAAACTTTTTTGGGAAGCTTTCAGCCCTATTTTCTTCCTTGGATTTCAAACAGAGAAGGAACACCACTGTCATGAAGGGTGCTGATGAGTTAGCATCAATACTGATGATTTGGCCCATGAACAAATGAGCTTGATCAATTCATGAATAAGCGAAGCTTTTGGAAGAAGTTTAAGTACAGGGTCTGGAACAGTCTTTTAGTCAGAGAAATGGGTGAAACACTGACCTACTTTCAGTGGGAGCATGGTTAGTTACAAAAGGAGCTTGTATAATGCAGCTATTGAGTGGCTCAAGGAGCCCAGGACATCCCTCCCCATCCTGTAGTCCTGGATTACAGAGAGCAGAATAACAATAGCAGCATCATAACAGAGATGTTGATGACTCCTGCATTCTTCAGTGTTCTCATTGCTTTTCTTATATGTCTTTATTCTTTCATTAAACAAAAAAATTAATAAAATCCCTGCAGTTCAAATATTTTACAGGCAAAATCTTTGAATAAGGGAGCAATAAACAAACCTATTTGTTGAAAGAAGAAAAAAAAAAAGACAGTAGAGTTTTTCCTCGTAAGTTTTTCTGCTCCTTGCGCATATTTGTTTGCTTGCCAAGCCTGTGTAGTTGGCCGTGTCTCAATTTTTACTAAGGTGAAATTTAAAAATAAAAGAGTAAAAGATATTTGCATAATCTATCTCTTTTACAGA
Organism: Acropternis orthonyx; assembly: GCA_035583155.1. Lineage (NCBI taxonomy): Eukaryota > Metazoa > Chordata > Aves > Passeriformes > Rhinocryptidae > Acropternis > Acropternis orthonyx. Next base: position 19,144,349 of record JAWWEU010000111.1, on the reverse strand, counting down.
ATGTGAAATGAAAATTTTCTACTCTCTGCTTACTAAAATTAAATTTGCACTGTGGACGATGATCATTTCCATCTAGTATTGCAGGTGCAGTCTGTCTAATGATCCTAATCCTCTTTCTCATTGGATCAATAGCAGAATCACAAATTTGGTTATCTGCAAAATGCTAATTTACACCCTTCAAAGCAATTTTGGCTGAAAACAAGCATTATTTGGGCATAGGCAAGGATTAATGTGCACAGAGTTTTGTCTATAGCAATAAGATCATTCAGTGGAGATCAGAAGTACAGTAGATTAGCCTCCCCATTATGTGCCTGCCTCCTTCCTGGGAAAACCTCTGGTCAGGGCAATAAAGCAGCTTCAGTCCCCTTCGCTGTTGAGCTGAAGGCCATGTCAGGGCGCATATATCAGCTTTCCAAAGCAGTAACAACACATTAGCTCATTAGTAGCTTCATACAAACCAGACCTGGAGTCACTCAGTGAATAGTACATAGCTGCCTTTGTGTAGGCAGGACTTTGACAAAGCACTACAAAGTGTTTCTTAAACTCTGAGGAGGAGTGAGGCAATGACAAAGAAGAGACAACAAAACACGTCGTACATCCACTTAGGTTATTGCCATAAACCTTCTTCCCTGATTAAATCTCTAAAACATCCATAATGTCTTAAGACAGGCACACATTTTTTTAATTCAGTGATTTGAAGTTAAAAAAATTTAAAACCACCACATCTCACTTCTTTAATTCCCTTCGGGCCTAGGGACTAAAATCACAAAAGATTTTTGTGAGGCTGGGGTTTTTAAGTGTCACTGTCCTTCTTTTTTAAAAAATGGTGGTTTTTACACAATCAATTTAAAGTAAAATAAAGATGAAAATCTTTTTCAGCTGAAAATTTCACCCTGCTGTCCACAGAAAGTAGGGTATTTCTCACATTACAAAATATTTTGAGATCTTTTATGTGGAGATTTTCTGTTAATTTTATGTTTAACCACCAACAGAGACAGAAATAGTGGGATCCTAATGAAACTTTGTTTCAGACAAATATTTCCTATATGGCTAGGCACTTTTGAAAAACCTACTCCAACATGTCTGCATCCTTAGAAAAGCATCTAAAAACCTTTGAAATTTAATTCTAGTATGTTCAAAATCTAGTTCCCACCAAACACTATATTTCTATGAAAATGTAGCATTGATTTTCTGTATGACCAGAAAATTGCCACCTTCCTCAGAGGACGTGTTTTGTTCCAAAGGGAGTATATTTGCTGCAAGCATATATTTAATACTGCAAATAAATGTTGTAGCTGTTACAAAGTCTGAAAAAAAAAGAAGAAAGCAACATCACTTTCATGCAAATCTGGCAACCTTGACAGGACTTTAATCCTAAAATGCTGCTGGTAAAGAAATATCCATTTAGGTGATACCGATGGTAAAACATCCACCTTATGGAGTACTCTCAAAAGGTAAAGGTTGAAACTGTTCAGGGTAATATAGAACTATGAATTCTCTTGCAATGGAAAAAGTTTAAAAAATAACATTAATTTACTTTGGTTTGCTTTACCTTCTCAGCTGCGCTGTTTAAAGGTAGTGACTGAAAGGAGTAATTTGCTGTGAACAGATACAATATTGACAGAGAATGGATTAATGAAAAAAACCAAACCTGCATTCTTTCTACAGAAACTGTAATTTCATGCTCTTTCTGAAGACATTACAGAAACATTTGAAGTTATTCAAATATAATATTTGAATATAATATAATTTGGAGTTATTCAGCCCCCAGATATGGGAATTAATTCCTACCATTGTGGGACTGGTTTAAACATTAGAGTTTATTGTAATGGCTCTGAACATAATTTTTTATTTATTTATTGTGTACCACAGGGTATTTTCAAAGTAAGTGGTGAGTGCAATGGAAAACAACTTGAAGCAACCACAACCAGTCATCCAAAACCCAGCTTTGCCTACTGACTTCCCTCCCTATTGCCAGTTTCTGTGAGCACGAAAGTCCGACTTTAGTCATTTCCTGAGCATTTGTCTAGTCTGTGTCTTGGTTTAGTTACTCACTTCAGACCTTTCCATTTATTTAGAGAAGATACCTAAGCTCTATTTAAGAAGACTTTGTCAGTTTGAAATCTTCTTAGTGTCCTTAATTGTGAGAGAGGACTATTCATAAAACTTTAATACCAATAAGTTTACTACCAAATAGTAATGGTAAAACATGATTAATGCCTTCTACCTCATACGTGGTAGCTTTCATCTGACCTTTGCTCAAAATTGGTGTACTTCTTTTTTTGTATATCATCATTAATCTGTTGAGTTTCACAACAATAGGTAGATGGTAATATCAATAATTTGCAGACAAGGAAATATGATACAGATGCTGCATCTCCTCTGGGGAAACACCAGTAACTCAACTAGCAGGGGTGCTATTATCAAGGGTAGTTTTACAAAATTGCCTGAGAGAATGAAAACACTAAGTGACTTGTCCATGAGTCACTGGAAGAATTAGATATTTAAACCAGGAGGCTTGTTAGAGCTCCGTGTACTAACTTCAGACAGCACCACTACCACATTTTAATTGCTCAAATCAAATAATGATTCTTTTCCAAAATAAATATCATATAGCTTATTTTTAAGTGCTGCAGTAATGGTTTTACTGCTTCCTATGCAGAAATGCTAAAAAAGTACACAATGACTTCTTATCTGAAACAAGATTTCATTCAAGAACCTGTGTTTACTATTCTGTTTTTTTTTCCTTTTTTGTTTGTAATCCAGATATTGACCTCCCTATGGCATAATAACTAAGCTGAAACTTTGAAATATAGTGTTACAGTGAGTTGGGAAATAGCAAACTCTTTGGTTCTGTTCCTTTGGTTATATTTGTTTGCTTTTAATAGCACATTACACACTCTTTTCTCAGAAAAAAAAATTAAAGTATATTTTTACATTTATATAGAAAATATTAGTTCATTAAGATATTTTAGATCTCAGAACTAGTGATGAGCAATTCTCAGAATTTTTTTTTCTATTTGAATGTACAAGATTTTTTAATCTTAAAAACTATTCTCGATTTTAATCTCTTACCCCCAGCCTAAAGTGCCATTGCAGTCACTATGTCTGTCTTCCCTTTAAAACTCCTTTAAAGTCAGGTGCTTTCTGGAATGGGTCTCTTAGAAATGGACTAAGCCAATGAGCTAGAAAGAGACTATCCTGATTTTTTTTGTACCTTCCCTTGCCTAAAATACCTTGAAATTAGTTTTTACATGTTGTAATGACTTTTTTGGTCCTAAACCTAGACAGAAACTAATGGAGAAAACAATTTGAGGTTGCAGAAATTGTGAAAACAGAATCCATCTCCTCTTATGTATCACCAGTCTTCAGAATGAAACTGGAACATAATCATCACGTTATTATCATTTCAATGCCATAATTTGCTAGACGAGTTCAAGTGTTTTTACAAAAGTTTTCATCAGTTGATTCAGAGTGATGTTGGACAATATGAGACAATATAACCACAACTCTTTATTAAGATGCAATTCCAAAGGAAAAGCCTGATTCACCTTCTGGTGCAGCCAGTAACAGTTCAGGAACAGGCAGAAGTGAGGAATGAAAATAACAGGCTGGTGGGAACGTACAAAGGGCAGGGAAAAAAACCCAGAATTAAACTGTAGTGACTTCATCCTACCTGCCGTCTTTCACAAAAATCTTAATGTAAGAGGAAAAAATCCTCTCTTCCTCTCCTATTCCCAAACAAGAGAATGTTACCACTTTCAGGAAAGTACAAATTAATCCCTAAAAGCATCTGCCTGAATGCAGAAGTTGGAATATGTGGTGGGAGTTGTAATTTGCTCATCACAGCCCAGTTCTCGTCCATAAATCAGGATTTGTGACTGGATTATATCACCCATAAAATCATTTGCCAGAGGTTCCAGGGTGAACATCTCTCCCCTCATCCTGAGTGGAGACCTTGCTGAGAGCACTTAGGTAGTAAATAAATACAGAATATAAGTTGTTCAGCTGACTGCCCAGCTTCCTGCTGAAAGACAGATACAAATGTCAAAGTTCCTCTGGGGAGTGGGAGGCCAGCACAAGAAGACAGAGGTAAGAGTTCAGTGTATTTTCACAATAGTCAAGGCAGAGAATGAAGAAAGAAAGATATAGAAATAAAAATAAAACAAACAAACAAACAAAAAAACCAAACAAAAATCAAAAGCTGTCTTCTCTGAAACCACAGAAACAGACTTAAAGTGGGCTTTTGAATGTTCACCAAGATCCTGTCTTTACTCCTTGCTAGCCATATCAAGCTTCTTACATCCACTATCTGATCATCCAAAACTTGTAGCAGTGATAACCTGTTTCCAGCAAGTCCTAAAACTGCTTTTGTATTTGCCTGTCTGAGGAGCTGCTTTGCTTCTGTCTGTGCCCATTGGGGTACAGTTCAGACCTACAGAACAGCATGAGCAATGAGAGCTTTGTTTGAAGCCCAGGTCTCAAACCCACAGTCCCAGGATCTATAAAAAACCTACAGCGACAATTAGTCATGGCTGGGCTCTTCTTTTAACCCTTTCGAATGGCAACTGGTACAAAACCCAACCAACTACCATATACCGGGAAATTCAAAGTGTCTTTCCTCGGTCCTATCATGACAGGTTTTTGCTCCCATGATCAAAATGATTCAAAAAAGATTGACTGCAGTTTAAACCGAGGGATTAAAAAAGTACATAATTACAACAAACAGTAATGTGGACAACCTTTGTGGCAAAGTGACCTCTGAAAATAAAAAACAAAGGAAAAGGTAGCAAGTCATTCAGGAAAGAGCAGACTGCCACAACACCAGTGACACAACTCCTCTTCCCAGCTGTGACTGCAAAGACAAGTCATTCTCTTTCCAGCAGTTCAATGTGTCTCTACCAGGAGAATCTCAAGCCAACAAATTACTTACAAAGCCATTCTTTCCAGAAAGAGTATCTGGATGGTCTCAGAAGATGCCCTGTAATCTCTCTGAGGTTATGGCTCTGTCTGACCTCTAATATGGGTGGGCAAATACATACCTTCTGCTTAAACAAATTTTCACAGAATCACAGATTGGAAGGGACCACAGTGGGTCATCTGGTCCAATCTCCCTGCTCACGCAGAGTCATCCCAGAACACACAACACAGGATTGTGTCCAGGCAGTTCTTGAATATCTCCAGTGAGGGAGACTCCACAACCACTCTGGGCAATCTGATCCAGTGCGCTGTCACTCCCACAGTAAAGAAGTTCTTCCTGTATATCAGTTTCTGCTCATTACCTGTTGTCCTTTTGCTTGGCATCACCAAGAAAAGCCTGGATCCATCCTCTTGACACCCTCCCTTCAGATACTTACAGACACTGGTAAGGTGCCCTCTCAGTTCTCTCTTCTCGAGGCTGAATGGGCCCATCTCACTCAGCCTTTCCCTATAAAAAAGACGTTTCAGTTCCTTAATCATCATCATAGTCCTCCACTGAACCCTCTCCAGGAGCTCCATGTCTCTTTTGTACTGAGGAGCCCAGAACTGCACACAGCACTACAGATGTGCTTCTCTAGGGCTGAGACGAAGTTTTCTTCCCAGCAGCTTTGGCTTACCTATCAAATTTAATGCTTATGCATCTTTATGGTTTACTTCTTCTCCATAGCTGTATTATTTTGTTAAAATAACCTTCATCATGGCAATTATTCTCACAACAAGAATAGGGGATTCTTCTTAAGAAGTCCTAGATAGTGATGGTAGGTATAGTTAGAGAGCTGGAAATTAAGAAATCACTATGTGAGAAAGCAATTTTTTAAAAAAGATAGTTATGGGTTATTTGGTTTGATTAGCAGGAGTTAAATAATCTGTTTATTTGACAGCATATTTTAAAAGACCTTTGAGAGCAGACCACTGAATGAATTGGATGGATGCCACCCCTTGTCTCCAAGGCAGATGGATGGATGAGAGGAAATGCATTTAAGACAAGTTTCCTGTGCCTCCATTTGGGAGGGAGGAAGCAGGCCCCCAGCGGACCCAGCTTTCAACCCCATAAGCATACTTTTGCCTAAGCAGGACGAAGCTGAGCATGAGTCACGGGGGTAATTTGAGATTAAGGTCTCTGAAACAAATGTATGAATGACTTTTCTTATACACTGGCCTCTTTTTTCCCCCATTGCTTCAAATTCAAATTTTAGTAAAAGTAGGTGATACTTGAAATGAAAATCACTTTTGTTTATCAAGTACTGAAACATTTTCATTCAAAAATGCAGAAAATAAATACATCAACTTCAGGAAAAAAAATCAGCAAGATGAATTTCACAAAGCCATGACAAATTAGTGGAACACTGTCATATTGAAACTCTACTTTTTTTTTTTTTTTTTTTTTTTTTAAAAAAAAAAAGCTCTCCCATGACTTGGCATCCAACATTAAAGAATAATTAAAGAATGCCTATTGCCCAACAGCAGCAGAGTGCCTTAACTTTTAAACACCCAAACATACAAGTGAAAAACATTTCACTCATTTAATAGACCTGTAGATTCCTTCCTATGCTCTGTCTCTTCAGAGAAAGGACCATAACCCCACTGCAATTACTATCTCTGTGCTAGTCTAGAGGTGAATCCTCATCCGTACCTAACCTCCCTTACCAAGGATGGGTTTGGCTGGTCACTGCAGATGATTCCATCTGTTTTCTGTGTTGGAGTCCTCCACTGGGGATATCTGAGCTCATCCAACCCTTTATTCTCCTTTATAAAGAAAATACTTCATGCTGTCAGAGGGGTTTTTCTCCTGCTGCTTCCAATTGTCTGCTACCTGCCCTAACATCAGAGGCAATCCATATCTTACCAGACACCGACCTGGAATTCCAAAAGGCACATACCCCTTTGAATGAAAGCCAGGTCACTGGAAAAATAGCCTGTTTTTTTTATGTCTGGGATTTTCTCTGCCATAGAAAGCACTCTGTCTGGTAAGGAGCCCCACCAGTAAGTCCTTACATGATGCAACACAAGGTGGTACTCCTCACATGTGTGACCTTCACAAGCAAGTGCTTTTTCTTGCTTTATTTAAGGGCAACCAATTTGGACTTTTCATTAATCACTTTTATGCAGTCTACCTGAAGCTGTATTTTCTTTAATACAGTTAATTTAATATTTTATTAATTGGAAAAAGATTCAAGGTGTCCATAAATGCAAATCTACACAGTTATCAGCAACTCAATAGCTTCTGCTAAACTCTAGTTTAGGAGAAGTTAAACTGCCTGGGACTCACTAAGGTTTGTCTTGCTCTCACTAAGTCATTGTCTTTATTTGCCTTGTTCCTAACTGGTTTTGTGTTCACCCCCCTCCCCACTCCTCTAAGCAGCTTCAACTGTGAACCTGAGAGGGATCTGTTGACGTATTTCTTTTAAATCCTTCTCTTCAAAATGAATCAGAGTCAGAACAATGTCATTGCTCTCTGGAAATGCACACTAATGACCTGGGAAACGAAAACAGTCCTCAAAAGAGTCAAGGAGAATTTGCAGGAATTCCTTCATGCAAAGCCGGGCACCCTAAAAGAAAAATGCTTTCGAGTTCAAACCATTGTTTATTTTGGAGCATGCTTCTCTCTCTGCTTTCAGTGGTGACCTAGGAATGAGCTCACCATTGGAAGCAAATCTGTCTTCTGTTTTCACTCCTAAAGGATTACCTACTCTCTGAAGCTCATGGGGTTATTGATGGCCTTACACCAAAATTATGATTTGGAATTTTGTGGAAAAAATAAATACACACACATACACGTGTGTGTGACACTGACAGATTTAAATAAAAAAACTTGTTGAAACATTACAATAAAAAGAGATGGAATTTGTAATAAATAGAAGGCTTCCTATATGCACAAATGGTCTGCTTTGTGCTTGAACGGGAAAATATCTGATCTAGCATGACTGTGCAAGAGAACAGCAAAAACATATTGTTTTGTAATGTGCATATGGGGTGTGTAGCATTTGGCAGCATCTCAGACTAAGATCCAGTTAACAAACAACCTTGCTCTGCCTTTGTGTGGGGTTGTTTGAAATTATTTTCTACAAGCAGAATGCATGAACTGACACTGCTGTCAGCTGGTTAGCTGACAAACCAAGCAGATACTGTCCTGTAGAAGATGATTAACATCAAACACCAGAACTCACTAACGCCATTTTTGAAGGCAACCAGTGTCTGCCAGCAGGGCCAGCATGTGAAAAAGGCGTAAGTGAAGGCACATGACAGACACCTAAGTTGCAATTGCCAAAGGTGCCCTCGTCTTGATTCCCTACCACTTTCTGCTCTTCTGATCTTGCAAGTGCACATTCCTTTGAACCTCTTTCATACACGGGGTAAGGTTGGTCCAGGATCTGCTCTGTAAATGCATAAATGCATAAGGAGCTTTGCCATTTCAGCCTCTGTCCCATGGTGTTGGGAGGAGTTACAGAGCCAGTGAGTGACAACTGGCCCACCAACGTGCAAAGCTGGAAACTTTTTTTTAAGTTAAAGAGAGAAGGGGTTTTTTTAGCTCTAGCAGAAGTTAACCTATCAAAGTGAATATTGAGTGCAATAGTGACAGACATGGTATGACACCACAAGCAGAACAAAATGAAAGAATAGGCTCTAGTGTCTCTTTTTGGTGAAGCGCCTATCTGCTAGAAGTCAATTATTCTGAAATTCCTGGAAAATTACCTGCCAGCTGATTTCTTAAGCTTGATTTGGTGTCTCTTTACACATACCTCTCTTGCTCACTCTCCTGCCCTTTTGCCCATCCTTCACACATTTCAGAAGGAAGGATTATAAATAAAAAAACACCATAAAACCAAATCTGCAGATGCAGGAGAGACACCTCTTAAGTCATTTCTTCTCTTTTTTCACTGATGTATTCTCTCAAGAGTGATAATCATCTTTTTTGAAATGCAGGTCTAAGACGGAAGGAATTTTTATCTGGAAGAGTAATATAAATTAGCTTTGACTGCCAGTTTCCACTGATTATTACTTTCCAGGCGGAATTCCTACAAATTCTTGAGGCATGACCTCTGATGAAAAAATAAACCCCTTTAAAACTTGTTTGAGAAATTCCAGATAACTTTCACAAGAGATTTAATTTTAGAGCATTAACACAGTCTTGGTTGGAAAGATAAAACTACAATGCAGTTATTTGGTAGGAGTCATTACTGAACAGTGAAGTCATTTGAGCTTATTTTACTGTGCTTATCTTTTTGCTCTCTTTTTCCCCCTCTCAGACTAATTTTATTATGCATTACTCAGTGCACTCTGGATTCACCCTCATAAAAGGATAAAGTATCTCCGCAGATATCCAGGCTTAGGCAGTCAGTTTGAGAGTAAATTCACAAGCCTTAGTTATCTACACCAAACAGTCAGTGCACAGGGTATCGTCTACATATTGTCAGTTAGTGTTCATTAGCTTGTAAATCTTGGGTTTGTGAGGCTTAAGCAAAGGTAAAAGCTGCCACAGATAGAAAAGAGCTGTTTTAAATACCAGTGCCAAGCACTTACTAATGGCAAATGAATCTTTGAATCAGATTTCACCTCTCCTAAGCAAATAAAGAGAATTTACACTATCAAAGAAAGAAAGCCAATCTTCTGCACCTCTATTTGATCTGCAGATGCATGAAAAAGTGAAAAACACATGTTGGAAGATATTGTCTTATACTGCAATCATTTTCAAACTTATTTTGGAATGTTTGGGGCCAGAGTCCCTGGTTCTTTATTTGCAAAGTGTGCACACACTGCAGTGAGGTGCCCTGTCTCTTGGAACTAGGTGATCTTTAAGGTTCCTCCCAACCCAAACCATTCCATGATCCTGTGACCCTGGAGGTGTGCACACTTGTGCTCTAGGAGTGTTGGTGTGGTCCTGCAAAAGCACCTGCCCACCACCCCCAGAACAGAGTGGTGAAGAGTGCGTGCCCATTTTTAACTCAAAGTGAACCTTGGAGGAGTGGAGCCATGACTGCCCAAACAAGACCCAAATGTGTTAGGGCTTTGAGGGAAATTATTTCTGTGTCCTCGCTTGAGGCTTCAGCCCTGTAAATTGCATTATGGATGGCTGAGACCTTCTGTAGCGGGACAGAGGAATCAGGCACTGAGTTTCCACTCACCCTGAGCTGGAATTAGCAGCTGGCGTCAGTCTCACAGAGAAGTCCAGCTGTACACTCACCTGTACCTGAAGCAAGGCATATTTATTTTTTCAGCTCAACTTCTGTCTCCTAAAGTGCTTCTCTTCCCACACAAGCATTAGGAGCTCATACTCCCCAAGGCCTGCTGAGAGGTCACACTTGCTGCCTGCCCACAGGCTCGTGCCCAGTATCAGTGTGCTGGTCTGTCTTATGTCTCTGTGGGAGTGGGCACTAACTGAGGAGAGGAAGTTGCATAGGTCACTGAAAGCTTCTTTTATATGTGAGGACCAACTTACAATAAAGCCTAACCTTTCCTTCCTGACAGCTGCTTAGAACACTCTACTTCAGAAGTTCACTGCCCTGCATAAAAGGAGCATGATCACTTTTTGGCTAGAAAAAAATAGCCTTTTGGGTATTTTTCATTTGGAAAAAGTCCCTATTCTCCTGCAGAAACATAAAATGTAGTCTTCCTTCATCTCATGTGTTTTGTTATTTTCCAAAGACTTCTTTTTCATTAGCCCACACTGCTCATCTCCCTGACAAAACAGAAGAACAGAGCAGGGAAGAAAGGAGGAAGGCAGCCCAGAATTTATTAGCAAAAAAAAGTTGCTTTCTCTATTTCTATTCAAATATTTTCAGTCATCAGTCTTACAGTTTTACTTCTCTGTTTCTGTCTATGCCAGGTCAGAAGCATATTACACCTTGATGTTCTCCTCTTGCTGGTGCTTCCCTATCAGGAATTGTTGCATTATTTCTTTCCAAAATCCTCTCCCTATAAAGCTTCTTTCTCCTTTTCATCACATCCCCAGCAGAAGCATTTCAGAGCTGAACTGGTAGCGAGGTAATTGTCTGCATAAGAAGTAGGTTTATGCTCAGTGATTACATGGAGCAATATCTGCATCCAGCAGTATCTTGACATACACAGAGGAGTGTGTCAGGTGTTTATATACATACACTTTTTCCCCTTCAAGGAGGGCCCAGCTGCCTTGGCCAAATTAGCTGGTTTCTCCACAACTTAGCTTTATGGATCAGCTTATTTACCATGTGTAGAGTACAAGTGCATGATTGATAGTGCAGCTAAACAGGACTCATTCATTTACCTGACATAAACGCACTTACAGAGCATAAATTTTAGAGGGTGAAAGGTATTTAAAAGCCAAGCCTTTCTCAGCTGTTTTATAAGTATCTTCATATAGTACCCATTGGAACAGGTCCATACCTTGCTTGACCAAACTCATTAACCAGATCTGGAATAGAGCTCACTCCTCTGAGAAATGTAGGCTTTTGTTTTTAATAAAACATGTGGGCCAAATTAGTATGTAAATAAATGAATGACTTTCAGGAATCCCAGATAACACTTGCTGAGCAATGGGTCAGGCCAGATTTAATCTAAAAATCTTTCTGCTGTGTGTAAATGGTTATGTCATAGCATTTGTCTTTAATTACCAAACTGTTTCCAAAGGCTTGACTCATGACATGTTTCTCGGTTAACCACAAAAACTTGTACTACAAGATGTGCCATATAGATTCTTTTTTTTTTTTTCCTACACCATTGTTAAGCCTTGGCTCCTGAAAAAGGAGCATAACAATCTCCCAGAGATAGACACTTGATCTTTACAGTAGTGAGGGCTTTTTTTTAATGAATTTTCCATATAAAGGAAACAAGGCACTTTTGACTCATAAGGAATACTGCAACATCCTTAATATTAACAGAAAAAAGCCAAATTATTTTAAAATACAACTATTTACATATCTCTGTATAAATCCAGTTATGAAGGATTACTTTTATAAAAGGATGTACAATAATTTTTTAAACTAAGTCTACCTTTTTATATATGCCATGATGACCAACCCTTGCCAATAGCAGATATTTTGAGAAAGGTTGTCTCCCCTTATTCCTAACTGTGATATCTCTTGGTATCCATGAGCCCTTTCTTATGTATGACCTAAGGATGAGGTGAGGAGAATGAAGTGTACCAACTACCCTGCAAATTAAAAGAGCAATCTGGGAACCTAAATAGTATTTGATGAAGAAAACAAAAACAAACAAAAAAAGTAGGATTTTGTGGTTGTTGTTGTTATAAAGAAAGTGTTTAGCTGACCATCCAGATCTAAGAAGGATGCTGTAAGACTGAGTTGATGGCTTTGTAGCTCACAGTGAAAGTCAGAGGAGAAAGACGTAAGTAAGCAGGAACCAGTTTACAGAGGTAAAATTGAAATTTAAAATATCTTTTAACTTCACCTCTGTAACTTGAGTCTGATAAAGGGGAAAAATGGGTACTAAGTGTTATAAGCTGATGATACTTGGAGCAGAGTAGAAACAGGCTCCTTCCATCTTTCAAATAGAAATTTAGTAGTTTGGAGCCTGTCAGGGAGGAAGCACATTCTGTCAGTAAATTTATATAGTCCTACAAGGTGCCTCCACAAGAACTGTTCGGTTCCTGCACTTCAGATTTTAGAAATGGTACAGGTAGGATTGTACCACCTGCTTAGAACCCTCAAGAGCATCTTAATTTCTTCAGCTCCTTTGATGACTACTGGCCTTACCTTCTCAGTCTTGGAGCAGGAATTCCCACACAACACACATAGCCCTTTGCAACCAACTAACTTGCCAGAACACACGAGAAGAGATTTACACGGAAATTCTTTGGCTCAAATCACTGAGCAGAAACACTGAGAGAAACACAGGTTGATCAGAGCATTCCCTAACTTCCATTGCAGCATCTTGTGCTGCAACTGCGTGTTTTAATCATCTTTTTTAAATTATCTACATAAAAAAGCAAAGCAGAATAATTAATAGCTTCTATTATTATTGACTATTATTATTAACTGGTTTGTTTGTTTGTTTGTTTGTAATTGTTACAGAAGCAGAGGAATTATCTTTCCCTACTTTGAACAGACTAAATAATGAAAAGGAAAGTCATGTGAGAAGAGTTTAAATATTTTGCTCATTTTAATGCTCTCTAAAATTGAAATTCCATTAACTGTTTTAGTGAAACCAATGGGCACACAATTTCGTGTTTGTATGACACTTTCTGGAGTCTTGTATCAATGTAACCTACAGAGTAAGCATGACACTGCATGAACAATATTTATGTATTCACTACAGTAAAGGAGTTTCTCCCTCTGAGTAGTGATGCAACTAAGACAGCCATGCACTATTAGGGGAGAGATGCTGCCTGCTTTGAGATGTCTCCCCAGTAAAGGGAGGTTCCTTGGGCTTCCCTTCTCTAGCAGCAGAATATTGCTGTAGTTTACAATTTGAGGACCTGGTTACAAGAGAGGTTTGGCTGGTATCATATCTTGCCTTGGTTTTAATTAAATGTTTTAACTGAGTTGTGTTGCCTTAGTCTGCATTGACTGCCAGGTGATTGCAGAAGAGCAGGGAAATATTCTTACCTTAGTCTGAGATATATATTCAATACATTTAATTTGCTGGTCATCTACTGTAACTTGTGGACTGCATGTTTTTATCTCTTTTGTATGCAAGTTGAACAAACCTGGCTTGGGTTCAAGTGAAATTTGGCATGGGTCAGTGGCCTACTGTCCTCTAGGACTTTCACAAGAATGTGATTCCACATTTTATGTGGCTATGTACTGGCAAAAGGAATGTTTAAATAAATAACAAATTGAGTCACTTAGCCCTGAATCAACAAATACAGTATCCCAAAAGGGATTCCCCACAATTTATAGCCATATCTTGCTGAAGATTCATACTCAACTGGTTTCAAGATGTTCAAAGTTAAAGACTGGTAAGATGGCAGGAAAAGTACTTTCCTAGCAAATTCACAAGGCAGCAAGTAACAATCTCAGTGAATGAAAGCTTTAGAGGCACTTTGATCTAGGGCAGCTTCACACGGACAGAGAGACATATATGTGCTTATAACAAGAGCCTGTACTTGTCGATGCAGTGTTCAGAAATTCCCTTGCCTCTCTCTTACTTTTCTCTAGTAAGAGAATGCATGTGTAATTAAAAAAAAAAACAAAAACAAAACCACCAAAAACAAACAATCAAAAAAACTCCCAAAGAAACTAAAACCAAACGCTATCCTCTGTGCAGCACTTTGGTTCATTAGTAATGGATTAGTCACAGATTTTAAAAAAGATGTTCTACTGAAAAGGCTGTTCTGTTTAGAAAAATAACCCAAAAACAATCAATGGGGTGGGGGAACGTAGAAAACAAGTTTAGGGCAAAAACATATATCACAATAAATTTCTGCTGTTATGTAACTGTTTAAAATATTGCTCGGTCTTTGTTCTTCATATCATAACAGATCAATTAGTACATCTTGGACAAAGATTCTTATAAGTTTCTTCTTCTGCCTATTTTTTAAACAAAAGGACATGCTGTTTCTGACTTAGGTATATGAACCTTATCCCACTGGACTTTGGAAAGGTCATCTGCTTTTCTTCAAGTCTAAAAAAAAATAAATTCTAAAAGGTACTTTCCTTTCTGTGATTTAAGTTCATGAGCATTTATCATCATGTCAAGTCAGTTTGCCTTTTAAAAGAAGCATTCCAGAAAATAAGATGACTTATGGATTAGGACACAAAGAACTTTTCCTGCTGCCAAAGTTAGCCACAAGGCAGTTCAAATGCCATTCCCTCCATGCAGTGCCTCTACCCAGCTGTCAGTCAGTATGTGGATATAATTGGAACCCACCAGAGAAATACTTTTTCTGGAAAAATTGAGAATTTTGATAGGAACAAAGAAATTCAGATATTTAAATTCAGTGGACCGGAGCTGAAACACTCCAGTTTCTATCATTAGTTTGAACCTCAGCCCCCATGAAACACCATTTCTCACTCCCAAATAAAGTACAAGGTGGAAACAGGGTGATGAGTGCTGACCATTCTAATGAAAGCTGAGAGTTCACGTTGCAGAGCTGTGGATTTGAAACTAAAGTTGGTTAAATCTTCATCAGACAGTAACCTAGCTGGGCCTTTCAAGGTGTCAGTAGCTGCTTTATGGCTGTAAGGGCAATTAAAAAGCTTTGGCCTATAGCATTGCAACCTAAAGCAGCAAATACCGTGCAACATCTGCTGAGCATCCAAGGTAAATCTGCCAGAATTACAATGAAAGAGAGAAGAGAATATTCATGTTTTGATCACTTAAGATGATCTTTTTGCTTCTGGCTATTGCAAACCTTTCACAACTACCCAGTAATATGCATGCTGTTTGTGACAACTTTTACCCCCACTATGATACTATGTGTGTGTTTAAGAAATACTTATCCATGGGTGCTACCTTTTCACAAGGTACTTTACCCTATCATTGTCACTGCTCTTTCTTTTTCTCTGTTAAAACCCCTTTGCTCATTCTTATTTTTCATACTCTCATACTGCCTTCTATCCTGCCCTTCAGTTTTTCTTCCCCTGCAGTTTAAACTGAACTTGTTACCCCTTTCTGGTTGAAAGGATTTAATAAGAATTACTCTAGATTATGTCAACCAACTTTAACAAAAATGGCTTTTGATTTCATATCAGTTCAGATGCTGACTGGTTCTTGTGGGTTTTTTGCCTTTATTGGATTTGACATAAATATCCACACTGTGATCTTTGCCAGCATTTGTTTTTCCTTTTGTACAAAATGAAGAATACAATAATTTTGCCAGTAGATTTTGTGATCAGCAAAGTATTTGTACAGCCTAGTTTATTTTTCTAAACAGAAAAGGTGGGGTTTGAATGATTCAGGGAACCCATTACACCCTCCTAGCTCTCCTGCAGGCTCAAATACAGTCAGCTAAATGGCATCAAGCTTACCTGGAGGACCCATTTCAGAGGAGGGCAGGTTGCATACGTACAAAATATGCTTTCCTTTGAATATATTTGTCAACATGGGACGTGGGGGTTCCCACTTGTGCTCAGTTAAAAATCACCAGGCCTATGAGTCCCCTACTAGTACACAGACATAAAGTATGTCCATTGCCAGAGACAACGCTTTCTTTTCCCACGGAAAAGGGAGGAAAAGATTCTTTAATTGCACTGCTGGGGCACACGCCACTCTCCAGGGAAGCACTTTGGAGCAAGGGGGATGTGATGCAATGTTAATAAATGACCACCATGTTAATAAATGACAATCAGTGAATGCTGCGATGGAGTGAAATATCACAGTTAGGCCAGAGTGCAAGTGAAGGGTCATGTGCCTCTGAGCCCTGTCAGAGCCAGGGTAAGCAGCTGTGGTGGCTGAGCAGGGATAGTGTGAGCTTTGCTTCTCTAGAGTAAGCCTGAGCATCGGGAAGACAGACAGATGCTGGAGACCGCACGATCCCTGGTGCTCACTATACATTCACTAAATACCCACTTGGGTCCACATCTGCTGGTGTGAGAATGCCTGGGGCTGGGTGAGATGCTTGGCCCCCTTTGCCCTTCCCAAGCTCCTTGTGAGCTGTGTGGATGGCGGGAACTGACCGAGAAGCTCTCTGGTTTGTGTTCCCAGGACTTTGAGTGCGCCAAGGCAGCAGTGGAGGGAAAGGAAACTATGCCTTCCTGTCTCTTATGTCTCCAGAAAAACACTTGCATGAAAATGAGACCATCGTCCTTGCTATTTAACTGTGTTGCATTTGGTTTGAGGGCACCTGCAGCTTGCACAGTAGCCAAAAAGAGAAACTCCTTCAGTAAGGCAAGGCAAAGCCTTCAGGTTGACCTCCCAAAATATCATGCAGCTGGCGAGCTTTGGGGCAAATTATTAACCTTTCTGAGGAGGAAGGAAATATTGAGAAACAAATTGGCCACTATCCCTAAAATGGCCGAGTTTTGCTGCCCTTTTTCTAGGTCATGTGCTAGTCTTACCTCAAATCAAGGCCAAAGGAAGACTTTTATTACAAAACTTGTTCAGGCTTTTGCAGTGGAAAGTTTTGCAAATCAGTGTAGTGAGAAGATGAAGATCTGTCATGCAGAGTGGATTTCATGCAGTGATCACAGTCATCCTCATCTGATTGTTAAATAGGTGCAGCTTCTAAGACAGTAGAATTTGCAGCCAGAAGAGTTGCATTTGAAAATGTGTATTCATAATAATTGCAGTAATTTACTGCAGTACTTGCCAGAGTCCTGTGTTTGGTACTGTCCTGGTCTTTGAACCCAAGGTCACAGGACATGGTAACATGGCAGGAACCACAGTGACTGTTGAATATCAGTTGAAGCTGAAAGGGACCCTTTTGCACCCACCCATGAAAACAGAATGGTTTTTTTAATTTGTTTGTTTTTTGAGTTTTTTTGTTTGATTTTTGTGAAGAACATAAATTTTTTCAAGGATTAAATTATCTGAAACAGAGATGACCATGCTCCTGTCTTGCACATCTCTTTAGCTCTTAGTATCATCATTCCCCAACTCCAGCACAATACAAACAAAGATCAGATATGAAGAACTGTCTTTCTGCTATATACTCAAAAGAAAATGCAATGAAAATAAACTCTGACTTGTCTTAACTTTGTCCTCTGAAAATGTTCTTTACAGATGAACTTAAAGAGGTCTTTTTCCCAGCCTGTGTAAAAAATGCAGTACAGTGGTGTACTGTTCATCACATTTAATAGACTTTTTTATACCATCCCAAATTTTTTGTTTGGACTGGATTATTGCTGCAGGCCAAGTCTCTGAACTTTTCAGCCCACCTTCTGATCTTGCTTCTTTGGAAAACCAGCCCTTTCTACAGCTAACACAACTGTCCATCCACTGTGGTAAGCCAAAGTTCACTAGGGAATCTAGTGCCACTTCCCTATTTTTAAAAGAATCACTGCAACCCTTTTTGTGTTTGACGTCTTCGTCTGTCATCTTGCAAACTCAAGTCAGATGTGGAGCAAGGTATGACTGCAGTGGGCCATTGTCAGCTGCTACAGAGCGGAGCATGGAAAATAAGCATTTACACATGTTTTCCTTCAGGCCTTCTCAACAAATTTCAAACAGGCACTTAAAAGTATATCCATTTGGATGAGTCAAGAGATGTCCATGTGCAATGCCAACAGCGTGCACTGGCAGCAGGGATGGGACTGGACAGTGCCCAACAGGCAGCTCGGGCAGAAGTGTGTCAGAGAGGAGTCACTCCTGAGCACAACAGCCACTGAAGTCACATGCTGAGAATTCTGTTTATAAAGTGAATTCCATAGGTACAAGTCATCAGAAGAAGAAAAAACCCCATGGACAATATTATATAATCCAGATAAATATACTAATAGGGGATTTTCCAGTGGAAGAAACCTTACATCATGCTTGAAGAAGTAAAAATAAACCTGGCACTTGCATTTGTTCTAAACACAAGAAGAGTCTTGATGAACTACTAGTTACATTTTTTTGGCTAATTATTAGTCATGCTGAGCATTGTGATGTTGGTTGTAAATTTATTCCATAACTGCATCCTAACTTCAATATTAAAATGCCATGGACTTTCAAAATCAGTTTCTTTGTAAGGCTCACTATTTCCAAAGAACAATACATTTTTCTGATTACTGCTGATGTTTTAGCCATTATTGAACCTCTTGTGACCTTCTTCAGAGAAGAAAATAGCACTGGGATTTGAAAATGAACAAGTTACTTGTGAAGTAAAATAAATCAAAAAGTAAGGTTTATATATCAGCCTCCCCATATGCCAAATGCATTTAAAAAGCTTTCTTATCATTGGAAAAACAATTACTTTCACTGTATTTTACATCTGAAGAACACTAGTGAAAGAAGATGTGGTTTGGTGTCAACAGCCTGTTCTATTTAAATAGTGCAGAAAAAGGAAAAGTTATGCTCCATGTTTATGGCAGATTACAAAAGAATAAAATATGGAAATCTGGAAAAGCATATGAAGTGTGGCTGAAAAGTCGTACCATGGGCTTAAGAACAATGCAAACACATAAGATGCAAAACTAGGTGTATTTTCTGGAAACAAAACCTTTATTTTTGGAAGGGGAAAAAAAAAACAACAAAACCTGTATCACAAGTCTATGTTACATTTGATAAAATTGGAATATTCAAGCAGACATGGGGATTCCAGTGATTCACAGCATGTCACTTTTTATCCATGAGAGGCATGATGAGGTGTTCATGACTTTCCATTGCTGAACAGTAGAATTATCCAGGGAGGAAAGTGTGTCTGGTTTTGGCAAAGCCTCACAGGCCACCTTTATACAGAACCTCACAGTTAGGTTCATCTGACCGTACTCAAGTGGCAGAGAGGTGTTATTTGGATGAAAATCAAATTCTTCTGAACTTATGTTCCACAGAGAGCCAAAACCAGGTTGGTTTCACTTTGGGTGCCTGTTACAGCTTGTATGTGTTGATCTTACACCCAAGATAGGTTACAACAGCTTTAGACCAACTGCCTATGAGTCCCAGAGGGTGAGATAAGCATGAAGGAAGTGCAGATGTTCCTTCTCCTTCACACATCTTTTGCTGGGGGTGGACAGTAGATCATATAGAATTTGGCCAGTACACATTGCAGCTGTCAAAGTTTGGCCATTCCGTTTCCCTCCACTCCCACCTCCTTCTCCTTCCGAGTAACAAATGGAGCATCTCAGGGAAACAGCTGACCTACAAAGTCCACAGCAGGTACAGGGGCTTTCTACTGGGGCTGGTCATTCCTCTGCCTCCTTCACATTTGCCAAAGGAAATAATTCCTGTCACATGTGAACACTTCCCATGCTGAGTCTTGACATTGCTAGCCTCTTAACCACTTCTTTCAGCTGAGAGAGAATCAGCCCAGCTTCTGAAATTTTCAGTCTTGCTCCAGGTTTCTTAAAAAAGGGGGGCTGGTGTCACAACTGCTGTTTCCAAGCAAACAGAGGTAGGAAAACCTATCCCCTGAGTTCATCTGAGGTACTAGGGTAGCTTAAAAATGGAAATAGCAAATTCAGCCACACTGTGCTCTTGTCTAGTCCCAGCTGGCAGCAAGAAGAACTGAATGCAGCTGTAAGGGTTCTTCATGAACACTCCACCTCAGCAGCCCTACCCAGAAACCTGGGGAAGACACCTTCCACACACTGAGAATGAGCCAACCACACAGCTTGAAGAACACAGGCCCTCCCTGGAAGGAGATGTAGAGACAACTGCCCCTTGGCAGTTCCCTAGGGCACATTGGTGTTGGTTCTCCTTTCTCAGCTAGACTTTGCTGGTGACTCCACTTCCAGGTGAGCTGGTCGACTCTAAGTACAGGCTGGAGATCTCTGTATAACTTAGATTAGGCTGCTGAACAGAGGGGTCTCATCACAACTGGACTTCCTCTCAGTGTAAATTCTGAGCATGATTTTTCTTTCCTTTTCTAGCAAAGGTGGTTATGTTGGTACAGGTGGAGGCAGTGTGCATGCACTGATGTAAACAGCACACAGTGTGGTCTGTAGCATCTGTCAGTTGACATTAAACATAAGAAGAGGTTTCCAATTTTTTTTAAAACCTAGACTGTACTCATTAAGCTACTTCTTCGAAAAAGCACATTAACATGTAAGTTCTTCAAATATCAAATGGAAACACTGACATGGTAAACACTGTGCCACTCACTACAGGTTTTTTCCAGAGCAGAACTGGCTCTTAATATCCCCTTGCTTTGGCAGATTTTCAAAGCAAGCAGAAGAGAGAGTTAAGGGCCTCCCCAGAGACTTCTCTGACACCAAGTTGTAGACAGGTCCATTCCAAGCTGAAGGGGATCCCACTGTGGGTCATAATGCAAGAGTCAAATTAAAAAATCAGCCACTTAATAGGAAGTGGCTCAATGGGGACATTTGGTTTTGGAACAGTGAACTGCACAATTAAAAAAGTAACCTTGGACTTTGGAGCTTAGCACTGACAACCAGTGTATAATATCCTACCAGCAGAATATGAAAGGAAAAATTCTGCCTTGGATGGAATATGTGGGAAGTTTATGCTTCTGACTTTGCCTCTGAATCTTGAATATTCATTCCCCCTGACCTTTCTATATCATGCATGTTCCAGAATCTGCAATCTAATTCCACATCAGTCTAACTGAACAAAAGGTAATTTTGATAGTTTTGCAAAGTAAGAATATTAACTTACAGTTTGGATTTTCTTCATAAAAATATTCATAAGTTCTTTTTTCATGCTGACCTTTGGCTCTGGGCAATGATGACAGTAACCCTTCTGCCAGCTTACTCATGTAAAGGGGAAAAGCATGGCGGGGGTGGGGTGGGGAGTGTAATACTACTGTCCTAGCAATTGGATCCAGCTGGCCCCTGCAAATACACTCAGCCACAAGGGGGGAGAAGTAAAGGACAAAAAAACCCAACTTAAACATAAAAGACATGATTTCCAAAGGCTTTGTGCACCTACAGCTTTTATGCATTTGAACTGAGTGTTCTGCATGTTTGGAAACCAGTCCTAGGACTGGAATTATTCTGTGCCAATAGTATTACAGGACAGCTATTCCTGATTCACTGGTTCATCCCCTCACATTTTTCATTTAATGTTAAAGTTCTTTTAGGTTGAAATATAAGGGTTGAGTCCTCGAACCTTTCTTTCATATATATTTCTTCCCTCTTAGCTGTGTCAGCAAAGGTTTAGGTTAAGATATTAGATAAAGTTTCTTCACCCAGAGGGTGGTTGGGCACAGGAACAGGTTCCCCAGGGAAGTGGTCACAGGGCCAAGCCTGACAGAACTCAAGAAGCATTTGGATGATACTCTCAGGCACATGGTGTGATTCTTAGTGTAATCCTGTGTAGGGCCAGGAGTGGGACTCAATGATCCTTGCGGCTCCCTTCCAACTCAGGATATTCTATAAATAATTCTATAAAAGCCCCTTGCTGTCTTCAATTTTTGTTTTTCCCCTATGTGTTTCAGCCACTGGTCTGATAGTTGTGGGGAAACTAAAATCCTGAAGTCATAGAGTCCTGGGTTTCACAATACATAAATGAGACACATCTATGGTTTCAGCTCATGTTTTTGACACCTGGTGTGATGGTTCTTATTGTGGCAAAGATCAGCATGCAACCCTCATTATCTATACAGGCTGGGAGAGAGCAGCCCTGATGAGGACTGTGGGCTGCTGGTGGATGAGAGAATGGACATGACCTGGCAATGTGCCCTCCCAGCCCAGGAAACCAATTGCACCCTAGGCTGCATTAAACGAATCATGGCCAGCAGGTCAAGGGAGGTGATTCTGCCTCTCTATTCCACTTTGTTGGGACCCCACCTGCAGTGCTGCATTCCACTGTGGAGTCCCCAGCACAGGAAGAACACTGACCTCTTGGAGCGAGACCAGAGGAGGGCCACCAATATGATTAGGGATATGAAGCACCTTTTCTATGAGGAAAGGCTGAGAAAATTTTAATTGTTCAGCCTGAAGAAGTGAAGGCTTCAGGCTGACTTAGTTGCAGCTTTCCAGTAGCTGGAGAGAGCCCACAAGAGAGCTGGAGAGAAACCATTTAAAAGAGAATGTAGTGACAGGAGAAGGGGGAATGGATTCAAAGTGAAAGAGAGTAGTTTTGAATTAGATATTAGGAAAAAATTTTTTACTGTGAGGGTTGAAAGGTACTGGAATAGGATGCCCAGAGAAGATGTGGGTGCCCCATCCTGGCCAGGATGGATAAACAGCCTGGTCTAAGTGGAAGGTGACCCTGCACATGGCAGTGGTGTTGGAACTAGATGATCTTTAGGGTTCCTTCCAACCCAAACCGTTCTATGATTCTGTGATTAGCTTATTTGAGGGCACAGAGTTCATTTCATATGCCTTACATACTAGGACAGACATCTCTGAGAACTTATTTTTGTCTCTTTTTCTGAGCTGGTCATTTAAATGTGAAAACTTTACTTATTTGTCATCACTTCCCAGAACTTCACTCTGAAGTATTGAGCAGCATCATTTCTACCTTGGCATCAGGTGGCAGGCATTACAAGATTAATCTGGGCAGAGAAAGTAAGACACCAGATGAGGCACGTTTCTGCGGACTCAGATCATAGCAGCAGGCAGTCTGAGTTTCCAGCCCTCCTTGCATGCCCTACAATTCTCTTAGAGGTGAGATTTTTTGTAAGAAGAAGCTAAGGATGTGCCCAAAGCTGGATGGTCTCAGTGGACCTCTGGGTTTGCAGAAGTGAGAAGCACACATGAACACCCTGTGATTCTCAGCACAGCTGCAAGGCTGCCACCCTAAGGCCAGAGGGACGCACTAAAACATCACTTTCCTTCCTCTAAAGGCTCACAGAATTATCAAGCATGCCTTGATCTTAGCAGGATCGTGGGTCTGACCAGCTTCTGCATTAATTTCCACAGCAGCCAGCCTTGCTTTTGCATTTTAGCAAGGTGGTGCTTTATTTCCTATAACAAATTAAAAGGCACCTGTACAAAACAGTGCTCAAAGGCAGCACGAATGCAGAGCAGTTGGAAGGGGCTCCAGGGTGGTGGGGCTGCACCTCCTGCCCATGCACTGCTCAGCCCTGGGAGGACTGTGGTGCAGGAACCACACCCACAGGTGGGCAGCCATGGCACAGAAGGTGGCAGTAGCATTTGGAGAGGATCCAAGAGGTGCAGAAGGAGAACATTCTCCACCTGGAAATATTCTCCAAGGTTTTACTGACTGCCTAAAGTTAGAGTTCAGAAATGCAGCCCATCCCAGGCTTTAAAAAATACTTGAGTAAATATTGGAAAGGCAATGAGATTGAATTAAAGTCATCAAATGGAAAGATAACAAGTGATTTTTTTTTCTTTTTCTTTGCCTTTTGATATTGCCTTGGCACAGCTAACTTCACAGGCTTTACTTCACAGCTGTGTTTTCTCATCAGTTTTTTAGGACCTTTAAGAAAAAAAGCATTAAAATATTGAGACACAGGAAAAAAGTCCAGAGTCACGGACTCAAAGGACATGAGTCATGAGTCAAGTTGACCCTGATGACTTTAAAAAAGACAAGGGCCAGAATGCTCAGCTCTTCCCTCTTCCACATGCTCAGCTCTTGGCTGACAAACAGAGGATTTGTGATGTCAAAAGCCACTGAGACCTGTGGGTGAGGAGTGGATTCTGAGTCTTGTGCTGAGCTCATCACATCCATCTGCTGTTGTCCGCTGCCTGAGGATGAGGGATGAATGTGGTGCCTCATGGGATGAGCAGCTTGGGCAAAGCAGGGATCTCTCACTCCAGAAAGAGCCAGAGTCAGGCAAGCCCTGGTAGATGTCGAGCAGCACGGATGTGTCACCTCTTATTTAGTGCTGGGCAAACATGGAGTCTCTTTGGTTGGATTGCTGGGGGTGCTTTTTGTTAAATTTCTGTTAAAGGAGAAAAATGTTTTTCACAAGCTCTGCTTTTAGGTCTTACTTGACATTTGCTGAAGGCAAAGGATATTCTCCTATGGACTTTGACTCTAAACTTTATTTGCCTCATAACACATTATCCACTATTTTTGTCATTTTGTTCCAAGTAGGTGTGAAAGGGCTTGACTCTTTGCGAGATCCCATCTTAGTAATTTTGGTATGTGCCATTCTATTCTGCACAGTTTTCACCAAAACTGAAATCTGAAGTTTTAATGTTGACGTAAAATTTTTCTTAACTAAACTCCTGTTCAGGGCCCTACTTCCTAAAGCAGTCCAGAAAGGATAAAGGTAAAATTATTATTTCAGGAGTGAGATGAGAGGAGTGATCTTCTCTTTCAAGTCTGGTCTCCTGGTGTTTTGTAAGAGTGTACCCTCACATCTTCAAGTTTTATTTAGCATATATTATTTTCACTACAGGGGTCTCATCATAGCATTATTTTGGATGAGTGAAACTTTTATTTTATTTCTTAGACCAGAGATATAATTTACTTTCTTATTTTGCTTTCTCTCATGTCAACCCTTTAACTGAAATGCTGAGCAGTAGGAATTTAACTGCAATTTAACGTAACACTTATCTGTGCTGCTGTTCACACTGTACGAGGTAATTTTGAAAGGTCAGAACAGCTGGATTCCATTACAGAAATGCAGGGAACTCAAAATAGCCTTTGTCAATATATTTTTTGAGGAATTCAGGCAGCTGCCTTTGACACCCCTGGGCCTTATTGTTTCAGAGAGCCTTAGTATCAGCTGAGGTCAGAAATTACTAAACTGCTCCCCCTCCTTCTCCAGAAAAGAAATATCCTTTGAACGAACACTAAGAAATAGTCAAAAGTAGAGATATTTCTGCCTTTGCATTTTTAATCATAAGTTTTATTTCAGTAAGTACTAAATCAAGAAAACTTTCTTCCATATGTGTTAAAAACCATTTCCACTCCTTTTTTCCTACACATATGACATTTGTTTTACAATGTTGCAGTTTACAAATCAAATAGTTTCTCACAGAGATAGTATATTTTTATTCCATTTGTCCTTTTTCAAGTAGTCCAAATGTCTGTGGTTTTGTCATTAAAGGTCCAATTGGCAGATATATACGGAAACTTTATGTTTTCCAGCTGGGCAACTACCAGTTACACATACTCATTATTATTCATATTATCATTAGAGTAACCATGAAGGATAGTTTCATGTGGCTTACTCAGTCAATATTCAGAGATCTACAGCAGATACTGTCTTAAAACATTGGAACTGAACTCTCTTTTAGCTGTGAGGGCATTTAGATATTAATATGAGCCTCTGACTTGACCTTTCCTTTAGAATAAAATTAATGACAGTTCTGACCCTGATTTCTGGAAGTGGCTAGTAGTTTTAGACACTTTTCTTTTTGAGAAACATCCTCAGTTTGGAATATATTCTTCTTGAGAAGGAATGACTAGAGTTTGTTTCTCCCATAGGAGTTTAACCTACCTGTAATTTTACTGACTACATTGAAATAATTTTTGACCTACCCTGTTGGCAGAGGAGGGGTAAGATCTCAAGTCTAGTGTGAATGTTTTAAATCATGGTGTTTTTTCAGTGGCGTTTTCAATTGCTGTGAAAAATTCTAAATCCCCAAAGCTTTGTTTTCCCTTCTCTCTGTAATTGTAAATGACCACACAAAGAGTGCTCACTCTGGGACAGAAATGTTGAATGCCATACTATAAATCACTGAATGAACAAGTATCTCACAAAAGATGAGCAGACTCTAGACCGTAACCATCCCAGTGGGTGGTACCATTATACTAGGCTAATTTATTGTAAAGCTTCCACTGACATGAGCATATTTCTGTGGTCTGACATAGAATAGTTTACAAAGGATGCCAGAACTCTTCCATTTAGTCCCTTCTGTAGTATTCATATCATGACCCTCTGCTATATGAAAAACATGATTGTGCAATTTGTGAGGTATAAGAACCTTAAGACTCTGAGATTTGTAGCTTTTTTTTTACTTTTTTATTTACTATTTCATAAAGAAAGGAGATTGATGAATGGACACTTAGAGAGGTTTTTATTATTGGGGCAATAAAAACAACACCAAGTGCCATGAGACAACTCAAAAGCAAACTCTTCCCTCCCTTGTGTATATAGGCCCCATTTCCATAGTCTTTTGTGGAGTTAAATACTTGGCTGGAATGAACTCCTATGTAGGAGAAAATTGGGTGGATGCAGATGGATTTTTCCCTTGATTTGCAATCTGGGAGGCAAGCAGACACATCCAGCTGTTCTCATTTTCCCTAGGAACTACCGCTATCCAAGCTGAGAATATTGCCTTTCTAGATATCTCAGGGCAAAAACAAACCCTGCAGAAACAGTGAGGAGTGAACAGAGCCCATCCTCAGTCAGCTCCCATGGGCAGCAACAGGGTGGTTCAAGGAGCTTTCCTTGGTGATATTTGCATCCCATCTGCAGTCCACCTTGACTTCTAAGGACAAAATTTTTAAGAATTTGTGGGGTTAACAATGAGACTTGCATCACTTTAAACATTTTGCTTCCAGTTCAATGTGTTACCCTCCATTAGGTCAATCTACTGTGGATGGTGTTCTCAACTAAGAAAAATGTAAAAGGCACGTTTTTGATGGAGTTCTTGGCAAATCCTTTGATTACATTCCCTGACACTCAACAGATGTCTGCAACTCACATGGCAAACATCCATAGAGGCAGTAGCTCACTATAGCTCTTGATATGAAGAAGTGATACATAGAATTTAATAGAAATAATCTATTACGTATGTAACACTCCCATTTTTTTCAGGATACCCAATAATTGAACAACTTAATTTGCCTTTTATTATAAATCTTATCTAAATGCTTGAAACTTCATTATCAGTGACCTTTGGGCTTTGAGGAGCCATAAAATGAACAAGACATGACTTATGTTTAAAGATAAAATTGAAAATTAAACCATTGTTCATTGCAGTTGTACATTCCAGGCCATGAATGTAACAGGAGAAAGGAGAACTAAGGTCGAAAGGAACAATAATCAGAATCTTTTAAGTGTTTTCTGAATTTTAAATTCAAAACTGCATTTGCAAGTATTTTCATTCTTTTTAATGAGCATTGTCTGAAGTTCAATTTCTGTATGGTATCCATGAAAAATTCCAGCTGTGAACATGATTATCAGAGCTCCCCTAGACATGTGTTCTCATTGCTATTGTACCTCGCATGCAACCATTAGATAGCTGGCTGCTGGCAGCTGCTGCTTTCTTACTGTAGCCCTGGTAAAGTTCAAGCTATAACTCTGTCACACAACCGAGTACTAAAATTTGGTTCACTCTCCCACAGGAATGCAATATCTTCAGTTCTTATGTGAGATGCATTTACTAAGATAGGATTAAGGAAACCATGATTTTTAACCTAATTTCTATAGTCTTTGTATACATGTATATAGGTTTCTGTTGACATTTGATATTGAACAGCAGCATCAGGTATAGAGATTTCAGCACCTATTATCAGAAATAAACTTTAGTATTTTAAAGGCTTTAAGTGTTTCTCTAGAAACACACTCTTAATACAAAGCCAACCTGTTTGACTATGAATTATGCTAATTCTTTCTCCAACATTATGCCCATTCAGCATCATGGCACTTTGTTACTATAATTATTATTACTATTATTTTTATTATTCAGCAGCTATTTAATATTTTCCTTTCTGTATGAGAGTGAGTACCCTTAACTATGCAGTACCTCTTGAATTTTCATTAGGATTCACACAAGAACCACCCAAACATTGTGGAAAGAGTTCACAAATGTTCTATTTACTCTGGATAACATCCAAACCTTTAGGGTGTTTAATTTTTCATGTATTAAGTTAAGAGGCAAAATTTAAATTATCTGAGCATATCTTTTTGTTTATTCCAGTTGAAATGTATTTACAGAAAAGAATTGGTATATTTACATTCTGTACATCTAACATTTCATGGCCGTGTATTATCAAAAGTCTCCAATATGTTGGTTTGTCACACTAAGTAAAACCTTTAGGTACTGGATGCAGTTTTTAAATTTTTACAAGTGGGGAGAAGAGTGTTATCAGGTCTTATTTATGATGATTGTATTTGTACATAAATAACTGAGAGTCAGTAATAGAAAAATAACTGATCCCTCTCAGATCTTATAGATAGTATTGCTAATGCATTTGCTCTGCTAGTGAGACATGCAGTGACAGCCCTTCTGGATGTGCAAAGAAAGACATCCAGATTCTCAAAAGAGTTGTTTGATTTGTGGGTAACATTTTGCTGCTGATTATATTTATTAAAACCAGGTACTTTGGAAATAAATTCATCACCCTGCCTGTCACAGCATCATTGAAGAAAAATCTCTGCTCTACACACATCTTGCTTCTTGATGGTGTTTTTTTTTTTTTTTTTTTTTTTTTGTTTTGTTTTGTTTTTTTTTTTTTTTTTTGGTCTTGGGCTTTCAAAGTGTTGTGAAAGGACTAGACCAGATGTGTGAGGAGTTTGGTCACTACCAGCTGTTGTTCTTGATGAGCTTTTGAAAAGCACGTAGGCATACTAATCAAATATCTTTGCTGTAAGTCCACAAGGAATTCTTTGTTACTAACACTGTTTTCTTCAAAATGTAGCGGTTCCTCATGGGATAATATTTAGGCTTTTTGTTGTGTAATGTTTGTAATATTTGTTTTCATTCCTGGCCTTAGAAAAACACCAGCTTGACCTTTTATTCTAGAGTTACTTGTTATACAATAATCCACATCAGTTCAAAGTGCAGTGGTGTAAGTTAGGTTCAAGGGGGCAAATCGTTCATATGTGTTATTTGGATATGTATCGCATGTTTACACCCTATTCATTACTAACAGAAGACGGTAATTATATGCTTGACAGCACTGGCAAAGCTTCATACAAGCATGTAAGTTGTATGTAAGTGAGATCACCATGTCCTTTTCATGTTCCTCATTAAACAGTGACAATGAAAACTTCCTCCATCTCCTAACAGCAGAGCTCTGTGCTGGTGGTATGGGAATAGATACCTGCCCTGATTCTGCAATGCTGAAGTCAATGGCCAGTTTGATTTCAGAGGAGGCAGCAATAGATCCCACGTTTTCCCAGGTACCTTTGGTTTTAGTAAGGACAGAGTAAGTCCTGGGAAGAAATCCCCAGATCTCTGTGCAGGATTTATCCCTAGCTCTGACTCTTCAGAGAGAACTTTGCACCAGAGCTAGAATGCAAGTCTGAGGAGGCAAGTCTTACTCTACATGGAGTAATAATAGTCATAATTTCAAACAGGGAAGCAGTCAGGCTTGCTAGGCTCTTTTGCATGTGTATTCCTTATAGGAAAGAAGATTTATCATGCCTTTCACTAGGAAGTGCTTCCATTTCTACACACATCGCACCACAGATATTTTGCACCAAGAGCTGTGTTTCTGGTTGCATTGTTTGTGTTAAGGCTGCAAGGTTTTCTTTCAAAAGGAGCTGGTAGGTGATATGCATTCTGGTGAAGTTAATTGATAGAGCTGGTAAAGATCGTTGGGACTGCACAAGGCAGACCTTACAGATCTGTGATATGGCCAGCACCATTTTGGTTTTTCTCTTTCCTGACCCCTCTTTATATCATCCTTACCTTTTGGTATGAAACAAGGTTACAAGCAGATTCTTGTTCTCTAAACATGAAGAGCTCCGGATTTTCTCCTGGCACCTGCTGGCACCTAATACTTTAGTAAATGCCTTATACTACTCACTTTCCTCTTTGATTTCTGTCATTTGGAAGTTTTTCTAAGGCTGGAAGTTTTCCTAATGATAATATGTAAGCATGTGACACTGTGAGAGTCCTTACAATTAGGTAGTTTGTCCATTTTGGAGAAGTACTCCAGTGCTCCATCTTCTTCAAGAGCAATGAAAGCTTTTAAGTATTCTGATAAAGACTGAGAAAAAGGGATGCAGATTTCAGCCTGAATGACATAGCTGATATTTTGCTCTATCCGAGCATATTATACTGCATTTTAAGTGGGATCAATATAGTTATGAAAATGTGGGCATTTGGGCATTTCGGCTGGATTGTTTTGGGGCAGTTAAGTTCAGAATCCAAGTCAGGGTCCTGGCAAAGACCCAGCAGCCTCAGCAACTGTCTCTTTGCTCAGGTCTGGTATAACAGCTGTGGTCTGCAAGGCTGTTCACTGAGTGTATCCAGGGATGTACTAACAAGGGAATCTGGGGATCACTGACTGTGTAGTTTATACATGCTGGGAACCGGGTTGACACTTCCTTAAGATTCCAATATAAGCAACAGTGCTGTGGGACTTCCTACTGGAGATGAGCCTTCCAAGCAATGCTCTCTTTGAGGCAGACCAGCTGGGCCACCATCTGTTATCCCTCTCCTTGCTGTGATCTTCTCTAGGGGGAAACGGTGAGGTCTGATGATGAATGAGGTGGATTGGGAATCAGGTCTCCTGAGGACGCTTCCAACAGAAGGATGCATGTGGCAAGTGAGCTGTTAACAGGTGCTCTCTGAACTGGAAATACAGATGGTTCCATCTGTGTTTATGAGGTCTCTTAGCTCCCCTTGTCTCTGTCACATGTATTTAATTTCCTGTACAGCATTCATTTTAAGCCATAAAGGTTGTATCTGCAATGTCTTGGCAAAATATACTTGACAGCACCTGGCAGGCAACATTCCCTCACTAACTGTATTCTTGTGTTGTGGGAGCTCCCTACTCAGATGTTGCAGCCATGGCTTCAAAAAATGCAAGGGCTGTCTCTGCTGGCACAGGAGTGTCACGGAGAAGAACTCCCATGCAACTCTCAGCATGCAAACTTGCTCCCATGAGCTGCTGCTTCTCCAAAAACAGAGCTTGTGCAGGGAAGTTAAGACAGGCTGTCAAGGGAAAGGGGGGGCAGAAAAACAAGATTTTTCTATCCAACCTGTATTAATTTATTTTTGCCTATTAAGGTCTCCCCAAGGTATCAAAGCTTTTTTTAATATCCCAAAACAGTCTGTTAGTGTCTCTTAGGAGACCCTTCACTTAACAGACTCACTGTGAAGACAAGACATTTGATGTCTTTTCTGGAGACTACACCTAATAGTGATAGAGAAAATTCCTCAGCAAGCTTTCTCTTGTGAGTTATTACATTGTCAGCTGAGACTGTCAGCACCAGAAAGATGGACTAACTCTCCCAGCTCACGTAATAACACATTTATTAGTACAGGTTCATGATGATTAAAAGGGTTTGGATCATCAGTGACAGTGGTTAACTGCCTAATTTACTCCCAAACTAACAAACAAATCAGATCCTCCAAAAGCACAGCAAAATACTCAAAACATACACACACATATGAAAGCAAAGTAACCCAGCAATGCAAAGCAAGTACACATAATAAAATACCCACATATATATAGATATATATATATATGACAATAAAGATGATTGCTCACCCCCGGAGTGTTCCAGGCAAGTGGAAGGAGAGAAGGCAACTTCTCGGCCACCTCCACAGAATGTGATGAAACTTCTTCTCCCCCAAAAAGTAATAAAACCCCTGGACATCCCAAGTGAGTGGAAGGAGAAAAGGCAAATTGTCAGCCACTTCCACAGAGACTGATGGAACTTCTCCCCATTTTTGCTTATGTCCTATCTCTTTTTATACATTTTGTTATTTAAGCAGTTTCGGTGGCTATGGTCAATAAACTAATTCTTTTGGAGTGACAGACAGGTATATAGGCCTAAGGATCTTCTTCTTGTATTTTCATCTGATAGGATTAGCAACGAAAAGCTGTGTTATCTCCATAATATTCTTTTCTTTGTTTTAATCTCTTTATCAGTATCTGGGAATTTTCTCCTGCAGGTACTGGGGCTTTCCAGGAACCCATCAGGAGTTCCTTTGTCTTTTTGTTAGCCTGAGCCACCACATTACACAGGCAAATAGCAGAAATCTGATTAATAACTGGTCACATGCTACCTAATCTTGAGTGATGCTAGTCAATCTCAATGTATTTTCTCACACTGTGATTTTTGCCCTTATTCTTTATTTGCTTATGATACATTGACTTTCAACTTCAGCTCAAGAAGAGTGAAAGAATAGGGTTATTATACAAGAGCTGTTGCTTTTGCATATGTCATCCTGTGCCCACTCACTTAGCTTGCCACTGTATTTCTGAACTAAAGCAAAAACTGAGATATAGGCAGTTCCACAGAAGGAAGAAAATTTTCTTCTAGACCACTCACAAGCTACTGTATTTGAGAAATGCATTTTAAAACCCCCTGGATCTTGAATTCACGTGGTTACTGCTCAGAAGAGCTGAATTCATGCCAGCCACTCTGCTGCAGTGACTGCCATTAGCATGTAGGGACAAACATGCAGTCACTCCGCCATCCCCATGACCGCTCAGTCCCTAGGTGCCAGTTCTGTCTGACCCAGAATCTGTCTTAAACACCAGCTCTCCCTGGGACTAGACATGCTTTGCTTTGTCCTGAACACTTCAGCCCTGCAGAGGCCTTTCCCCCAGGTTTCTTTATTCACAGCTATATGGAGAGTAGAGGCTGTACCTCTGTTTGCCAGGGACCCAAAGGAGCACCATGGTGTCTGGTCAAAGTAACAGGCCAGTGGCCTGAGATGAAGAGTTCCAGATGACTTCAGTGACCAACAGACAGCCTGCTCCTCCATATGTATGAGTTTATCCATAATTTTTCAGGCTTTTCCTTACTTCAACCTCATGACTACTGAAGTCAGAAATCATGATCAAGAGGTTCTGTAAGTCTCTGATAGCCATAAACGGCCTTGTGATATAAGTGGTAACCCAGATCTTTCTCTTCAGCAGAGAATGAAAGCTCAGTGCAGGATGAGAGCTGCTCACTGCTGCAGCTGTTACTACAGGGTTATTACAGAAGCAGAGTGGCCACATCCCTACATGCAGGGACTGTTCCTCTACCTCTACATGTGCATGTCCAGTAGATACAGCAGTTAAGATTTGTTAGTTCCCTACCCTGATAAAAGGCACATTTTCATTCTGAGCACAGTGGTAAGAACCAGTGCGTATAAAATGTTTTTCAATAATCATTTATTATTCTCAACTTCACAGTTCAGAATTGGCATGTTTATCAAATAAATTGAGTTAGTGATGTGATTCAGTATGTCAGTATATTCAGACTGTCGTGTCTTCCATTCAAGTATTTTCTGAACCACTTCAACCTTTATCTCCATTGTTTGTGGAAAGACTGGAAAGTAGGTTAATTGCTTTGAAATGGAAATGAAAAAAACCCTGGATTTGTTTTGTATATTTGATCTTAACCTTTTTCTGGTTTTTCCAACACTGTTAGGAAAATCTGAAATGCCAATCTTTTAAATAATTATATCAGTGCCATAAAAATCATTCAAACAGTCTTCAGTTTATTTGGTTGGCTTAGCAGTGCTTCAATCCAGGTATTGAAATTTGAAGCTTAGAAAAAACACCAGATAACAAACCACAGGCCTTTAAAGGGATAATTGGCTTAGAAAGACAATTTTTCTATATACCTCTCTGTATGACATACTAACTCAACCCTGCTGAGATCTCCAAAATATTTTCCAGACTTTAATACGGAATTACTGGGGCTGCTTTGTGTTATTTGTATGTTGAAAACATTATATTTAAAGGAAATCAGAAAGAACATGACCAAGACAACAGTAGAGGTAATGGAAAAGGAAAGCATGCCCCTTTCCATGTCATCCAACATTTTTAACAAACCACACACCCCGACCCCCTAAATCAGACTGTTTGTTCAACAATTTGGGATTGTTTTAGCCAGAGAAAGGTCAAGTTCCAGAATCAGAGGGTCGTCAGAAAAATTATGCCACTGGAGACTCTTGTTTTTTGGTTCTAACTAGTGATCTCAGCAGTGGTAATATGGCAGATGGAAAATAAAGGGGACTCAAAAAAATACCTGGTCTATGCCCCTTAGGAAGATAGTTCTTCTCTGAGTGAGTGCTACTATAGCAACAAATTAACTAATAAAAATACATTTTTCATTGTAGAATTTCAAAGAAATAAGACTACATGGTGTCAGATAGCTTCATATATGTTTAAGACAGAAGTAGCAATTAGGTCATCCCATCTGGCTTGCGTATCACACATACTACAATTTCTTTTTCTTTACTGAGACAGGAGTTTGCATCTAACACACCTTTCAGAGAGCATTCAGAGTTGGTACAGAGACATCAAAAGAGGGAGAAAGCAGCCCGACCCTTCTTCTATGTTCTCTTATTTAATCAGCTTTGCTACTAAAAAACACGTATCTATTTCTAATTTGAATTTACTTAGCTTTAAATTTCCACCATAGGTTCTTGCTAGACCTTTCTTTATTAGGTTAAGAGAATTTTTAATGGTTTCTTTCCCTCCCTTTCTGTGAGAATACTTTCAGGCTGTAGTGAAATAATTTGTCACTAGTAGACTTTTATTTTTATTTTTATTTTTTAGCAAAAACATATTTCCGTGGTTCTTTTTGCCACCAAATTTGGTCCCATTACATGTCAAAGGATTTTAATGTTCTTTCCACTAAAACAGCCAGTTACTAAAATACACTCAGCTACAGGCCATCAAAGAGCTGTCTAATTAAAGAATATGAATTACATGCCAGTTATGGTACGATATGCTCAGAATAAATCAGCTGGGGGATCTAAAACTTCATCTTTGAGTTTTTGAAGGCAATTGCTCTGCCATTTGAGCTAATGGAATATTTTGCTGGGTCAGCCTAGAAAGGGCCTTTATATCTTTACCTCCATCTCCTTAAACAGTGTTGCCTTTCACTCCTGTAAAAGGGGAATTCTCAGCGGGACCTTCCTCGAAACACTAACAATCTCCAAAAGCTTCTCGGGAACATGATATGACCATAACTTGACACCAATCTAGAAGCTACCCAATAAACATTTGCAAGCCTGCAATAAAGTCTCCTTCAAACAGTGTGCTGCACGCTGTGCTAGCGAAGTGCTGAGGAAATGACAGAGGGGAAGGCTGCCTGCAGTCCTGGAGAATGACCCCAGCAGCACGACACGTACCTGCAGCACCTTTGTGCAGATGCAGGTGACCCTCCTCTCACTTTTCCCTGCTTCCCAGTGCTGAAGTGCTCACAGAGCTGAGGGGAACACCAAAACACTCTCCACATGAAATGTGGAAGTGCTGTAGTTTTTTTCTTGTTCTTGAGATGCTTAAAGCAAATACAATTTGTTTCAAAGGTAAATGGTAGGGGTCCTACGAGCTCATAATAATCCTTCCAGGTTGCTTCCAAGGGTTTTTTTGGGTGTATATCATGTCTGAAATGAAATCATCCTAAACATACTCCTGGGCTGTGTGGTTTCACCTTCTACCAGAATGCTGATGCTCCTCAAACTCGGCTGATGGCAACTGCTCAGTATAGGAGTCTTTCTCTGAAGAAGACCCTTTGACCCCGGTGTGATCCTTCATGGGCATTAAGGTTTGGCTACATATTTCCCTTTGTAGAATCAGTCTTTTTGTAATAACTAAGGCTCTTATAACCATGAGTCAAGATATACTCTTTAGTTATTGGTGACATACTGATTCCAGAGCAAAAAACACCTATGCAAATAGGAAACTTTTAAATATTAAACCCCCACCCAAAAAAAAAAAAAAAAAAAAAATAATCCAAATAAATCCCCCGAAACCTAAAACCAGCAGAAAAGCAGAAGTCCAGATTCCTCACATGGTTTCTCTCTTACCAGACCATTGCAGCCACCACAGCTTAACTTTCTTTCCATACTAAAATCCCATCCTCAGCTGACTTGGCTGAAATCTGGCTTCCTCTCATGTAGTGATATATAGAGTAGCTTTTAGGCACAGCTATAAATAAGGCTGATTCATTTACAGTACTTAAAATCTTGAACATTTCAAAGAAGCAGCCATTTAAGGGATCCTCTTGGGGTTCATTAAAGTGTGGAATTATTACGACTATTTTGGAAGTGGGGAACTAAGGCACTATGAGTTTAAATGATGACACAGAATGCTCGTAGAGAAATGAATAGTTTAGTATAGATTTTGTTAATCCTAGTCTAGCACCTGAAGCATGAGAGCATCATTCTTGACTTGCTGCCTGGTGCTGGGATTCAAGTTATACTTTTTCATAAACATGTCCACTTATTCAAATAAAAAAACCCCAGAGCAATAAAAAGTAGTTACAAAATATATATCTCTATGCCAGGGCCAGCACATTTGAACTGATTTTAATTTGTTAAAAAATTAAAAATACAGGCTACTTTCTATTCAGAAAAATGAAGCTTTGAAACTGAGACAGAAATTTGATCTTTTGAGCCTGGCTATAATGCTTAGAAAAACATACCATACATGACTCGATACAGTTTATCTCTGTATTCAGAGGTATGCACCAGTCAAAGTCAAATGACTCTGCTTCACATTCATGCATGATAAGTTTCTGCTTCAGTAACTATGTTAAATAAGTTTAAGAAATGAGACTGCTGAGCCTGGTTTTTAGTTTGTAAAAATATCTAAGAAGTCACTTAGTGTGCTTTTAAAGAAATTTTAAAAACTACTTAAAAATAGAGTTTACCCAGAAATGGCACTAGCATTTATCACCTAGAATTATAAGAAAATAATTTTTATGTTAAATAAATCTGATCATTATTAAAACAATTGCTACTGTTTATCTAAGTAAAATTATGTCTTTTCTTAACTCTAATTTAAAGCAATGAAAAACAAGGACTAATCTGGCTAGTCTTTTATCAAAATTCTCCTCAACACCTAGTGAGACCTTTAGGTACCTAATTTTTTCAGAAGCTGAACCTCACTATTTGTAAGTGAAAATATTTCCAGAATTATGAAGGCCAAAGATCAATATAAATTCTCTTTAGAACTAGTAACATTCGTGGAAACATGTTTTCCAAGCAAATGTATTTTGTTCTGAGTCTGACAAATTCATTTTTCTAATCATTTTTGTGCCTGCTAACAGCTGTAATCCTTTTATGTGAACCTGAGAACTAAATTCACTAAGTGGATATAGGCACTTGAGTTTCCAGCATGTCACTCAAAATGTAGATCTGCCTGTTTCAATGGATGTATTTTTCTCAGTAGATATCCCAAATGTCTTATATGCTGCAAGTACCCACAGTTTCATGTAAAATATCCCTAAAAGGAGAAGGTGGAAGCCACACTGGTCTTCTGCCTTTTTCCAGTGGCTTACTTATTAAATCCAGTTTCACCTCTACATTAGGCAAAGGATGAAACTGATCATCAGTCCCAGGTAGCAACATGGTGCACTGGGCCATTTGGGAAGCAGAAGACAACAGGCACCATCACCTTCCCTTCCTTCAGTAGCCATGTGCAGTGACAGTCTCGTAAAATTCGCCCTCAAGCTTTAGGCTTCCTGGTTTTAAAACCTAAGGGAAGATAGACAGCTAAATCCCACTGAAAGACAGTTTCCTGCTATGATTTTGAGAATTCTTACACATTGTTACAAAGGAAGGCTGCCTGTTCCACCCTTTGTTGGCTGCAGATCCTCCTTCCTTAACATTTTTACCATTTCAAGCCATAGTCTTGGGATAATTATCTGTATTAATATTAATACAGCAAGAAGAGGTAAATTTTCAGCTGGAAAAAAGTCTTGAAAGTGGTTCATTAAGGAGTATCTTAACTGGTTTTGTCAGCAGAGGGGAGGTGGAGATTTAGGGAAGGCAAGTGTTACAGGGGGACTTCGGTGCTCTGATTGTGTGTTTGACAACAAGGCTACTTCAGGCGGTCAATGCATCCAGGGAAAGGTGGCCACAGTGACACTTCAGTTCTGAGCATTTGCCATTAGACAGAGGTTTCCTGGCTCTGCACATTCGCTTTTGCAGAGCTTGTGGTTACCTGTCTTAAGGTATATCTGCATAAGTGAGTACAGACAACCGTATGCTCACCCTGCCTAAGCTCTGAACAAACTACCTGCAGCTTGGAAGCTGCAGAGTTGTTTAATGAGATCTTAAGACTGAT
Source organism: Acropternis orthonyx (assembly GCA_035583155.1). Lineage (NCBI taxonomy): Eukaryota > Metazoa > Chordata > Aves > Passeriformes > Rhinocryptidae > Acropternis > Acropternis orthonyx. The sequence continues at coordinate 19,106,048 of JAWWEU010000111.1, read as the reverse complement.
CCTGCATCTCAAAAGACTGATTTCTGGGGCAGACAGTACCTGTTTTCAGTAAGGGATTAGATATGATGTGCTCAGAGAATGCAATAGTTGGTTTAAAATATACTGGAGTTACAGAAACTTTCTTTCTCTTAGAGAAAATCTCTCATTTACCACGGTCGCATAGCTAACACGCAGGGGGCTTGCACTGTCGTTTACCTTGTTGTAGGTTTTGTGTGCATTCATATCCTGAGCCTCAGGGTTGGAAATGCACCTAGAATGCTTGTAATCCCTTTGCATCTTCCTCATAATGTCCTTAGTTGAAAGTCCCTTCTGTGCAGGAAGCCAGCACAGGCCAGCACACAACTTAAATCCCACTTAAATTGCTATGGCTTAAAGTCCCACTAGAATAGCTCCTGAGCCTCCCCCTCTCTCTATGGGGATGAATTCCACACTTATGGAATTCCTCAGCATTTTCTCCTTTTAATAATCTTTTCCTTGCTGGCAGGGTAAATTAACCTCTTCTGAGTACAATAAGATGACATTTAGCAGCCAGCAATGGTACCCAAGCTTGTTTCACATTTTAACACTAAAAACAATTGTTATTAAAATTGGTATGATTGAGTGCAATAAAAACCTGCCATGCTTTAGGGAAAATGAATCAAAATGTCATCAGCACTGTGATTTACTTCACTTACTGCAAGACAAATCATTTATGATCATGAAGAAGAACTTACCAGAAATTGTAGTGCGGTGTGTTACACTTTGGAAATAATTGTTGCTAGAGGTGTTTTGAGCTTGGCTGAACTCAATGGAGAAACTAAAGCATCCTATTATCAGAGTTCACAAGGTTTCAGTCTTGGTCCACTGCTACCATTACACTGCATCGTGTAAGCATATAGGAAAAAGGTATAGCAAAAGTCTGAATACACATGAATATTAGCGTGAATGAGTCAACTAAATATCACTCACTCATTATTTCAATGACACACAGATTGTGAATGGCCATCTTCTGTTGTCCTCTCCTCATGAGATGATCTCTGCAATCAGTAGCCCTGTCAAAAAAAAAAAAAAAAAAAAAAAAAAAAAAAAAAAAAACCCATGAAAAATTGATTTATTTTTCCATGGATGAATGATCCAGTGCTACTCTAGTTTTCTTTTAAAATTTGAGACTTCCTTAACCAAACATCTTTTTTCCATTTGTATGTTAGTTCACAAAGGTAGTTTGGTTTTCTCATGCAGAAACACTTTTAAGCATCTTCATGTAGAGACATTTTTATGTACATTAGAACATTCTCATTTGAACAATCTTTAGAAAATCCTCTTTTTTATAAAAGTATTTGAAGCTCTGTCAAATACTGACAGAGTATTGTGGCTACGGGCCCTGTGGCTCAGCTGACCATTCTCAGACTATAGTTAATAAAAGAAAAACAGTTGGAAAGGGTTGCCTGAACAAGTTCAAAAGTGTCTGATAAAACTGTGGAAAAAGTGCTGGGGAGCTTTACATGATGTAGGAAACACAGAAAGGAAAACACTGGTGTGGAGAACACACAAAAATTCCTCAGCATTTTCAGTCCTGTCTGAGCTTCAGCAACTTGTTCTTGCACAGCACTCCATCACTGGGGCAGGTCAGGCTCCAAAACATCAGCAAGTACAGCACAAATGTGATAAAAGAGAGGAATCCCAGCTCTCACCATGAAGGGATCAGAGCACACCAGGCCTTTGACTTACTTGACCTTCCCCAGTCTTGTTTTTAATGTTTTGGGTTTTTTTCCCCCTTGGCCATTGAATATGTATTAACTGTTATACAACACTTACCAAGTTTGTTATGTAAAATTCTAGAGATAAAACCTCAATCCGGGGCCCCCCTCTGAAGATTTTTGAACTTCCTGAGGGCTCTGGGAGCACATCCAAGGATTTTTATTGTTCCCAGAATATATATAGAGATTATTTGTCATTTGGAGAATGTGTGTGTGAGAGTGTACTGGGGGGTTCTACTGAACATAGTATTGTGTTGCTTTCCTGGGGAGAAGGTGGGATTCAAGGGTGACCTAAAACAGATGTTGACAAAAGACAGAAAGTGAAAGAAAGAAAGAAAGAAAGAAAGAAAGAAAGAAAGAAAGAAAGAAAGAAAGAAAGAAAGAAAGAA
>JAWWEU010000111.1:19076631-19103823 GCA_035583155.1 Acropternis orthonyx | reverse complement strand
AAGGAAGGAAGGAAGGAAGGAAGGAAGGAAGGAAGGAAGGAAGGAAGGAAGGAAGGAAGGAAGGAAGGAAGGAAACCCCCTGAGATCAGCTAAGGATTACAAACTCCATTATGCTTTTTATGAGGGTGCCTTCAACATTACTCATCTGCAATAAGCTCCCATAGACCTTGTAGGATTTCTTTTATTTTCGTGTATTAACAATACAGCAGCTAGGAGCTGACACTTGTTTTCCATATCAAGCAAAGTTTTATAAGTCATTTTTTTCTGGCTATCACCTCAGCTTACATTTTACACTGAACAGTAATTCCATTTTTATGGACAGTGTCAGATACTTTATTTTTATAGAGATCCTCCTTAAAAAAAATAAAAAAAAAAAATCAGATATTTAAGGGTCTCTTAGTGACCAGTCTCATCTTGAATATTGAACCTATAGAGACACAGGTGCAGATAACTACTGGGGCACTTAATGACCCTGAAGAGTGAAACCTTAGCCATGCTGAAATCTGTGGGAGTATGGTTAGTGTGACCAGCATTTCATCCTGTGCATTTTTTATTTATCTCATCCTCAGCTGGACCCACAAACACACTGTGTCAGTCCAAAAGATCCACTGGCTTTCATGATCAGCACTGTCTGGTATGCCCAGAAGGGCTGGTAACTAAATAACATTTTCCTTTCTGGTGATTCTGCCTCTTTTTTTCTTCTGGCAAGCACTAATTTTTATCTTATTGGTTGGCCTGGATTGTGAGCAACTGGTCTGGATCCAAGGGGTATAATTCTGAAATATCAGCATATTATCACACATCCCAGAGAACTCAGGCTTGCTAATCACCTCTTAGTGTAATGGAATTACTATTTTGGGGACAGCATGCTGAAATAATGCTGGATTCAGGATAATAAAAGACATTCCAAGGCTTTAATAACCACATTGGTGGCACAGTGGTCATTTGTATTTGCTGTGATATATTTAGAATCTGGAAGAGTATTATGAAATAGATTTCCATTTCTAGATTTTTGGGCAGAGCAGCCTGTTAACATCCTTTTAAATCTTAAGTGTACAGTGCCACTGCTTCCTGAACTAACTGTGATTTGTTGCTACATTTTTAAACAAAAGGCATTCAGTTTTACTGAAAGCAGAATCAGATCCTGGTTGCTGGACTGAAGTCAGCCATCCCAGAGTGACTTTTGCGATGTTAGATAAGCAGCTCTTTGGAAGGCAAGAGGAAACAAAGGGAAAATACTGAGGTCAAAAAGGTATAAATGCTCATTTGAGCATATTTTCATTAGCAATGTTCCCTTTGTGTATCTGCAGGAGGATTGCTGTGTCACATCAGGACAAACACAACAAAACCTCTATCAGTTCAGGTCATAGCAGCATTTGGGAAGTTTGGAAGGATCTGTTCCATCTGAGGAGTGGTCTGAACAATCATTGTCAGCTGGGCACATGGACACTGATACTGCTCTTTGGACATGAACTCATCCATAATTACTGGTTCTGACTGCTTGTGGCCCTATTACCAAATGTAAGTAGGACTTCAGTGGGTCTCACTGCAGCAGCCTTCCCTCCAAATGTGGAACAAAGGAGATGGCCTATACAACACTTATCATGGACTATTCTTTTCTGGAGACAGCATTTCAAGTCTCAATTTGAATTCTCAAAGGAATAACACTGAACAATGGCAAAACACGTGGTAACACTCTTTAAAATGACAAAAAGCAATCATAGCAATTGTGGCAATCATCTGAAATTCCACCTTTGTCTCTTACCAGTTTCTGATATAGATAATGACAATATTTCACTTTTTACCTGAGAGTTTTCATTTTAGTTCACTCCATTTATGTGTTCAATATTTCCCATGTGACAGTATATGAAAGACTTCAGACACTCTTACAAGAATATTAATTTTTCCTGTATTTAGCAGCTCTTTCTCGTCAGACAACTGTATTTTGATCTTTCTTCAGCAGCTTTTACCCCATTACTCCTTTTCTCATGTCAAGTTTCTATTCTATGTCCTTCAGTTGAAGTTATATGTGCTCCAATCCTATCACAAGGAGACTTTTTATGCAACATGCTGGGATAGCAAAAGCACTTGCTTCTGGAGCTGATGTTTCACATGCCAGTTCTTGCAGGGCTCAGGGGAGATTAGTCATTTCTTCTGATCTGAATGCATTAAGCTTTTGGAGTTGTTTTTTCTCTACCTCAGCATGATTCTTCCCTATCCCCTTGTTTCTGTTAGCCATCTGGAAGTGCTCTACCCACCTCTTCTCTCTGAGTTTCCATTTCCTGAGGTCACAAGATCCAGAAAGTGTTGAGTTCCAGTTTTGAGCCTCCTCTGTGCTGATATTTGGGAATTCTCAAGTCCAGTTGGCTTCATGTACCAGGTATATTAAGGCCCTGGAGTTTCTCTTTCAGAAATAAAGAAATCTTGGTTATGAGTTTGGGTTTTTTTCACTTTCTGTGTAATTTAAACTGACTCAACTTGTGACCAGTTTGTTTCAGGGTTGTTTTCTATGACCAGTACTTTCATAGTGTCATCACTGCTTACAAAAACAAAGTGGCTTTTGTGACCATCTTTTGACTTACGCTGTATTTCCATTAATGCCCTTGGCTCAAGCATCAGGGATGAAATCCATGAGTCTGTCCTTTGTTGTGGTCCTTTGTAATCTATAGCTGGGTTTCATGCAATGCACACCGCACTCTAGAATACGGGAGGTTTAGCTCTCACAGCGGGCATCTGTCTGCTGCCTGGCAGGCACAGCCATAGAAAGAATACTACTTCAGTTCTTCTCTGAAAGAGATAGCTTTTAAGTGGCAGCTAGATGCTTGTCTTGGCTACTTGATATCTAGGCTTTCACCCAACAGCTGACATCAGCTAGAGCATGGAAACTGCAGATTCAAATATCAATGTGTTCTTCCGAAAAGCTTCTTAGATCTGTCACTCACTTTTTCTCACTGGCCTGACAGAGCCTATTTGTTGACTCTACAAGTCATAAAGAAAGGCCCACTTATTTTCTCTAACCATTATACACTGAATGCTTAATGTTGTTCAGTCATAGTTGTGCAATTTAAAAAAAAAAATCACATTTGAATGGTCCTTCATCATGCCCAATAGAGCACATTATCACAGTAGGAGTCACCAACTGTTCCAGTAACAAAAATGTCTTGCAAATTGTCATTTTTTTAGTAAGCAGGAAAGTTTGCCAAATTTGAAGAAAATCTGCACCTATTTTTTCTGTCCTGAGAATAAATCTTCATATGCAAAATTTATGTTTTTGTATCATTTGGCAAATAACAGGGTCCTTTATCTTATTTGACATCTGTCATTGCATCTATGGCTAACAACAAGAGAAGCTTTCTGGATGCTGCATTTAGTTAAATGAGTTTACTGCATGCTGAGCTGTTAGACTGTGTAGCATAATGAAGTCATCTCGGACACGCTTCTAGTCAAAGCTAATGAGCCTTCTCCCCAGCCAAGATTCATAAAGGAGGGGTGATTTTTCTCCCTCCTATTTGCCCATCAGGATTGAAATATATTTTGGAATTTGGAATATGCCAGCTTTGTCCAGTTTTGGTGACCAGTATATCTTTCATCAACCAATTGACAAGGATATACAGTTAGGATGCTGGGACCAGTGCTGGGACAGGAAACAGAGTGTGATCCTGAAAGGGATGGCATAGGTATTCCATAAATCCTGCAAATATTATTGAGAATGTATAGTTTGTAATAACTAAAGTGCTTAATATTATGCATATGAGCTATTCCATCACTTGAACCGTTCACATTATGAACCTAAAAACTGATCTGAAGAAAGAGTAGACCTAGACATGTTTTCCTTATAAGATATATATTTTTAATTTTTATAAGAGTTTTCAATATATAAGTAATCTATTTGACTTTCAGAGCACTGTAAACTGCTTTATAACTTTGGGCTGTTATAAAATGATTTGTGAACACTGGGCAACAACAGTGGTTTCTGATTGGCTGGCAGTGATGTCATACATGTGTCAATATTTCTCATTAAAAGCACAGGTATGACCTTTTTACCTTGGAGTTTCCATACCATAATAGCTATAAGGCACTCACGGTTAATAGATTTCTGAGGGATTATTGCACTCTTTGAGTAGCTGAATTCACTTGGCTTTTGGCTGGTGCCATACGCTGCACCTGAGGTGTGTGATAATCCCTCAGAAATGCACTGCTTGTGGAATCTCATGGCTTAATTATAAACATTAATCGAAGTCAGCTACATATTAACTAGCTTACCCAGATGTTTCTGTACCTGATGGATGGAAGTTATAACTGTTGAGAAGAAATCATGCAAAAAGGTTTGCTTCTAGTGACTTTGTTCGCTGTGGAAAAAAGGGAAGCGGAGCAAAGTAGATGCACTACTCACTAACGAGAGAATTGAGACCTCTTGACTGCAGCAGGATTCACACGAAATTCAATTGCAATTTCTTGGTGTGGGGGAGAAATGGCTCAGTTTAAAATCTTGAGGGTCATCACTGCTCCCTCCTGAACATTTTACTCCACTTGGAGCTCCCCTTAAAGAGGACCATGGCCACGTAGTTGCCTTATGTGCAGTCTTAGGTCTAGGATGCTTTGAAGGCAACTTCTTCTCCAAGGACCTTCAGTGATCCTGGAGAGATAATTTTGCCAACATCAAGGAAAACCTATCTCTTCTTTTCAAAACTGAAAACTCTTTTTTCTGGCTTGTTTTTCCTTTCCCCAGCATTGTAAGGTACTAACACTTTACTGCCTTAAGCTCTGTGATATATTTTTGATATGTGGGCATTAGTGAACTAGCATTTTCTTCATCAGGTCCTTCAATACAAGCAGTAATGAGAAACAATATGAATACCCTTCCTTTTAGGTGTTTTTTAATAATGTTTTACTTTACAATATTTACCCAGACTATAACATTCTTGCCAATTTTAATTTCTGTAAACAAGCAAACTCCTAGAAAATCTACTCACAATTCTAAATGCCTTGAATAAGGAAAAAAATTTATGGCAGCCCCTCAGATCCAGGTCAAACACTCAGCTGAAATTATTTGTAAACCCACACTAACAAATTGGTAGCTGCCCTAATGTAATGATATCTGCAGCAGTGCAGTAAAAGTCATGCCCAAAAAGCACATGCAAGTGTTAACCTAACATCTGCATCTCTTACCAATAACATGCAGAAATTAGGACTAAAGGTTGTGCAGATTGCCAGTGATCCCTTGACAATAAGGAAAGCCTCAATAGCCCTCCTAGGCCGGTTTTCCAGATGTTTTGCCTGGGAAGCACAACACATCTGTAAGAGGAACTGATGTGTAGTTATTTGATTTCAATCAGTGTTTGTTTTCATGCTTAAGTGAACACTGGTTATAGAGTTGCTATCAGTGCTTCCATAGTATTAATAAAACCATAGTTAAATGGGCTGCATTTAAACATTTGTTAAGACTAAATCTTTTTGCTTTCAAGTATAAGCCAAATTAATTTTCTCAACTTGAGAACAAATATTCCCCTATAATCATTTCAATGTACAATTGCCCTTAAATGTTTTAAAAACCTTCATAGAAGTCTAAGAAGAAGATTTTTAATTTTAATTTTAATCCAATGAATTGTTAGTCAAATTTTATTAAAATTTTGTGTCTTTGGGTAGACCTTAAAGGTGATTGATAAATTGCTGTCTTGGAGTGACTTCCTGTGTGTTCAGTCGCTCCAGCAAAAGCAGCATGCAAGGACAATGCAAAGCTGTATGCTTTAGGGGAGTCATCCTGCCCATTCCCGATGCTGCTTTGCTTCTCAATAAAAGGAGATGTGCTGTGTGAGATCAAGAGATATCACAATGTGTACAGAAGAAGCTGCAGAACTAATTTCATTTCACACACAGGGAAAGGACTGCTAGTCATCTTTGGCATTAGCTACAGTGAAGGGGGTAGAGGGAACAATGGCTGTTTAATTCATTAACACAAATGAATTAAATAACAGGTATTTTCATGTTTCTCTCTCACTCTGGAAGCAAACATGGAATTTCTAACATCACCTGATGGAGAGGGATTACATGAACTATATAATTATCATAAAGCAGCACTTTTTTATTGCATATTATTAGGTCCTTCTAGACTATGCCCATGGTATTGACCCCATGGGCATGCAAATGAGAGTCTGCCCTTTCTGGTGTTTGCCTTTGAACTTGAGCACTGACACATACTTGGAGAAATTGCTGTGCAGCAAGTTGTGCTCCCTAAGGCTGTTCATCTACCATCAAAATGTATTCAGTGGGATGACCACATTTCCTTTTCTTCTGGACTTCTAGTTTTTAGGTTTGTTTTTTTTGTTTTTTTTTTTTTTTTTTTTTTTTTTTTTTTTTTTTTTTTTTTTTTTTTTTTTCTGTCTACTGTGGTCTTCCACTGGGGATTTGGCAAAACAGGAACAGTTAAAGGAGGAATCATCTCTGTGACACAGAATGTCTCTCTGATCCCAGCCTCTATGGTTCCAGGTAGGACAAGAGAGAGAGTACATTTCTAGGGATGTGCTGGGTCTCTGCTTTGTTACTGAAGCTCTGGCTTTGCTTTCTCAATCAACACTGCCCCATGCGGGTTGCATTAGCAAACATCCTACAATGTATCCTTTTAGCAGGAAATCACACTGAAGTACTCCATTTCTTTTTAATTGCTATGGAACAAAATAATTGTGACTATAAACAAAAAATCATGCCTTGTTTTGTTGTCCACTCTGTCCTCTCTTTCCTCCTGCCCATGGAATACACTGCCAAGATTCTGCACAGTCCAGCAGTATAAGATGTTTTAGCTATGTCAGGGTCTGGGTGAAGAGCACTTACCTGTAGCTGAATCCTGACAGGGATTGTGTACAGCTGGTGAGAAAAGGGGATGCTTTAAGATAGTTCTTAAGTAGCAGTTTCATCTTCCCTAGGAGTGCTCAGCCTTCTCCATGTTCTTCTAAACCTATTGGTCTTCTGGTAAACCAGGGTGCCAACAGCAGTGAAAATACCTTCTTTCTTCTTATAGGAAGAAAGGACACCTCCCTTTCCACTCCCAGCCAAGCACACTGACTAAAGCAAACTACCCCATTTTTTATTTTTTTAGATCTGTCAAGAAAATAAGGAATGATGTGTCAGGCCAGCCCACAGGTCCAGCCAGCTCACTGTACTGTCTCCAAGGGTGATGGATAATGGGATGTTCAAGAAAAAGTCAGAGAACAGACAGGCATACCAGGATAAACATAATTCATAGTGCCTCAGGATATTCTCTCAGAAATTTGTGGCTCAGGGACTTGCTGAGATATTTCCGACTTTACTGTATCTTTTTCATAATGAGGAGAAGACAATAACCACACATAGTACTTTTGAGGGAGATGAAGCATTGATTTATACAGTGGCATAATGATGATTAATGTTTTCCATTCTTTTCTTTTTCTGATTATTCCTGGATGTCTATTTGGTTTTCATTTTTTTCCTGTTTTCTTTTTAACATCATATGTTGAGGTAGAGTTTTGCAAAAGTATTTTATGGAATTATTTGTTCCAAGGAATATTTTTCCTATGTGCTTTGTTTTGTGTTTCTCTAACCTGAATTTATTTCATCTACTACTTTATCTGCTGGACACTTCTACTAAAGCACTTGTGAAAATGTGTCTTCTATGCATTGCTATAAATATTATTGACTTAGTCCTTGTAATGGTGACTTCAGTTAAATGTGTAATAAGAAATCTGTGAAGAGCTAGACTCTGGTTTACCAAAATTCTCCTTGGAGTTATGTTTTACATGGACAAGGTAGCAGGAAGACTTCTGGCAGGCATCTTTAGAATATTTTTAGAATTCAAATGGTTATCTTACTTTTATAATTGGGAATCAGAGACAGAGCATTAGGCAGAATTTAAGCAATTGAATATTATCCTAGGAATCCATTCCAATACTTTGATGTTTGGAAAATCTCTTTTATGAGCCCATTAGCAAAGTGTGATATTCTTAGAGCAAGATGTAGAAGAAATTGCTGTAAGGCTATTAGCAAACTTTTCAGCACACTATATAGTATCCAGCACCTTCTCATTGTTTTGAAAGAATGAGTAAATTAGCAAATAAATAAACCAACCAACACACACACAAAATCCTAGCAATAGAATTTCTTCAAATGAAGTCTTCTATTTTATCATTCAGGTTTTGGCCTTCATTCATTTCCCAGCCAGCTGCAGCATTTCATCTTCAGAAGAGCACAACTGTCATCTAAGAGCTGAGTGCCATTGTGCTAATGACTCCATAAACAACCCTACCAAATCCTGATAAATTTCCCCCTGATTAGTTAAACAGAAATTGTATCATGCCAGCAGAAGGAGTATTTGTTGACACAGCATCTCTGGAGAGAGTGGTATATTTTCTTTTATTATGTGAATGCTCAGCAACTGGAGTAGTGAGAATGACAGAAAATCATTCAATATTAAAAAGTCGTGATGATCTTCCCTACCTTTAATTTTTGTTCTGTTTTTAAAATATATATATTATTTTTAAAGAGAACTTATTACACTGCCAAATTCTGCTTGTAAAAATGAAATTGAGTTGAGTCTTTGAAGGGTAGAATGTGAAAATATTGTTAGCTCCAATCACAATATGCTTTTTTTAGTCTATGATCCATTAGAGATACTTCTGTGTTTCAAAAAGGAAAGAAAAAAATTGTGCTCATTTTATATATTGAGGTTATTTTATTTTTAGTCCTCGAGTTTTACAGTAAATGCATTGGTGGGTCACTTTTGTGCATTATTTTTATGTCTTTGTAGTACTATTTCCATGACCATGTTGGTTTTATGGTGGAGTTTCCACTTAGGGCTGTTAGTAAATCTTTCCACAGAAGCCAGGCCTTTATAAATGACTATTGTTAAAGAAATGTTACTGGCTATGATGGTTATGACAATAAATGTAGGAAAGACCTGGCTTGTGGTTATTACTCTTGTATCAACTTTCCCGTCATGACTGGAGGAAAGGGCTAATTGTGTCTTCCCTTCCCTGCAACCTCCACGCTTTCCTTTGGGCAGTGGTTACACACACGGTTTTCAGAGAGAAATAAATGATGCACGGAGGAGTGTGATCACCGTGGCCTGCTCAGATGTAAAATATGGACCCTTGGATAGACTTTGAGAATAGTATGACATGTTCCAGATAAACAGCAATTTACCATAATGGGAATGTGAATTCAGTGCGCAGTGTCTGGGGTTTCTAAATAGTAATGGTTTTTCCATGACATGTTTGGAACATTTCTGGTGTTAGCTAACCACTGTAAGGAAAGCCCATCTACATGAGCATCTGATCAACTGGATTTTACAGGTCTGTGTCATAGAGGGCTCTAATTACCGTGCTTTGAATATTAGAGAATTCAACACGCTTTTAATCAATCCCATGAGCTCTGCTATTTCCATTACTTAGTCTCAATCCCTGTTTAAAAACTGGTACTGAGAATTTGTTTCACATACTTCATGAATCCCTGAGTGCAATGCTCCTGAAAGCAGACACTCACACTAAATCTGGATAGTTTATATTCATTTTAAATGAAAACAGCAGAACAGTGGGATGACTGTGAGAAATTATGACATAAGCTGATTCAAAGACCTACTCAGTCTCTCTCACTTCAGTGGAGGGCTAAAGTGCTTTTATTTATGTTAAAATGTGTTATTTATGAAGGAGCAGACAGAGTCCATACATAACCCTCCACAAGGAGGAGTCAAGACTGTTTGAACATCTTCCAATCCAACTCCCTTTCTGATCAATGGCCCTCTATTATCATACCAAGCCATACTGTTCAAATATGCGTGTGCAGACCTTAAGTAGTAATAATCATTGTCCACTAAGTAAAAGAAAATATTTGGTAACTGACACTTAATGAAGTAATTGGAGTTTAAAACATACGTAGAAGAACTGTTAGAACACTGGCCACGACTTGAGAGGAGGAAAGAAAAGGGACACATGCAAGTAGATTTGATATCAGTATGAACCATCCTGACTTCTTTCTCTGAAGTGGATAAAATTAAATGTGTTAAGTTTTTTGCTCCCCTGTGATGATGATCCCCAGCTGCATCCAGGGATTTAGCCCTCCTGGGAATTTGCAATATGACTACAACATGGGTCAGCAGTTAGGGAGTGGATTTAGCAAGGGTCAGCTGAGACAAGTAACCTTGTCTTATGCTCCTCATTAATGCAAAATGTGCTTTGAATCTTGTAATAACCATCTTTGGGGATGTGCTGCTTATATAACATTTTGAGGTGGGTTTTTCCTTACTCCTGCAGGAACAGGAAACTTTTGTTTCATGTTTTTATTTTGTGTTGATGATTGAAGTCATTATTCCCTAGCAACTGGGGGTAATTAATTAATTTTTGACTGGGTACTGCCACATGTAAGAGCATTAACAAGATATCAGAACCACTTCCAAAATTCAAGACACATTAGGAGAAAAATAAGCAGGTATGCTCACTGCCTGTACACCTGAAGCCACACCTCAGACACTTAGAAGAGGACTGTAAGGTGCTTACCTCTGAGTGGATTATCACTAAACGTGAAAAGAAAGGGACATTGCATCCAAGTCCACTGCCTCTTTTTTAAGGACATGAATTTTTACCAGTATCTTTTTGTATATGGAAACTTATCCACTAGTGCCCAGGCAATTCCCTCCAAACCTCTTCATAGTGACTATAAGAGAGCACTCAGATGGACATCTACTCAACCCTTCTTATATTTCACCAAAGGCAACTGAAAAAATGTGCGCTGATGATTGTATGGGAAGATTTTGGCAAGATACAAGCAGCTACTGCTACCTTTCAAATCCTTCAATTTCAATGGGAAATTAGTTGATTTCTGAAATGCCAGGTTCATTTTTCTCCATTCTGTAGGATCAGAGTAAAGAAACAAGAAACCAGAAAGACCATAAACTTTCCTTTGGGTGATATTATTCTGATGGTTAGGTTGGATGGGGCTATGAGCAAACTGATGATGTCCCTAGCTGAAGATGTCCCTGTTCATTGCAGGAAGGTTGGGCAGGATAACCTTTAATGGTCCCTCCCAACCCAAAATATTCTATGATTCTATGATTCTATGTTTGTTACCCAGAAATTACACCCATTTGCATTTTGACACTGCAGTGCACAAGGGTAGAGATGTGAGTCCAAAGCAGTGACTTAAATTTGCCTCATTGAATTTAAAGTTAAATTTCCATTTTACTTCTTCGAAGTCTGAAGGTCAAATGAGGGTATGGGCATCTGATTTGGTGAAAAATTAGAAATTGTTGACCTGTTTGCAACAGATAAAGGTTTTTGGAGTAAATTACACGGAGGGAAGTAAACAGGACTCCTACTGTCAGAAATCCCACGTTTTTTTCTTATTTAGATGCTTCCATATAGAAGATCCAATTGATGGACAGCTTTATTAATTCTGGGGTATTTTCTTTAGAATACTTTAACGTATGACTTGGAGAAATGGCAAAGTATATTGAAATGCTCTCTTCCATTATAGATCTTGCTATCTCATTTCCCACTTTCTGAGTAAGAGCTTGGGCTAAAAGCCCTATTTGACTGAGAATATTTAAATTTGTGAAAGGTCTTATCTGAAATGAGTATTTTGTTGTTGATAATCCTAAAGTAGATAGATTACTTTTGTGAAGTATATTATTTTGGATATCTGGGCCTATTTCCTCCCAAAGGACAACTCTAGTACTGAAGTATCTTTATGTCTGTCATTCTTGGCTCTGAAATGCTGTCCTTTATTCATTTTCATTAAGATGAATATTCTTCAGTGTAGTGCGCTTAGCTAGCTAATATTCGTGACTCCATAGCCACTGTGGATCTTTTTGCCAAAATTAAGCATAATGGAAAGTAATGAGGGGAGATGTCTCAGTAATTTGTAGAATTTTTTATTCAGAAATTTCTCATTAAAAAAGTCTTTGTTCATCTCTGGTTTTAAGTTCTAATTCATAGCTCACTAAAAGCAACAGAAAGGATTTAACTGAGTTTTGTGCTTGGTATTTATTGATCTTTAAGCAGGAAACAGAGATCGTCAGGAAGCAAGTAGTGACTCCAGAGAAAATATCTCTGTTTATTTGTATTCATCAGCTGATCATTTTCACTTTTGCGTTGCAATGCAGCTGATATTCTTCCTGCAAATATCAAGGAGTTTGGCATATATTCTATAAACATCTATAAACATCATGTAAGTTCTCCTATAAAGTTACATTTTATAGGAAATTTTACTGGCCTTATATCCATTAGCCAAAAATCTCAGGTGCTCAAGTCTGTGGAAAAATAAAGCTACTGTCTGTTGAAGTTTCAATAAAACAGTCAAAAAAGTTGATGTTAAAGAAAAACTTACATGTAAAACTAATGTTATTTTAAAGACTCAAAGGATTTTTTTTTTTTTTTTGGTTTATATTAGGCACATTAGAATTCTTCAAGGGTTTATTTCTTTCAAGATCCTAGATATTTTACATATTAATTCTCACTTTGAAGTTAAACAAGAACTTGGGTTCAGAAATTTGTCCTTTTTGTATTTGTTTTAAAGATAGAATTATTTTCTTTGTTTGTTTCTCTTTTTTCCCCTAATATTTTCTCTGTAAATATGTTTGCCATAGAGTGTGGCAAACACACACACACACACACTAGAAAATCTATTGAGATATATATAATAGACAAGACCAAGACAAAATAATGTACTTCCAGGGATTAACTAGGGAATATATTACAGATCACTGCTTTGGTGTTTTTAGAATAGATAACTGCTGAATGTTGACATCTGATCACTAAGAACATCTAAAGCATCTTTAAATCTGCTTGTTTTATTTAACTGCAGTTCAACTTACTTGAGAATAGTAAGCAAAATTGATATTGATACCAGCAATTTGGGTATCATCCATGGGTTGTGGAGTCAGCTTTTAGGACATTATAAACAGCCATTGTTTGCAAAAGGCAGTTTATCAAAACAGCTGTAAAATGACAAGTATACAAGGCTTCTGTGTTATCATTCAGATCTCTTACACTGAAATTAGTAGGAAAAAAATTAAGAATTTTGGCAAACTCCTCTCTCTTGTAACAGGAAAGCCTTGGTTTCTGCCAGTGCCCTTGGCAGAAACCAGAAATCAAACAATAACACAGGTTCCCTTCCCAAGAAGGACATTCTTGCTGTGGCAACTCTGAGGGAGAGGGAGGGACAAAACACAATAAAAAAGTAATTTTTATGTCATTCTATTTCCATGACTTCACATAAGGTTGTCAGTACTCAGGGTGCAATAGCCCCTCTTGCTATTTTACAGTCAAGATCTCCATCCTGGCCATGCATTAAGGGCACATATTGGCCTTTACATGTTGCAATATTAGGTGTCTCAAGCTATTAGACCATTACAGATCAACCTTTTTTCTGTGTTCCCCAGAAGTATTACGCATTAGACTGCGCATCTTTCCTCTTGCTTGATGGCACATCAAAAAGTTTTAGACACATTTTGTGAGGCTGAGGTGCTGTGAGTTTTTGGTTTATCCAGGTAAAAACACTTCACATGCCTTTAACCTGCTTTCTCTGGTGGATCTTGCTGAACCGCTTTTTTACTAAACCATATTTATAGCATGTGCTTAAAATGTGATGATCACATCAGTGCTGTTAAAAAGATTGTAAAACTTAACATATGCCTTTATCTTTTGTTATTACAGATAATGTAAGTTTTTTAAAAGCTAATAGGACAATATTTATTTATACCAGCAAACATTTTTTCTCCTGCTTCCTTTATCACTACAACTTCCATATCTTTATGTAGCTGATAATAAAATATTTTTATAAGGAATTATATAATATAAAATCATTTAAATTACACATGTAAAATAAAGGAAACATAATTTAATAAGCTCCATCTTTGGGACTCATAAATGTGTTTCTTCATGTAAGGCCCGATCAAAAGACCACTCAAATTAATTGAAAGAGTCCCAGAGATTTCTATAGATTTCATATCGGTCCCTTGTTAAGATTTAATTCCACACAGTTTAACTCAAATAATTCACATGTGGAACAGGTTGGGAGTGGGGTTTATTTCTTGTGAAAAATTTCAAGGAAAAAGACACATTGAAGAAATATTTTTCCATTTGCAGTGGAAGCACCTACTAGCCCCAAATTTAACGTTTTGTCTGTGTCTTTGGCAACAAGGAAAATAATTCTGGTATTTTGAGATATCTAGCATATTATGGTAGATTATAGCACCATTTTAGAAAATCTGAAAATGTGCATGATAAACTTGATAACACACCTAGGTGAAAATATCCAGATATACCACTTGTTCTTAAAATTATTATCTCAATTTGAGTGCTCATAGATATTAATTTAAACTCAGAGTATTGTTTTTTTCATGCTTTTCCTTCTTGCTTGCATGACTTTCATATTGACTAGTTCTGTATTAATTCCCCCAGTTTTCCAAGTTAGTAAGTATGGTCCATTGTACTTTCACGTGGCCCACAATGATGAGAATTTCTCTCAGATCCCACTTGTGTACATCATGTTTTGTTACAAAATCATAATAAAGACACAAATCTCTACTTTCAAAGCTTCTTGTCTTTCTTCAGATATCGAAGATTTATGACTTCGTTCACAAGACCAACCACTACATGTAAGTACCGTAAATTTTTGTAGGTAGGCAGTACCTCAAGCTATGGGGCTTTGTGGATCTTTCTGGTTTTAGAATTAAATAGGGAAAAGTCCTGTCAGCCACAGGACAGAGTTCAAGAGCAGTTCACCATTATAAAGTATTTATGTGAAAGGTTACTTCTCCACACGGTATGCCTCATTTACAAACACATAGGTGTTTCTTGTTATTTGCCAACTGTTTCAACTCAGCCACGTCTGGATATTAAGCTGGGTTCTTTCCTTGTTACCTTTCAAAACATGGAAAACTGTGGACCAAAGAAGTCCTTCAACTATTCCATCAATGACAGATACTTAGTAGATATAACTCATATATACAATGGTATAGTAGATAAGATTAAATGATCTGGATGTAAAAAGCAGTAATATTGCTGGTGTACAACATAACAGAATTGAGCTCCCTACTTCAGCTCCAAAAATAAGGAACATGTAGAAAATATTTCTTTGTTGCTGCTTAGTCTCAGGGACTGATAAGATTATTATTAATTATAATGGAAGAAAGAGAGCCACTTTCTGGTAATTAATGGGCAGGTGCTGAGAGCCATTAATAGAGGAGAATTATCTGAGCTCCTGGTCTTTTACTGTTATCTCAGACCAGAAAAATGAAAGACATAGAATTAAATCCTGGCTTTTTACATAGCCAACAGTAGTGCTTGCCAGTGTTTTCTTAGAGGAAATGCCTGTGCCAGTAACTAAGTGTGATACTTAGTGTTTTGGTACTTCCCATCTTACTAATATGCCCACTATTGCACTCAAATAAACAGGACTTCTGGTGACTGCAGGAATAGACTCCATAATCCTAATGACAAGATTTCAAATGCACAGATACATTTATGACTGTTTCTGCTTAGTTTCTAGTCTCCTTTTTATTACCACAAAAACTGGCTTCTCTGAAGTCACTGGGGAGGGAAGGCTCAGAGAGCACAATGTGTCTGAGCACCCTGGAGGGTTGAGAGGCTCGTCCAATTAGTTGAGCCATTTGCAGACTGACCAATTTGTACCAAAAGGAAGCTGTTCAAAGTTTTTGCTTGCATTTGCAAAAGACTGTGTATGTTTCCACTGACTCATGAAGAAGTCTGACTTTGGAAAGCTATTTTAAATTAAGAACAAGTATTTGAAATTACCAAGAATATTCAAAATCAAACTCCACTACCTTCTGTAATAGCTATATTTTCCACCTCTAGGGAAGACTTGCTTCAGTTTCAAAGAAAGCAAAATAATGACATCCAGTGGCATTTTACCTTCCTAAACAGCACCCATGTTTTTTGTTATGTTCTTCAGCTTGCCTGTCCAGGCACTAGAGTAGAAAATACTCAGAGAACAGACCATACACTATCACTCAGCATGGCCCAAACTGCAGATGTGTTCCAACTACAAATGGTTGAATTTGCATGTAAACCTCCCCATTTGTATACTCTGCTCACTAGGCTTGCTAACAGAATGCTAGATATCCCAATTTCCTATTAAGAAGCTCAGAGTAATTATTTGGGAGTTTGGTAGAAATATTGATTAGAATATTTAGTAAGAATATTAGTAAGAAACTGCCCTTATTTCCCAAATGGTATAAGTAAATATGACATATACTTATTCATTATAGCTGTGTATTTCTTTTAAAAAAGGGATCAGAAATACTTCAAGTCCTGTATTCTGTCCATGAAGGCATAGCAATGTGGTATAAATAGGTATGTATACTTGCATTGTGACTTACTCCTCAAATTCTCACACTTGACTTATTTATCTTATTTAGAAACAATTTTTTTTCTTGACAGAATAGACTTAATCACAAAGAGGTTCTGATGTAAATGTTAGTAGGTGAGTCTTTTAGATTAGTCTTCAAAATCTACATCTCTTTAGCTTAGATTCTGGTTAGTTTCTCTAACTCCTTATTTCAGAATAAAAGTTTGCTTCATTCATCCTTTGTCTAGTATTTTCTGACCCAGAAATGTCAGTATTTCCATTCTGCTGTTCATACTTTTAGGGATACTGCTATTGTAGCAACACATGGGAACCTGACTCAGGGACTGACTCCCATTGTGCCAGGTGCTGTCCACGCACAGAACAAAAGCTGGTTCCCACTCCAGCTCTTTAAGCTTGTTAAGTGCTTTGGGCTAAAAAGCTTTGAGTGGATATAAAATATTACAGCTCATTTACAAAAATTGTTTAAAAAGATAATCAGGTTCTAAAGGGAGCTGATTCAACAAATGTGTGTAGTAATATCTCAGATTTCACTGGGGTCCCTTGTGATTTCATAACGATATGTGCAACACTTAATCCTCACTTACACTAAAGCCAGTTTGCATTGCTTTTACAATGAAAAGCTTAAATGAAATGCAAAAGTGGGCCCAGGGGATGCATTCTTTTCCTGCTGCTATGGCCAACGATAGGGTTGAAAAGGGATGGATGCTTGAAGCAATTAATTCTCCCTGGGCATGGGAAAGAGCCCAAAGAGACCAAAGGATCCATATCCCCATAAGTGTTGCCACCCTCTCTCTTCTCCTCACCATCTTTTCCTGTCTGCTGTGATGCTCTCCAATTGTCCTTCTGTGTCTGCTTTAGAGTTTGCACATGGAAATCAGACATATTCATCTGCCTAAACTAAACTATACAGAATTATCCAATTTATGAACATCTGGAGACTCCAGGAGATTTTCTGGAATTCTTTTCTAACAAAGCTTTAATAGTTGTGCATGAAGTCATAGCCATCCAAGGACTTTGAGTCTGGATTGTCCTCAGCTCAGTTGTTAATATCTAGAAGATAATGATTTAATAATGGATCAACCAGTGGTTCATCTACTCTGCTCTCTCGTTTTCTGCAGAAGCTTGTGGTTACATCGAGAAAATGCCACGGTGCTTCTCCAGTACATCCTGCTGCCTTCCATCATCCTGGGGTTTACGAATTTTTGAGCCTGAGACTGTATGCAGGTGTTTTTTAACGTCTTCAGTGGCTTTTTCTCTCAATAATTTGTCTAATGCTTTTCAAACTTATGTAAAATTTTGGTAGCTACAGCATTCGGTTGCAAAGAGTTTCACTATGTAATAACTACATGCAAAGTGAACAAATAATTGTGGATTTTTACTTATTTTGGAACCTGCCATCAGATGATTTTCTTGGATTCCTTCAGTTCTTGTGTTGTGAGAAGAGGTGAACTACCAGCACGTCCTCCCTGCCACTTTGAAGGTCTCCCCACAGACTTACTCCTCATACAGCACCTGCTGCTGCAGCTGAGCTCTCAAGCTGACAGGGAAGTCACTGAGACCAAACCATCTCATGGAGACATCACAGTTTGAGTTAGGACTGCTTCACTTTGGCTGAAACAGGATACATGAACAAGACAATATTTGGTAATAAAGTTATGACTTTTCATGTGTTTTAGATTGAAAAAAAATTTTGTGTACTAAAGCTGTCAATTTCATTAACTGAAGTAGATAACTGTCATTAAAAAACCCCTCCAACCTAAACCAAACCACACCACAAAAACCCCCGCTATGTAATCATTAGTTTATCAATGTTTTAAAGAGCAATCAGCAAGGATTTAGAAGATTGCTGCTTGGGTTGAACCTCTCCTGCTGTTTCGGACCTGTGAAGCAACTATGGTTAATACCATGGCTCTCACAAGTAGGATCACAAGGCACAGAAGGAACCTGGCTACTTAATCACCCAAAATACTATCTGTCTGGGACTCCCCACCCCTAAGTGTAGAATAGCTTGAGCATTAGGTATTTTTAATTTGTTAAAACTTGCAAGCAACTGGCTACATTGGCAACTGCAAAGAGCCTGGGACTGTATCACAGTCTAATAAAAGCCCCAGTAAAAGTTTTAAACTAGTTCACACATCTGCAGTCTGATGGGGGGCATTACCTAATGTGTGCCATTCCTGTTGTGCTCCCCACTATCCCCTTGGTTGTCACATGTGGGAAAAGTGTTACTATGATGTCCCCCAGGCAATTTATGGCCTTCTCTGAACCATCACCACCATCTTCAGATAAACCTCATGAGAATTATTAGAGGAATATAGGTAATTCTCTAAAGGACCTATAATTCTCACTCTCAAGATTCTTTGAAAGTATTATAACCTACCTCCAGTCCACACATTCCCTTCAAAGGGAAATAAAAATACATGTCTGATATTTTTATATCTTGGATAAAAGTAATCAAGGTGGTCCTTTGGGTCCGTCCAGTGTTTTAAAATGTTTGTTCCTCCAAGTGCTATGATTTCACCACACAGTCCACAAAAATAAAGTCCATAATTAATTTCCAAGATTTGAAAATGGGGGCATTTAAACCTGTCGGCATCAGGGAGGGTGGAGAGCTCTTAGTAGCTCTGAATATCATTAGCTGATGAAGTAGATAGAGCTAACAGTGTTGGTAATCCCTTCTTCTTCTGTATATAGGTTTTCTGTGTCCGGTGGCACTTACAGTGGGACTGCACAGCATTTTATTAAATTATAAGGTATGTCTTCAGATTTTTCCCAACAGAGGCAGATTTCCAATGGTCAAAGACTATAATAAAAAATACAAAGATATAGGGTTTTTTTTGTTTTAAATGTAGAAATACAGCTCCTTTATGCAGCCCTTAGGTTCACACCTCAGCACGTTGGACGTGCTTCCCAGGCACCATGCTTCCAACATTGCAAAAGAGCCTGAAAAGCTGCACTAGAAAACCATCCGAATGCCCTTAATTTACAGAGCTTGCAATACTTCAAGACACATTTTAAAGATGTACAAACTGCTTTCTTTTCTATTTTCTTTCCACTCAAAGGAAGTCATTACAGTAAAAAACTGAGGGGCCGGGGGGAAGCAACGTCTGGCAGGAGCTGGTAGAAATTTCCTTTGAACTCTGATGAAGAACATTTCCACTCTGTTTATTACTAAATCCACTGGCCATAGATGATCCAAGGCTCATAAACTCAGGTATGATGGAACTCCCTAGGGAACTATTAGAGAAAGGGAAAGTGAGAGAGAGAGAGAGGGAGAGGGAGAGGCTCTGCACATGGTGCAAGTGTGTGTGTATGTGCGTGTGCGTGTGTGTGTGTGTGTGTGTGTGTTCTTTCTTTTCATCCTGACTGTGAGAAAAATAGTGATCAAATGACAATAAGTGTTCTGTGCTCTTGGAAAAGTAATGGTACACAGCAGATATTCTCTGAATGAAGAGAAAATTCTCATTACAAATACCAACATCACCTCTTTTTTTCCCTAGTTTTTTCTGATCTCTCTGGAAGTACCTCCTTTGTACTTAAGAACCATTTTATGGATTACGACAGACTTTTCAGCAAATTTATTTCAGTCAAAAAAATCTGTCTTACATCACAAAGTAAGTCCAACCTGCCAAATTCAGGATGAAGGCAGAAGCCCTTTTTTCTTTTTTCTTTTCTTTCTCTCTTCATCTACTTTAATTCATTACCTCACATATGAATATCTTCTCTTAACATTCCTGGGACATATAAGTTTCAATCTTATGTGAGAATGATTATCTCCAGTTCATCTTTATGTTAATGGGAGCTGAAAGGTCCAATTGAGCAGGACTGAAAGAGAAGTGCCTAAAGCTACTGTTAGACAGTAATCCAAAACTCTGATCCTGAAAAGTCCTGCTCAGTTGCCACTTCTCTGTAGAGATCTTTAAGCTTCATTAGCACTTTTTTTTTTATTTAATTCCTCTGACATCATTCCAAAGAGGCAAACATTAAGCTACCAGTAATGCCACTCCCTGTGGTAGGAAAGAAACCACAATTCCCAAGGGGGTTTTGATGATATTTGATCCACTGGCTGCTAAATGCAGAACAAGCTATGAAGCAGGAATTGGCACCTAGGGCTCTCTTCCTCACTGAGTTCCACAGCAAGGCTGATACAGGAGCATCTCCCCAGTCTCACAGGAGCAGAAGCCCAGTGACCCCAACGTGCTGAGAGATGCTGACTACAGTGACTTCAGACAAAAGTGGGAGCTGAGTCCAGGTCTCCTGCATTTTTGGGAATACTGTGGCCTCTGTATGCCATTTTAAGAGCAAAACTAGACTTTGCCTTGCCTCACAAAGGGACATCAACACCATTCCTTTCAGAGAATGACACAGTGAATCCATCTTTGGCACCAAAGCTTCAGAGGAAAGATGAGTCAAGTCTAAGTCTTGCCCTCAGTGTCTTTTTGTACAAATAGGCAAGGAAATTTCCTGGTCAACATGCAGGTTGTTTTGGGGTGCTGTTCTGGAACAGAATGGAATGGTCACTGAAGGGCAAGGCACAGTCACAACCTCCTAGAAGCTTCTTACTGACATGAATTTGAAGCTGATAGCTCCAGGAAAGGTTATCTAGATCTGCTTGGTACAAACACTTAAGAAAATCAGTTAATTTAAAGGGACTCAAATACATGCCCTTGCTCAAAATCTGGCTGAGGACTGCTGAACCAAAACCCAGACTCTCTTGTCATCTGAAGTCCATACTTGGTGTGACTAAAAAATAAAAATGTCTGCCAAGATGCTTTGTTTTTAAGCCTCAATGGCACACATTAAAAAAGCAGTAAGCAGTCACCGAAGTTTCACAAACTTTTCTGTGAGCTTTGATTTTGATTTATTCAGACAGGGCTGATACCTGAAAAAAATAAAATATAAACTCTTATCTGCCTCGTCAAGTCTTTTTAGTCCCCCATTTGTGCTTGTATGGTCTCTTGCAAATAGAAGAACTATTCAGAAAAGTGATTTACCCAAACAGCTCTTTCCAAGTGTAAAGAAATAATAAATTAACACAAACCAAATAAGTTTAGCACTTGCAGTTACTCTCATTAACAGAACAGGTTACAATAAAATAGAGAGCGTTTATTCACACTAGTGTTTCTGCTTAGACATATATTTCCCTATTGTGTGTATGTTAGATCCTTTTCTTTGTTGTTTGTGGAATAAAATAGTGTATAACATGGCTGAACACAGTACTTTATTATTACTGTAATTATGTCATCTATTACCATCATTTTAGCATCCAGTTAGGATTGGGACGTGCTTGGCATGGTTCAAACATAAACTAATGAACAAGCCTCTCATTTAAACAACATATGCTGTCCACATATTGGTAAGATACAGGAGACGGGACTGGAACTCAGCTGAGATGACAGAGAGGGAAAGAGTGACGGCTGAAGGAATAGCCAAATATAATAAATACCTATTAAAATCAATAACAGCTTTTCCATCGGCTTAAGTAACTTTTGGACCAAATCCTAAATGTACCATTTGGAGGATTTATAGGTTTCTTTTAATAGACATGAACAAAAGCCTTTTTTATTAAATTATGCATTTGCTGCTGTGGCTTATGGAAACGGCATGCATATCTACTACCAGTGTGACGGACCTCAGTTCTGACAACACTTCTGCATTTGTTCAACTTTACGTGGTGAATAGGCTTAGTGTATAAAATTAAGCATGTGCACTGGGCTGAGGCTTTTCTTAATTGTACGATAATTTTATCTGGAGATATACCAAATTCAGACCTATGTTTCTATGACATTTGTTTTTATTTTTAATCCTGAGTCTCTCCTTCTGGTTCCTTGAACCTGCATTTCTGTGCAGAGAGCACCACAGGGAGCTGTACCCATGCAGAGCAGCATGATGGAGTCGCAGAGAGGCCTGCTTGCTCTCAAGTCTCACAACTGTATGCATGATAAGGGGCCACCAAAACAAGAAAGCTGAGCCTGCTGAGTGCTTTGGAAGAATGGCTATACTCAGGAGATAGTTTTCTCAACCTTGAAACTGAAGTAACCAGACACATCCCTTGAGAAGCTTAAACTTGGGATAAAGATCAAATTTCAAAACCACTATGTTTGGGTTCTCCTGTTGGACAGATTTAGGTCACTGTACACTCATCATGTAGGTTTTCCAACTTTCCTTTTCAGTCATCAGACATACTCACTGGACTGAATAGACAACCTGTGTACAGGATCATGCACATAAAATGTAGGCAAAAAGCACCTCAAAGTACTGTTTCATGATACAGTTGAGTTCATCTGTCACTGCTGTCTCAAAGCGAAGGTGGTGCCCCAGCACCACCTCCTGCTCCAGCCTATGATCTCTTGCTACCTTGTTGGGACAACTCCTGAAGTGATTTAACTAACTAATAACTGACAAAGTAACTAAAAACCCATGCTTACTCACATCCTTAGATAATTTCTGATGCTAAGAAGATCCTTTCACTGCTGGGAGTGAAGATGGATAGAAGTGTGCTTAAATATGAAGAATAGATTATATGCTTTTAAGAATTTTAACCTTAAGGTTACTTAAGTACTGAGGATACATGAAGGCCTTTGGAAAATATTAGTTGTACCTTCTGTAGACAAACAAAATTTATTACTTTGGAGATTTTGTCTTTTGTGTTATTTTCTTAATAGAATTTGCACTAAGGGCAACCTATTTATTCTATAAAAAGTACTTGTAGACAAAAAAAAAGTTTTAACATTACAATTTTTTTCCCTCAGGCTCTAAGAACTTTGCTTTTAAAAACAGCAACAAGTGATGTAGCTGAAAAGGTTCTTGAAACTTCTAAGAAAAACGAAGTTCTTCTCTACAGTGTTGGAATCCCCAGATCCTACTGCTATTTCATTGCAGTTTGTTGCCTTAGTGCCAGGAATATCTGCAAATTTCATGAAGTAATGTTTCTTCCATTCTAATAGAAAAGATATACGTAGCAGAGATTTCAGACTCACTGAAAATCAGAATATTCAGAAATTTTAATTCACTCATGTTGTGCTGTTCTTCGTTTTCTCATGGCTTCTTCCTTTAATTTATTCACATCTTCAAGTTTAAGTGCTGCCTCTGAAAAAAAGGGATTGTTCCAAATAAATTTAAAATAATAGAAGCTAGTAAGATAACAGAATGGAGAAGTATTATATACCTTGAAAGGGGGTGGAGGAGAAAACAAACAAATCAAACAAAAAAGAAAAACAAGGGAACCAGAATAGAGAGTTTCCTTGTTAACCTGTTCCAGAAAACTGAAGACACTAAAATGTCAAAGAATACTAGAAAATAATCCACCAGTGAAATTCTTTCAGGGTTTCAAAGCATGTACTTATGTCCTTATTTTTTCAAATTCCAGTATTGTACACTTCAAAAGTCCAGCCAGGAACAAATGTAGGTGTGCCAAAATACTGTGAGGAAGATTCATTTCAAATGTTGCTGGACCTAACAGAAGCTTGGGAAAGAAACTCATGAGAAATTCATACTGCTTGAGATTTATTGACAATTTTGTAGAGCCCAGATGTTTTAATGATTTATATAAGCTGCAAATATTTGACGGCTTATCTAGAATCAATTCCAAGATTTGAAAAATTTATCTATCGCTTGTCTTAGTGGACCACTGAACATAAAATGACGAAGTAAGTCTGTTTTCCCTTAAAATGTAGAATTCATGAGGCTGATGGGAGAGACAAATGAGGATAGGGTGCTTGTTTGGATCTGCTCTTCAACCAGAGACCCAGGCAACCATTGTTTGCCTATAGTGACGACCCATACAAATCTGGGCTTAGATGGGATACTTATATCCCCAGCTTCCATTGATTTTATTCCTGCTTTGAAGTTGAGATGCAAGGCTGGCATCTGTAACTTTCCTGCTCTCTTATTCTTTGTATATAATCAGCAGTGATTCCACAACTACAGTAGCTGTTCTCTGGGCAATTTTCTTAAAGTGGTAACACAGCAGGGATAAAAAATCAAATATGTTGTGAAAGTTATTATCAAAGTTACCTTACCTCTTCAAAACGTGGAAATCCTTATTCTTCTGGCATTATGATGGAACAATTTAAAGAACAAAATACATTCAATATTTTGCATGGAGTGACTTCCATCACACTTTGAGGGAAGTTAATAAATCAGCAGAAACCACTTAACTGCAGCATTTTCATGGGTCCACTGGAATTCTAAGCAAATAACAAGTTTGTAAGAATGAAAAGTCACTTATATTATACACACAATCTAATGTTCAAAGGAGTGTAAAAGATGCTTAAGTGTTAATATTTTATGCAGCCTTCACTCTCGGTAGTAATTGCAAGCCATTAAAAAGAATGTTAAGCCATAGCTGTTAGCACTGGCACAGCCCCAAGTAAATACTGAACCCTCACGGAAGGGGGTTAATTGGTACAAGAAGAGGTAATTTATTAAGGAACACTGAAACCCTGTGTACACCCAAAGATCAGACCGAAACTGCAAAAACCCTGTGTGAATATTACACCTGATAATCAGATTTTTTTTCTCCACTGCACTTTAGAGTCTCAATCTATGCAGAAAACTGAAAAACCAACATGGGTTTTTCTACATGGATCAAATAAACCTTTACCTGGTGCACTTCAGTCTGCCTCTTCTACACCTCCACCTTCCTCAGAGAGTCTGTAGCTTACTGGGAAGAAAAGGCAACATGACAAATCAGACAAGTGTGTGGGACTCCTGTTTGGCCCACTTGTGCTAGAGCTTTGCTTGCCTTGCATAAGTCCGTTTCACCCTTTTTAGATTGATAAGCATGTGTGGGTTTTTTTGTGGATCTTCTGAAAGACCACCTTCTACAAGGTTCTTCTCACCCCCCTGTCTCATGAACAACTTTTCTATGTCAAATAATGGCTCAGAAAAACACAGTTTAGTTGCATAGACATCAGGGGTGTAGTTCTGCCTTCACATAACTACATGTCAGTGTTAGTCTCAGATGTACCCTCCTTCCAACAAGCCTTAGGAGCATAATGCGTACTACCAGGGCTCTGTTTAAGAAAGACACCCAGAAAATCTGCAGACCCAAAAGCCAGATCTGGTCTCCCAGCTGAAAGAAAGAGTATCAACGTCATGCTTCTCTCTCCCTGGCACAAGCTTTTTCTTGTTCTGCCATGCAGATGTCTCCTGCATAGCTGCTGTTTAAGTTTTACAAGAAAGGTGCACAGTGTAGAAAGGCAGACGTGCACTGTAGAAAGGCCAAACTTCATTATTTGTTTTTTAGAACTTTTGGAGGTAAAGTCAAATTCAAAGCCTATTGAGGTCAGTGGGAATTCTCCCACTGTGCTCAGCAGGATTTGGATCAGCACCATGAACTAGAATACCTTGAAATCAGTGTTTAAAAGCGTAGACAAAATGAAAACAGATTTGTGAAACCCTAGGTCCCTCCCATTCTATGTTTTACCTCCCATGGAAAGGTAGCACAAATGCAGGAAATGAGGAATCTGATAGCTGCAAGGTTTTATAGCTCTGATCCCCAAAGTTTCCTCTTGATCTCTATATAAAAACAAGTACGGTTACATCTGTTCACATTATTTTATTAATCTGAAATAAAAGGGAAGGCACTTTTCTGACACACTAAAGCAATTTGCATTTTTATCTGTTTTTACACAGTTAATTTTTCATTACTAAATGCCCTTATGTGGGATGGGGGCCTTATTTCTCATACAAAAAATTATTTGCCTCTAAAATTGCACTGATAGCAATACCTTACATTTTCATAGATTTAACTTAAAGAAGTGTTTAATTTCTGTCAGTGCAGAGAAAAAACATCTCTTGTTGTCATGTACTTTTGATAACAAATCACACTAGTATAAAATTGGTATCAATAAAAGGGGAAAAAAATCACAGTGATTATAAGGACTTCAAATTTTCTGATTTTGGATTCTCAAATAATAAACCCAGACCAAGCTTTTTTCTCAAGAAAATGAACCAGAAAAAATTTTGTGACTTTTTACATAGTACTTTTTTCACTTCTAATTGTTGATTCACAGGACTTAGCAAGGATTTTGTGTGTACAACTGAAGCAGCTTAAAATTATGTTCAGATGAAAATAAAATTTTGAATAACAGTCCTCATAATTTTAGTTTTCTTTTGTTAATTCAGGTATTCTCTAAATCTGTTTTCCAAGCTTTCTTGTTTATTCATCATTTTTAGTGTTCAACTGTAAGCCCTTGAATCTCTCAAAGCAATGTTCAAGTATTTGTCACTCCACTGTATTAAAAATATTATTCCAATCCTTTATTTTCCATTAAAATTTCATCCATGACTGTATTAGATAATTCCAGTCTTTATTTTTGCTCTACTCATATGAGCAGAGGTGTTTACATCTGAATTGGAAATGAAAGCCAGTAGTTTATTTGAAAAAAGCTATTAGGTACTACTTGGAGTCTCCCTGCACACACTGAGTCCTTAAGTCAGAAAAGTGCTAAGAGTAGTTGTAATAACACCACATATGTTAAAAATGTCTTTCTGGCACAGAAAAAACTTGTTATACATTAATTTGAGGTAATTAATAAAAAATTGTAGAACTCGTAATATTTCTCTGATTTTTTATTTCTTTTTTTTTTTAATAAAAGAATAAATCTCGAGTTCTGGGGCATGGGTTTGTTTGTGGGGTTTTTTTTCTTGAGTGGGGTTTTGTCAGGGCATGCATTATGTATGGATTATTCTGACCTGTCTGGTCCCTCCTAGGTAGGTTTTCTGCTTGGGCATAGAATCATAGAATCGATTGGGCTGGAAAAGACCTCAGAGATCATCGAGTCCAACCCTTCATCCAACTCCCGTCTGTTTACTAGATCATGGCACTCAGTG